>SSNP01000004.1:660405-762805 GCA_006937955.1 Pachypanchax playfairii | reverse complement strand
CGTTTTGGACAGATTAAGCTGAAGGTGGCGATCCCTCATCCACGCCGAGATATCTGAGAGGCAAGCAGATATCCGCACTGAGACGGATGTATCGTCTGGAGGGAACGAGAGGAGGAGCTGAGTGTCGTCAGCGTAGCAATGGTATGAGAAGCCATGGGAGCGAATGATCTCGCCTAATGAGGTGGTGTATAAAGAGAAGAGGAGAGGACCAAGGACCGAGCCCTGCGGGACACCCGTCGCCAGCTCATGCAGACTGGACATCTGTCCATGCCACGAGACTCTGAAAGATCTTTCCGCAAGGTACGAGGTGAACCACGAGAGGACCGGTCCCGAGATGCCAAGCTTAGATAGCGTCGAGAGGAGAATGAGGTGGTTGACGGTGTCAAAAGCAGCAGACAGGTCAAGGAGTACGAGTACTGAGGAGAGACCAGCCGATCTGGCAACCCGTAGTGACTCTGCAACTGAGAGAAGAGCGGTTTCAGTGGAATGGCCTCGCTTAAAGCCTGACTGATAAGGATCAAGTAGGTCGTTGTCGTGGAGGAACTGTGAGACTTGAGTGAAAACGGCTCGCTCTAGGATCTTGGACATGAACGGTAGGAGCGAGACTGGCCGGTAGTTTCCTACCTGGGCCGGGTCGAGCGACGGTTTTTTCAGCAGCGGAGTGACAGTGGCTTGCTTGAAAACTGAAGGAAAGATGCCAGTTTTCATGGAAGAGTTTATAATGTGGGTTATTGCAGGTTTGACAGCAGGAAGAATGCTCAGCAGGATATCTGTAGGAATCGGATCCAGAGGACACGTGGTTGGATTAGATTCCACTACGAGTCGGGAGACTTCGTCCTCATTCAGTAAGCGGAAGGAGCAGAGCGATTGACCGGAGGAAGGATGGACCAGACTGGGATTGTCAGGCTCAGAAAACTGATTTTTATTGGAGGCGATTTTGTCGGTGAAGTAGGTGGCGAACATGTCTGCAGTTAGCCCGGTGGGTGGCTGAGCAGGTGGAGGACGGATAAGAGTATTGAATGTCTTGAACAGTTTTCCCATGCTAGGAGCATTTTGGATTTTGTTTTGGTAAAAAGCTATCTTGGCAGCCTTTAAGCAGGATGTGAAGCTAGAGAGCTTTTGCTGGTATTCGGACAAGTCAGAGAGATTTTTGGATTTGCGCCATTTCCTTTCAGCTGCTCTCAGACCAGCTCTGTGATCCCTCAGAGTGTCTGTGAGCCACGGACTAGGACGCTGCCGGGCGGCCAGCTTTGACACACGAGGGCAGACTTCGTCCAGAGAAGAAGCTAGTGAGGAGCAGAGCGTCTCTGTTGCGTCATTTACAGACAGAGTTGAGAGCACCGAGTAGGAAGGGAGGGAGGAGCAGACATGCTCCGATAGCTGCGAGGGACTGAGAGATTGAAGGTTTCTGCGGTAGGAGACAGTCTTTACTTTTGCGTTAGGTACGTAAGGGACGGAGATGCTGAATTTAATCAGGAAGTGGTCTGAGAGGTGCAGCGGTGTGACTTGCACGTTACCTGCAGTGCAGTTTCTGGTCAGTACCAGGTCCAGTGTGTTGCCAGCTCTGTGTGTTGGGGGAGTCTGGACCAGATTGAGATTGAAGGAGTGGACCAGGGCCAGAAAGTTATGAGCCTGCGTTTTATCAATATGACTGTTCATGTCGCCCATAACTATTAAAGGGGAGTTATCATCCGGAATGTCGGATAGGATTGTGTCCAGTTCATCCATAAATTGCTCCATGTTGCCTCCCGGAGGGCGGTAAATAACCAAAACATAGGCAGTGACGGGCTTAGAGATTCGTACTGCATGAAATTCGAATGAGGAGCAGGTGGTAGTGGTTAGTGAGGAGGAAAATTTCCACATTTTGGAAATCAGGATGCCTGTACCGCCTCCTCGCCCAGCAGGACGAGGAGTGTGTGTGAATTCTGCATGAGAAGAGAGGGCAGCCGGTGTTGCTGTGTTGTCAGGACGGATCCAGGTCTCGGTCAGGGCTAGGACCTGTATATCGGAGAGGTGCGGCAGAGAACTGATGAACTCTGTTTTGTTAACTGCGGACTGACAGTTCCAGAGGCCGAGGGTAACGGAGGCAGTGGCAGCCCGACACGCCATGGGCTGGATGAGGCAGTGCGGATTACGTTGTCTATAGAGAGTGCGTCGAGGTCTGTGCCCAACTATGACTGGGATGTGTGTTTTGCACATGGTGTCTGTGTAGTGGTTTGCTTACTGTGCTCGGTGGACTCGCGCAGGTAGACTCGCAGGTCTTGACCCTCTGTGGTCTTTACCGATGTGGGACCAAACTCGCTGACGCTCAGCCTAATGTGTCTGGCTATATACCTAACAATCACACAGTTGATTGGCTAAGCTAATTGCAACAGGCTGACACCTGCGTGACCGCCACAGTATTACGTAACCCGCGTCACCAGTTTCGCCCGGAAGTAAACAAAAATCGAAACCAACACACCTGAATTATCTGTTACCTTGCTCTACTGAAATCCCTGCTTGTTCTTGTTCTCTATACTAACGAACAAAGGAGTTGTGATGAAACAGATACAGGCCGTTAGAACTCGGGAGAACTCGGGTTTTATCACCACCTGCGTAGTTTGAGAGATAAAAACTGAAAGAGAAGTTGTTGACCTGTTTTCACCCACTATGAAGGTAAGAACACCTGTGGAGCTAAAATATTCAACAGAAACCTCAGAAAAACAGCTTTTAATGGAAGGGACTCTTAAACAGTGAATTCATAGCAGACTTTTCAACTTTCCTGTCCCATCTATCTTCCCCCTCACCTTTTTCTGGGTGACTTCAACATCCACATGGACAATCTCGGCCTGCCACTAACAAAATATTTTGCATCCTGCCTTGAGAACTTCAGCTTTATACAGTATGTGAACTCCCCCTGAGTCCCTTAGGAACAAACTGTGTAGTCAGTCATTTACTTCAGGTGCATTAATTTTGCCTCCAACAACAATGTAAAGAACCAGGGTGTTATCTTTGACTAAGTCATTTTCCTTTAGTTCTCATATAAAGGCATGTTACCATGACGACTGTCTTCCACCAGCATAACATTGATAAAATTATATGCATTCTGAATCAAAGTGATGCAGAAACATTAGTTCATGTATTTATTGTCAGGATCTCAGCAGCTAGTGTGTGGTGTTTGTTTGTATTGCACTAACTCTCATTGCAGGGCGTGGCAGCAGCTGATGAGTGGCTGCAGGTGTGGCTCATTACCCAGCTCTATTTAACCAGAGGAGGAACTAGAGCCAGACGCCAGTTTGTTCCACTACTTTACGTGGTAACGTGTGGCCTTAGTGAGTGTTCTGACAGTTTATATATTTGTACGTGGTTAACCTGCCCTCTCCTTCCCATTTTCTAGTCCCGTCTCCTGGAGCGTCTCTCCAGGTCCTGAGGTGCCTCTGCGCTGGCCGTCTGCCACGCCGTCTGAGGACTTTGTACACGGGCTTTCCTGTTGTGTGTCACCACGACCGTCTCCCTGGCTCCCTGTCTGTCTCTGTTCCCCTCTGACGTCCACACCTGCCCCGGTTCCAACTCACGCTGTCACCCCTGCTTCTTCAACTCCTGTGGAGTACATTACTCTCTCTGGATCTCTTTCAACCAACCATCACCTCTGGATCACCACAGCCGCTGCTGGCTCATCGAATCCCTCCTCACGCGCTTCACCGTCTCAGCTCCCGTAAGTTCTCTGGGCACGCTCCCAGCGCACCGCAGCATCCACAATCTATCACTGGAACTGCCTGTCACTAAACTGCCTCTCCTCCACTGCCAGGACTCCACCTGCGCCCCGTACTCATTCCAGGATTGCCTCCTGCTGCTCCTGCACATTCTCTGACACTGTATATATTGTTCACCGCACTGTATATAATAAACCACCTTCAACTGATTCCCGTTTCTGTGTGTTGGTCTGGAGTAAAGGTTTACTGCGGAGTTCAATCAAACCTTAAAAAAGCATGACATTTATCACTTCTAGACCAATCTCTCCTTCCCCTTATCACTGCTATAATTCATTCTTACCACTGGAATAGTTCCTGCATCGTTTAAAACTGCTGCCATTACATCAATATTAAAAAACTGGCACAGACTCAAATGACTTTGATAATTTACGACACATTTCCAATTTACTCTGCCTCTCTAAAACACTCACTTAACCCTTAATAATCTGTATGAACAATTCCAGTCTAGTTTCCGTCCACTCCACAGTTCAGAATCTGCACTGGTAAAAATCACGACCTCACAGCAGCAGATTCTGGTCTTATCAATTCTCATCCTCCTTGATCTGAATGTAGCTTTTGATACTGTATCTCACTCCATCCTTCTCAATTGATTATCCTCTCTTGGTCTCACTCACATCCCTCTGAACGTCTTCCATATCTGCAACATCAATGGCCTCCCCCCCTTCCTCACTCCACAGCCATTGTCACTTCTCGTCTCAACTACTTAACTCTCTTCTCTATGGTCATTCACAAAAATCTCTGCATAAACTGCAACAAGTACAGAACTCCGCTGTCCGGATCATCACCAGAACCACATCACTCCTGTTCTTCAACAGCTCCATTGGCTCTCAGTAAATTTCTGAATCATCTATGAACTTCTCCTCTTTACCTTCACGCCATCCACAATCCCCCACCTGCACAACTCTCTGCTCTGGTCCATACTGCTGTCCCCTCTTGTTCCCTCAGATCCTCCTTCTCTCTCCATCTTACTGTTCCCTCCCATCGCCTTGTCACTATGAGGAGCAGAGCCTTTAGTTGCTCTGCTCCAAAACTATGGAACTTGCTCCCCCCTGGCCTCTTAAAGAGAAGTTAAAGAGAAGCAGCCTATTTGCCTGCATTTTTCAAGTGGGCGGGGGTCAGCTTCACTGAGCTAAGGCTGGCCGGGCCGCTGACACACACACACACCCGTACACACGCGTCCTTACACACGCCGAGAGAATTTACCTTTTTTAAATGCCAGAACAGCAGCGAGTAGGGAACCGGAGGATGGAGAGACGGAGCGGGCAGCAGGACACAGGACGAAGCGGGGAGGCGGGGCGTTATGCTGTAGGTTAGGCAGACTTTGTTTTCTCTGCTTTTCTGCGATGATAGGCTGAAACTTCTTCACCTCGCTCCAGCAATGTTTTTTACAGAACTCACATGTGAAGTCACACGTGAGCTTTTAGCGTAGCTTAGAGGGGCGAGTCGTCCCGCGTATTTAGATGCCAAATTGCGTACTTGCTACGCAAAATGCGTACAGGTTGGCAGGTCTGCTATATAAACACCAAAACAAACTATCAAAACAAAGAGTACTCTCTCTACTTCCATCAGCTTTTTCCATTCTTTCACAATCTGCTGTAGAACACACGGTGGTTTCACCAAAACCTCCTTCTGACAAAAAAAATGGAGATAACAGGCTTTTTGTGAAAGAGGCGCGTCAGGCAGAAAAGTGTCTTTGAAACCAATAAACTGTGTTTTAGTGACACCCTCCCGTTTATCAAGATGGGAACCACTCATCTGACGGATCTGGGTCAGATTCACTAAAATCACATGACTCTGACCTGTCTGCCAAAACCGATGTCTCTGGCTGAGATGAAATATGTGCAGTGAGCTCAGCGGCTCACGTTGATTGTCATCATTTCTCTCTATCTAAACTTTTGCAACCGCGACACAGACTTTGTTGAAGTGTGAGCTGCATACGTTTTTCTGCTTTGCGCCCCACGTTATGCGTAACGGCTTAACCAAAACTCGCTCCTCTTTCATAGATTATCATCACGCAAAAGACGACTTTAGTCATCTTTGGCGGTGAGCAGTTGTATTTAAAAAGACAACTTAAGTCGTCAGTGGCAGTGAATGAGTTAAACCCTCCAGAGTTGTTTTTGGTTTAATACACACATTTCTCAGTAATCCTCCTGAATCCTGCGCTCTGAGCAGCTGCTCCACTCTCTCCTGGAAAACCACCTGACTGTAACATAGTGATGTAACAATGTTACACCAGGACCTGCAGATTAAACACACACACCCCGAACTGCCAGAGTCTGAACCAAGACACTAAACACCACCGTTTTGTGCTGTTGCTGCTTTAGTATTAAACACCATAAGTAGGACGAGACACCTTGTCTGACTATATACTGTATTATGTTTGTGATGTGATGTGTGTACACACTGTATTTGATACAGAGAACATGCTTAACAACATGGTAGATTTACCTCCTTTGTCTTAAAATTGCTTCTTTCTTTGCGTCCTGGTCTGCTTGTCTAGCCAGCAGAAGAGCCTTTTTGGCAGCCTGTTCCTCCTCCTGAGTTTTGGCATAACGAGCAGCTCTGTCAGCTCGATCCTACGGACGACAATAAGAACTTGTAAATTTCACACATACATTGGTCTCCACATGGCTTTTTTATTAGGGCTGAAAGTACAACTGCATGATTTTCACTAACACACAAAATTATTCTTCTTTGTAAACTAAAAACACGACAATCAAATTACTCTCTTCTTTTTAATATGGTAAACGGCGTGTACTTGTATGGCACTTCACTCAAGTCACTACGACTCCCACAGCGCTTAACACTACTACTTTTGTCATTCACCTATTTACACGTGTTGAGTTGGGGATACATACATCTGATCTAATTTTAACCTGATTGGAGGACGAACCAGCAAGTGTCTGCCTTTGATGATTTGTCTTTAGCCAATCACAGCAAATCAAACTCTTGCAACTCCATTTGGTAGTAAAACACACACATAGTTACCACTAAGAAAAGCAAAACACACATTTACCATCAAGAAATACACAAAGTTTTTACCTTTGATCATTTTTCAATGAAGAAATCGTCTCTAGTCCTAAAACAGATTCAGTAGCTGCTTATATGTGTGCNCACACCTCAATTATCTGTTACCTTGCTCTACTGAAATCCCTGCTTGTTCTGCCGTGAACAGTAAGTTACTCGCTTTTAAACGGGATTTTTTTCGCCTCAAATCACGTGACCCGCGTCACGTATTTCCGCCACAGTATTAGGTAACCCGCGTCACCAGTTTCGCCCGGAAGTAAACAAAAATCGAAACCAGCACACCTGAATTATCTGTTACCTTGCTCTACTGAAATCCCTGCTTGTTCTGCCGTGAACAGTAAGTTACTCGCTTTTAAACGGGATTTTTTTCGCCTCAAATCACGTGACCCGCGTCACGTATTTCCGCCACAGTATTACGTAACCCGCGTCACCAGTTTCGCCCGGAAGTAAACAAAAATCGAAACCAGCACACCTGAATTATCTGTTACCTTGCTCTACTGAAATAAAAAGATTTATAATTTATTTTTATTTCTATATTTTTCCATAAATACATTTTACCTATCAAATAAATTCTCCCAGGACAGGAACACTAAATATGATGTTATTTTTACTTTCTTTACATTGTCAGAGTGATATGAAAATGTTTGGACACACCCAAAGGAGAAAGACCCAACAATGGGCGATAAGGACCCAGAGGGCTTTTATATAGAAAATATCAGGGAAGGACCATAAAAGTATTTTTAAATAATTAACAGGGCACACTCCCTATGAACAAGAATACTATATAAACTTCTAATGAGATCTCATTATGAAATAAGTTGTCAATTCGTACTATGGTGACATTTTTTGTCATGGAAAGCAAAAATTGTCAGAACAACACTTCCGGCTCCGACCCGAATTACCAAAGTTATTAACTCATTGGCTGCAAGCTGTTTTCTGAACAGAAAGGTCCTTCACTTCCAGTATTTTTGAGCATTTTTTACTGTTTTTGAAGAGCCACAAAATATTGTACTTTATGACTATACTGTTACGACGTCGTTCAGTATTGCAGGTAGGACCCAAGTGCAAGAAGAAGATAATGACAACCGGATGGTAAAATAATAAGAGGTTATAATCAATAAAGGAAAAAGGCTGACGGAGCAGCAAGACTTAAAGGAATGATGACTGAGGTGAGGTAGATCCAAACATGTCTTGAGCAAACATAATCCCCGAACAAAAACCAACTGAAGAAAATCCCCTTAAATACTGATCGAACTGATAACAAAACTCAAAACACCTGGGATACCAATCAAGGGTAACACAGGGAGGAAAAACACACAGAAACTAAACAGGAAGTGACATGACATCAAGAGACCTAGGGTGTTTCTTAAAGCCAAGGAACCTTGCCTTGATGCCTTGGTCCCACCCCGGTTGCCTCGGAGATATGTCATCGGGACCCACCAAGGCGCGTTCCAATGTTCATTTGCTACCCTCGGTCATAAATTTCCCTGAAAATATTGTGGTATTTTCAAAAAATGGCAGTTGAGGAGCAAGCAGCAGCTACTTCAAAGGCAAATTTCCTGTTTAAATGTAAGTTAACTGAGTGTTGCTATCGGGCTTATATTTAAAGTGTTTTTTGTTTTTTTAATCCAAGGCAGTTATACGGTTGGTTAGTTGCAGCTTCGGTGGCTAGAAGATATTAACTCGCTTGCACATTTATTTTATTTTATTTTTATTAACATTTCTAGCTCCATGAGCGGCACGTAAACAGTGCATGTGAGCAGGCAGCCGTGGTCACGTGAGTGAAGTCTGTTCCAATGTCCTCGTAAGCAAGATGCCTCGCCTACTAAGGCAGTGCCTCGGTAGGCAAGGTTCCTTGACATTGAGAAACACCCCTAATGACAACGGAGGAGAAAAAAGGAAGTATCATCGATAACGAAACAAAAGCAAAACCGGAAGCACAGGTACACTAAAATAAAAGCATAACATGAATAATCCCCTGAAATGAAACAAACCCCATAACCAAAACCAGGAGAGAAAGCACAACCACAGAAAATCAACCCACAAAACCTAGCACAAAACCCCAAAACCTAACATATATAAACACCAAAACCATCAAAACAGAGAGTACACTGTCTACTTCCATCATGAACACACAGCTTGTTTCTAGCTTTTTTCATTCTTTCATAATCTGCTGTAGAACATCAGTGATTTCACCAAAAACTCTAGTTTCTGATCAAAAAATGGAGAAAATTTGCTTTTTGTGAAACGAGACACATCAGGCATAAAAGTATCTTTGAAACTGATAAACGGCCTTTTAGTGACACCTCCTGGTTGATCCAGACGGGCACCGTTCATCTGAAGGATCTGGGTCAGGTTCACTAAAATCATGTGACTCAGACCCATCTGCTAAAATGGATGTCTCTGAGATGAAACGTGCAGTGAACTTGGCGGCCCGCGTTGACTGTCTTCATTTCTCTTTATCCAAACTTTTGCAACTGCGACGCAGACTTTGAGGAAGTGTGAGCTGCATAAGGTTTTCTGCTTTGTGCCCCGCGTTACGCATCACATTATGCATAAAGGCTTCCCAAAACCTGCTCTTCTTTCAAGGATTATCATCATGATCACGTGAAGTTTCACCACCACACACAGGTAAGAACAACTTGTACGTAATATAGAGGGACCAGAGGCGTCCAAAGTGATGTCTAATATGAAACTGAACATGTTTCTCAGTGAGTATTCACTTAGACAAATTTCAAAACTGTGTTGCAAAAGTTATTTTGTACTGCTTTAAAGAGCAGAATACAAAAACATAAAAAGATCTGCTACTGTCTTATTAAATATGCAATTAAAATGAAAATCCAACGTAAATCTAATCCTTCAAACTATGAAAATGACCAGATGGTGGCGAGGTCTCAAAGACACAGAGACATCTAAAGAAAAGAGGAGGAGCAGCACACGGGAGATTTCCAGGTAACATTCCTGTCATGGTCAGACTGATACAGGAAAATAATCATCTTCAAAATCAGAGCATGATGGTTGATTAACAGGCTTCTACTGAAGTGAAGTCATCTGAGTCAGGTGTGTTCCAGCAGGAATGTTCAGGACTGTGGTACTTTGGGACTGAAATGGAGAAACATTGCTCTAAAACTTGTTCCTCACTGTTGCTAGCTACATCAGTATTTTCACTTTTCAACTCGTGTTAAAAGCAATTACATATTTATTCAAAGGTTGACCACTTAATGCTCTGAACGCTGAAATCTTGCTCAGACAAAGTAAAACTTCAACTTCAGCCAGTGTTTTTAAAGACAGGGAACATTCGTCCCTGGCAAGTGACACAGGATGTCACAAAACAATCCAAATGTTTGATTTTTACTCTCTGGAGGAACTTACTGAGAGGAAATCCTGCTGTGCATGTTCCATGTGTGTATCGTGTGTGTAGGCATACGCACACGATACACAGTTATCAGGTCAACTTATTGAAATTAATTAAACTTTAGCCTAAACAAACCAGACTCAATCTTCCAAATCCTTATCAAATGAAGATACAGGTACAGGTAACACTAAACAAAGTGAACTCATATTTTATACATACAGTGATGATGGTGATGGTGAGAAGTGAATACCAATCCTTCCTTTTGATTTATGAGGGGTCTCTTCTCAGTCAAGCTCAGAGGATATTGACCCACCCATCACATATTTTTCAAGATGAAGAGCAAGCTTTTCCCCTCCAGCAGACAATAGTATATTTTAAAAAGTTTCTTTTAGTGCCACTACTAAACTTTAAAACAAATCTATGTGAGGCTGAAGGGAATGTGTAATAGTCAGCTTATTCCCTACAGCAGTGAACGGGCTGATGAATTCTAAGGCAGCTACTTTAACTTAAAGTGTACTTTTAAATGTATTTTAACTTGACCGTCCATCCATCTCCCTGTTTGTCGGCCTGCCAGCTCATCTATCTGTCTATCGACAGTTATTTTCTAGAATATGAAGAAATGGTTATTTTTAACAGCTAATAAGACTCTGTAGGAACAATTGGAAATATGTGATTTAGTATTTAAAGATTTGGAAGTCCTCAAATGAAGATGTGAGGACTGGCTCCAAAGAACACTTTTTCAGTAGTACTTTATAAATCAGATGGAATGGCAAAGTCTCTCACTTTGCTATTGTGGGTTACTGACTGCAGATTTTGCTGCTTCTAGCATTTTGAAGAACTCCGTTAAAAAAGCATCAGATAAAAATTGAGTATAAGATTAAGTCTAAGATCTAAGTGAGGTTAGCAAGCTTTGGCACAATCTGAAACTGAACAACAAAGTTAATATTGTTCCATGCTCAAAAAAACAAACCTCTGATAAACAAAACCTCTTCATTTACTCAGAAGTAGAATGAGTGTGGTTAAATATTTTACAAAAAAAACCAACTGTCTGTACAAAAACAAAAAAGTATGCAAATCACCCAAAAACTCTGCAAGGTCGAACGTTCATTCAAAGCCATCAACAGTAATGTGAAAATGGTGAAATAATTTGGAAGCTTGCAAGTGAAAGAGTGCGTTGCCAGCTGTCAAATGGAAGACAGCTGCACAAAAACAAATCAGTCCTTCATGGAATCTTAAAGACATTAGTGGCAACAGGAAGAGGAAGGAACGTCAGGATGAAATGTAATTTCTAGAACTTCTGATGGAGGAAAACGAAACAAGAACAGTCTTTTGTTGGAAAATACTTATGCTGGAGTTTTAGCAAAACATTTGATGTGTTTTTGCTTGTGTGTAAAGTTATAAAGTTTATGCTCAGGATGAAAAATGTGTTCAAAGGAGAGTTTCAACACTTCTCAGATACGTTTTATTTGAAGTTCAAAAGAGATGTGACCATTAAGGACAGACTAAAAGAGAAAGATATTAAAGCACAAGGATCACTGCAGGAACGTCATGCTAATACAGTGGGGCAAAGAAGTATTTAGTCAGCCACCAATTGTGTAAGTTCTCCCACTTAAAAAGATCAGAGAGGCGTGTAATTTTCATCATAGGTATACCTCAACTATGAGAGACAAAATGAGGAAAAAAAATCCAGAAAATCACATTGTCTGATTTTTAAAGAATTTATTTGCAAATTATGGTGGAAAATAAGTATTTGGTCACCTACAAACAAGTAAGATTTCTGGCTTTCACAGACCTGTAACTTCTTTAAGAGGCTCCTCGGTCCTCCACTCGTTACCTGTATTAATGGCACCTGTGTGAACTCGTTATCAGTATAAAAGACACCTGTCCACAACCTCAAACAGTCACGCTCCAAACTCCACTATGGCCAAGACCAAAGAGCTGTCAAAGGACACCATAAACAAAATTGTAGACCGTCACCAGGCTGGGAAGACTGAATCTGCAATAGGTAAGCAGCTTGGTGTGAAGAAATCAACTGTGGGAGCAATTATTAGAAAATGGAAGACATACAAGACCACTGATAATCTCCCTCGATCTGGGGCTCCACGCAAGATCTCACCCCGTGGGGTCAAAATGATCACAAGAACGGTGAGCAAAAATCCCAGAACCACACGGAGGGACCTAGTGAATGACCTGCAGAGAGCTGGGACCAAAGTAACAAAGGCTACCATCAGTAACACACTACGCCGCCAGGGACTCAAATCCTGCAGTGCCAGACGTGTCCCCCTGCTGAAGCCAGGACACGTCCAGGCCCGTCTGCGGTTTGCTAGAGAGCAATTGGATGATCCAGAAGAGGATTGGGAGAACATCATATGGTCAGATGAAACAAAATTGAACTTTTTGGTAGAAACTCAACTTGTCGTGTTTGGAGGGGAAAGAATGCTGAGTTGGATCCAAAGAACACCATACCTACTGTAAAGCATGGGGGTGGAAACATCATGCTTTGGGGCTGTTTTTCTGCAAGGGGACCAGGACGACTGATCCGTGTAAAGGAAAGAATGAATGGGGCCATGTATCGTAAGATTTTGAGTGAAAACCTCCTTCCATCAGCAAGGGCATTGAAAATGAGACGTGGCTGGGTCTTTCAGCATGACAATGATCCCAAACACACTGCCCGGGCAACGAAGGAGTGGCTTCGTAAGAAGCATTTCAAGGTCCTGGAGTGGCCTAGCCAGTCTCCAGATCTCAACCCCATAGAAAATCTCTGGAGGGAGTTGAAAGTCCGTGTTGCCCAGCGTCAGCCCCAAAACATCACTGCTCTAGAGGAGATCTGCATGGAGGAATGGGCCAAAATACCAGCAACAGTGTGTGAAAACCTTGTGAAGACTTACAGAAAACGTTTGACCTCTGTCATTGCCAACAAAGGCTATATAACAAAGTATTGAGATTAACTTTTGTTATTGACCAAATACTTATTTTCCAACATAATTTGCAAATAAATTCTTTAAAAATCAGACAATGTGATTTTCTGGATTTTTTTTCCTCATTTTGTCTCTCATAGTTGAGGTATACCTATGATGAAAATTACACGCCTCTCTGATCTTTTTAAGTGGGAGAACTTACACAATTGGTGGCTGACTAAATATTTTTTTGCCCCACTGTATATGGTTGTAACAACATTATATTCTATCTGGGCTTTGAAGATGTTGAACACTGATCAAGTTTAATGCACTGTTTCCATCCATACATACATACATGGACAATGCAGGCACCATTTGGAGCTGCCTATTCTCCCTCATCTTCCCTGGGGGTTGATGAAACACCTTTCAAGGCGGCTCCTAACAGTCTTGATGTTTCAATGGTCTCCAATGAAAACCATTTTTCAGATGGAGTCAAATCAATACACATGAGTTTCACTGTAACCAAAAAATTAGTGAAATTATTTCTAGAAAATTGTAAAATAGTCAAATGAATCCAACTGAATTCAGATATTCATCAGTTCACAATTAGATTGTATATGAATAAAGAATTATTGCCGTGACCACACTCACTGCAAGTCGGCTAAAATAACAGCAGGGAGATACACAAGGCTAACTGCACTGACAGAATAAAGAACTAAGTAACAAACTTTACATAATGTATGAAAGTTCAGCAAGTTTGATTTGCAGCTGAAATGTTAGTTTTGATTCATGCTTTCAGATTATATAAGAACCAATTATTAAATCCAACATTTAATTCGTTTCATCAGAACTTTAAAAGGTTAACGTTGACATTTTAATCTTTAGTATTTTCAGCTTAATCACACAGGATTTTTCCAATAGACATTTTAATATGAGTATAATTTTTAAAAATATGATTTTAAAGAGGTTGTATATTCATACATGGGAATGAAAACCACCCATCAAAACCACACATTGTTTAATCTCTTTTCTTTGAATCCAAATTTATTGAGGTGTTCTGAATTAGTTTCAGCTGTTATGAAAATGTGGAACAAGTGGACGTGGAGAAATGAGGAAAGTACAAAGAGGAGTCATTTCAGAGAGTCCGGGAGTTTTCTGTGAAGGAGAAAACTCTTCTATAGCAGAACACGAAGGTATAATATCTGCTGAATGTTCCAACTTTTCACAGCTAATAGGTCAATATGCTCCACAGTCAGTGCTTTAGGTGGGTCGGTATGCAGCAGTACCGTTACCTTAAAACATTACCCCTCAGCATACCAGGACTTTCTGCTAGTGTACAGTGCATACCGATACCTTTTCCGAGTTATCCCAGCAGTGAGTCCCCCCTTCGGGCACAGACAGGCTATCTGGCGTACGGTGGCCCGCACAGCAGCAAGGGAGGCATATCCCTCAGTACGCACAATGTTTCTGCTTGACTGCTCGACGAAATGTAATTTATATCGAGCCAAAATTTGTTGATTTTTTCTATGAATCTCCCATTTCCTTAAAAGAATGCAAATATAATATATCATATTTATTCAACATGTTCTGTGGAGTTTTTTCTTGGTGGATCTGATTGATTAGTGTTTTCAAACATGTCATGTTCACTTTGCACTGAAAGATAACTGATGTCAACTGTCTCCCATATTTGGTTTCCCCTATAACATGAGTCTATATGGAACCTTTTTATATATTCCTCTTATCTTGGAGAATACCTCCTGGGAATTTGAAAACATTTGCTCCTCATTTGCCAAAGTTATGGGGGGAGCACAATATTTCAGACGTCTCACTTTGAATCTGACTCATGGATTTTAATTAGAACCCTTTTTTGTTTTTCTTTATACTTGATATACAATAAAACTAATGATCTATAGATCTCTCTGAAAAATATCACCCATGTTTTTGTCCAATATTTGTATGATGAGTTATGGTTCATATCATATTAAGTTAAAAAGTCTTTGTGTAGGAAAGATAATTACTCATCTGTGTGTCTAAACTTTTGCCTTGTATCATTGATGGCAGAAGGTTACTCAAAGTATTGCTTGTGTAAGGTGTACTACTGCATATCCCAACATTTACTGTTATATTTAGCATTTACCTCTAAATGCTTTTGTACGTAAATCCATTATATTTTTAAATGCCCTTTAATAAAGCTATGATTTTGTCTAGCACCTATCCATAATATATAAAGTTTAAAATTCCCATTTCCGCATTTAATAAACATCAGGCTCAAGATGAAGAGTTTTAATGAGAAGTAAAATGCATGAGTCACTTCTTGAATTTGTGTTACCTTTTTGTATCAGAAGCATTAAGACACGGCTGCTGTAAAAGAGCCCTATAATAAGCCCTTAAGATAACATAAGTTGGATCTTCACTTTATTTCCATAATAATGAAAGGTAGATTATTCTGCACATCCTTTTCCTCAGAGGTTAATAAAGAGAACTGGTGTTCAACAACTTCAAAGTGATGTTAAGAGCATTCCATTTCAAAGCTACAAAATTTTCATTCTTGTTCTGTAATTTATCTTCCATTCTATTCCTGTGTTATGGTATTCTACATTTTTTGGAAATAAAAATCTGTCTTCAGGCAAAGTGTGAGTCTCTCTCTCAGGACTGTTCTTCTTTAACCAGTAATAGATTTTAGCAGAAGCAGACTGTGTTAGTTTTTTCTGTAATATACATTTACTGTGTCTGCACAGAGATCCTCTTCATCTGTTTTTAGTCACAAGAAGCAGTTCTCTGAATAATTAACATTTATAAGAGGTAGTTTTAGGAGTTTGTCAAAACTTTAACCCAAAATGAAATGAATTAAAATTGTACTTTAATATTTCCATGCCAGCACTGCATTAAATGCCATGAAGGAGTCGGGGGCTGTTCATCTTGAATCACAGTGAGCAGAATGACAGGGTCAATAGTTTAAAAAACAAGCGGAGCAGAAATGGTTGAAGAACTGCCAAGTGAAGTGTTGACAAGCGCTCCTACTTCTCTGCTGTCCAGCTATTAAAATAAATGTCTGAGGATGTTTCAATTTGAGCTATGCAAATATTATATGGTAATTACCTTTAAACTGATAAGAAAACCTTTAAACATCTATTTTCCATAATGTCTTCAATTTTAGACAAAATTGAAAAGAAACCTTGGTGGACCCAACGCTGGGATCTGACACAAGGAACAGTGAAAATGACTTTACTGTCAAAGAGTGAGTATGATGATGATGAAGATGATATGGCTTTATCCTGGTAGGATCAATCTTTTCTGTTTCAGGCCTCTAGGCGAAAGAAGATGAATGAAAACAGTAAAGCAGGTAAGGGTGAGGGGAGACATACTTGATCTTTAACTTGTGTAGACTACATGAGTATTTCTTTGTGGGTGTTGAGTAGCAAAGAAGATGTGGACAGGTAGAAGACAGGTGAGGAACTGAAGATGTAGATGGACTAAGAATGATCAGACACTGAGTTTTTGAGGCGAGAGTGGGCTGACTGAAAAAACAATCTATAATCCAGAGGGTCATAATAAACATGCAATAGAACAAAACAGTCATTCAAATCCAGACTATAAAATCCTTAAGAGGATGCCAGAGGGCACCCGAGTAGGTGGAGCAGACTAGGAGGACAGCCAGGTGGTTGTTCAGGAGGGAATCCAGGTACCACCTAGAGCAGGTGGATACAGGAGGAGCTGTAATTCAGGTGAACAGCCAGGTGGTCATTCAGGAGGGAAACTGGTTGGCCATCTGGGATCCAGAACTGCAGCAGCATATGGAGGTGCAGAAGACTGCTGCTGAGGAACAGGCAGAGGTTCTACATAGCAGGTGTACAGGTTGTGGGCTGTGTGTGTGTGACAGAGGTTTGCTGGGTTTCTCTGGATAAGGTTCCAGATAGATCAGAGGATTCAGTTAAATCTTTAAATCTTCAGTTAAAGGTGGGATATGGAACTCGGAACACAATAACCAGGCACAAAGCCTTCAGCCAAACTTCCTGCAGCTCTTCTTAAGATCCTCAGTCCTCATCATGCACGCCCCACTTATCCAATAAAACAAAAAAATAAATAAAATCCTCTGTGGTGTGTCTTCCAATCAAACAAGTGGCCCGGAGCTCTTCCACTTCAGCGACATGAAGCAGCTACGTGTTAGCTAGCTGCTAATAGCTGCTAATAAAAACGTTTCCACACAGAACTTGCTCGTCACATGAGAAACCCACAGGAGAATCCAATATGGCAAGCAAATAAGGTATATAATCACAACGTATCCCCGGTGCTTCCAGCTGGTTGATCTGCAGACTCCACAGTACCAGCCTCACTGTGCTGGATTATTTACAGTATTAGGCAACCCAAAATGGTGCCCGCTGCTCTGCCAGCTATTGGCTGGTAGATGTAAAAAAATGCCAACGTCGTACCCGCCAAAATTCATATTTTATAATATTTTGCTTCAAATATAATTTTTAAAGGAAATGCTGTATTTTAATTCTACAACCCTCTAAACACCCCATGTTCCATATACCAGCTTTAAAGCTTTAATGGTATCCAAAACCTTAATAGCAGAGGCAAGAGGAATACACTGTTCCTATGATCAATGACATTAACAAAGTCTGACTCAAGTTGGTACTGCCAAAGTTGATGCCTTTAATTCCCTCTGTTGTTTTAACACCTTCTTACTGGAGATGGTGCACAGTATCCAGATCAGTCCAGTCTCTGGGCAGGTTTATGTCAGTAGACTTGACAGAAGCTGGAGCAGTGACATTAGATGGTGCTGAAGATGCACAAAATACTTGAAGGAACAGGAACTGCAACAGAACTTGAGGTCAAAGGTGCATCAGCCAAACTGCTGGTTCTATCAAGACTGCTGAAGGTCGAATGTTCAGCTGCTGAACATTTATGGACCTGAATGTTCTAGTTAGTGGTAGGAAAATTAGACACTTTATAAATGTAACACTAGCTATGTTTACATGCGCCAAATTTCCCCAATCTGATTAAAATCTTGGTCGATCGGAATTCCCAAATCCCTGTTGACATGGACACTAAATGAAATGATCTGATCATGCCATGAGTACACATGCACCAAGCACTCAATCAGGTTAAATGTGTTGAGCATGCGCACAGCGAGTTGTCTTTCCGGGGGAAGAAAAAAGTAAACAAACTCCGTCCTTTCTGCACGTCTTTTCCGTCCCATCGTGTGCTCGAGCTGACTCACGTTATCCCCAGTATGGCCCTTCTGCGGGTGATTACCTTTATGTTTGGGTTTTTACTGGTCGCATTAACCAAGCTAGAGGCTGAATACATATTGCTACTGCTCCTCCGCCACAGGAGAGGAGAGCAGGATGACAGGATGACTGCACCAGCAGACCACTTCTGTTTACTTCCCGCTATGTTTTCTACTTCGGTCTGCGAAAGCGGAAAGACGTCACGCTGAAGTTGTACGCATACACAGTGGGCTCTTTTCGCCCTTTCTTTCCGAATGGGTGTGTACATGCACGTCTATCCGAATGAGGATCGGACAAAACCACCCCTCTCGATCGGAAGTAAATTTCATTCTGATCAGGCTGCATCGGATCAAAACATTCTGACTGACATGTTTACATGACGTCTTTTTGTTCCGATTGGGCGTTTATTCTGATTAAATGTGCCCATGTAAACGTAGCTAGTGTTTCCTAAACCAGAACAGCAACATCTAAATGACCATAAAGATTAATCAACATGTTTCCGGATGTGATGCATTACTGTAAAGTTCAGCAGAGTGATGTCATACTTGCAGCATTAGCTACAGCTTTAGCTAATAAACTACAGACTGATGCACAATAAAACTGCAGCAAATACATCAAGTTTTGAAAACCACTCTGAAACATCCTCTGATTCTATTAAAACAGACACATGCAACAAGTCAAGCTGCAGAGATCAGGGTTAAATTCAAACGTCGGTATTACAATGTTTCTGCTTCCTCGATGTAAACACAGCCGTGATTTAAGTAGGTTGGCACATCTTTTTATATTTATGAAATCAGGATAGAATAATTTAATATGAATCATTTTACTATTGTGCAGCACTGCAGTTTATACTAATAGTTCTTGGTAAAAGACAAATCTGAAGTAAGATTTCAGATGGTAGTAGTTTGAAAATAAAACGCTGAAGCTGAAAGGAATTTCAGTCAAATACCAGACGAAATTAGATCTTTGAGAAGCACTTCTTTTCACAAAGCAAATGGGATAAAATGCATAGCTCCGGTTTGATGTTGGTCCACAGTTCAGTTAGTTCAAACAGAATGACGGCAATCATGATCAACACTTCACTCTCAGAAAGATGACAGGTTGACTGAAGTACAAGAAGCAATCTACTGGAAGGTCAGAGTTTATGGGCGGGTTGAGTGAATGGGAGAACTTGGCATTGACAGAGGCACAGTGAGGCTAGTTGGTGTGGTGATGAGGACAAGCATAAAGAGATCATCAGAGCAGGCAGCTCAAATAAACAGTGACACGAAACCAAAAGGGTTACTGAAAAACAAACACATGAAGATTGAGCTGAAGATGGAGGGAGAGTATAAAGAACAGACACTCACGGATACATGAAGGCTGCATGCCAGTCCAGGTGAGATCTGGCAAACACAACCTTGTGGTGGATCCCTGCAGTAGGTGTCCCTGTTGGCACTGGAATTCTACTCTGCTGCCCACCTGGACACAAACAGATAACACACAACAAGGAAAAGAATCAATACACTGATGCAAATGCCAATAGACTTTCAGCATCAAATCTAAAGAGCTTAGGAAAAAATACTGCACGCTAAAGGTTTCTTTTCTCCTTTTAGAATGATTATTGGTAGTGTGCAGAGGCAGAGAATATTTCAAAAGGTGAAACTGATGCTACAGTCATTAAAAGTCAAGAAAGATGAATCGCTGATAAAATATGAAGCTTGTCCATTAAATTGTTTATTTTAAACAGCTGTACCAGTCAAATTTAATTATCAGTACTGACACAGAAATTTCAGATTTGATGATATCAAGATGCTAAAATTGCAATACAGAAAAAATGCAAGACTACACAAGAACAAAAGCATCGACATAAGAAACATCTTTATCAGAACAATTTTCATTCTGAGAGATTTTGCTGATTACTGTGAAAAAAATACTGACACCCAGTTGGTGACACTTACAAAAGAGAAACTTAAATAATCTGACTCAAAGGAAGCTACTGGACACACACTAGTTGACATGATGTCAGTGATTTGACTGTGATGTTCTGTATTATTTGATTTGTGTATACAACTATAGAACTAGAAATGCACAAATGCTTTACACAACACGTTAGAAATATTGCACCAGTATAACATCATACAAAGGAAGAAGTTGGAAAGAAACAGCTTGTTTGATGGAGCAGCAATCAGCTGTCATACTCATCTGTCCACTGCCCTTCAGCAATAACACAAACCATCTCAAACATCATAGTATATTCAGATAGCTGACACATTTCAATGTTACAATTTATGTGCAACTTGTTGTAAATACACTGTGAAATATTTTCACTCCAACTCAGTTAGTAACTGAATGTCTGCTCATGCGTTGATCCCACAGCATGAACAGCTGCCCCTTCCTTTAGAATCATCTCAGAATCTTAAAAGATCTTATCTGATGTGGCTCAACTGACCTTTGCAACTCAACCTACACCTTCAAGTGTTTCTCATTCAAATACCCACACATCAGCGCTGGCAGAGCCCTGAAGCAAGCGGCTCACCCGCCATCAGAAGCAACTGGGAGTTCAGACTTCTGCAGAAAGATGCTTTGACATGTGGGAAGGTCCAAAAATTAAAATGCCAAATGCTGCAGCCTTCATACGGCTCTGACTCAAGTACAAGAGACTCAGCCAACTCAATCTAGGTTCAGCCTTAAAGTATCTTCAACAGTGACTGTGAATTTGACACTAATTAAGATGACTTTTTTCTTTTGCATGAATTCATAAGAAATGTTAGAGTGCATGAAGACATCTTTTTGAAAATGTGCCTCTTGTTCATTTTACCTTAAAACCTGTAGTGTAATTCATGAACCCGTGCTCAGGCGTCCCTGGATTTTCACATGTGGTTCTCGTAGACTCTGGAACAAGAAACAAGTGTGGTAATTAGGAATTGCAGGAGAGCAAAAGTGAGAATGTTAAAGAGGAGAAAAAAAATCACGGATAATGGAAAAGCCATTTCTCTCAGGAGTATCATGTACCAGCAGACTAACTGAAGTGGCATGCTAATGTGAGAAGAATTCTATTTTACTGTGAATTTATTGGCGCTGAATATTTTTACTCTACAATTATCTGAAGCTGGTAAAACATTTCTTCTGCAATCAAGACTACAAAATAAAGAAGACTAAAGGTAGAAACAAACACTGGAAAAAATATTCTGACTCCATTTCAAAACACGTTTGACTAGAAACGGCCTTGACAGAAAAAAATCTTGGGGCGTTCAGGATCATCTCGTACTGGGAGATAGTTAGGATTTTGTGTTTTGGGGATTTGAGCTTCTTTGGTTCAGGTTGACTTTGCACTGATTACATCAAACCAAATTAGAGTTTGAAGATCAGGGAAACACCTTCGTCTTACTAATATTCTACTCCCTGTCTGTGCTCAGAGTAACATTATTTATCGTGTATGTGCTCATAATCACTTATTGAGCTACTGGCTGACATAAAAACAATAATGCTGAATAGAAATTAAAGCTCATGAGTTTAAATTTCTGAGTTAAATGAAAACGAGCACTTTGCTCCTTTCAACTTGACTTAATAAATGTAGTTATTTTGCTAAACAGGCACACAGTGATATTAATTACCTATACATCGAGGCTGAGACCCGCTCCAAGTACCATCGTTCTGGCACAAGCGTGTAGACGGTCCCACCAACACGTAGGGGGTGCTACAGCTAAATGTCACTTCAGACTTGAAGATGAAACTGCGTCCTTCTCGCCGTCCTCTGGCAGGAACACCGGGATCACCACAGAATTTGGCTGCATGAGACAAAATAGAATGATTTTGTAGGAATGATAAGTTAAGGGTTAACAAATCACTCTTAGCATTATAATCTGCATCATTTATAAAATTCAGCATTTCTCATTTTCATTTTATCAGACATAAGAAAATAGACAGTCAACTGAGTGCAGGGAGTTTAGCTCAGTAATAATAAGCAGTGTGAGCTTCTGCTGTACTCGTACATGTTCAGAATACGAAGTACCAACAATAACTTTAACTGTCACTTTGCTGCGTACGATAAGAGTATTTATCATGTCAGAGTTTTTTAACAACAACTTTGTAAACGATTAGGAAAACCTTTATCACTGCATTGATATTACACATGTTGAATAAAGCCCTATGACCATTTTATCCATGTAAAAACATACATTAACACTCTTATCTCAGGATGAATTAATTCATCTAATTTCTTGTTTCTGGCAATCAGCCTTGCTGGTGAGTAGTTATATAGTAGGTACGTGACTATTCATCTTGGCAGCAAAGAGGGAGTGAGGGAGGTCATGGCTCTCAATTTTAGATCTGAATAATTAGCCAGTGAAATATTAATTCCTGTGACAGGGCCTAAGAGTTAACTGAACTGGAACCATTTGCAGCCACCGTAGCTCTCTAAACCTCTTGTATGACATTGGTTTTTTAATGGGACTCCAGCCACAAGCCTCAGCAGATGTGACCGGATGGATTTTCACCATTGCTCCTTCAATTTATTGCTTATAGACGTCTAATCAAACTGACCAGAATAATTTAGGCTGAATGTGTTTGTGGGTGAGACAAGCCTTCCTCTAGTCTTCCAAATGCATTTTTCGATTTGTCTTCCTATACTATATCCATCCATCAATCCCCTCTGACCAGAGTGATCAGTTAAAGCTGCTTGTTAGTTGGTGCTTCGGGAAAGGTTCAGAGTGTGTGAGCAGAGGGGAGGGTGAGAGTCACAGCATTCCATCACGCAGCCACAGCACCACGGGATCAAGCCAATAATGAGGCAGCTGCTTCTCTAGACCTGACATGTGCTGCTGCGTGGAGGTCTGGTGACAGAGATAAGTTCTTGCTTGCTCTCGTCTCCTGCAAGTCATGAACTAACAGGGTTTTCCTTCAGCCAGGCCTTGACATAATGGATATTTAGAGAAGGAGATTAGAATCCTGCCTATGCAGGGATGGTTTAAAAATGCCATCAGCTCACTACAAATAAAGTTATCTGTGAAACAACTCTTTGTATTCAGAACTATATGTCCTCCTAGAAAAAAAAATGCTTATTTAAACTGTTCATCTTCACTGAAATCAATGCATTAGCTGTTCCAAACCCCAAGGCCAAGCAAGTTTGATGTGACAACAGATAAATATGCAAATATGTGTCCAGATGTGAAAATGACTCCTGTCACTTTTCAAACGGTTTGTGGAGGCTTAGTATTCAGATAGTATTTCTGGGAAGGTTGACAACACGGGCCAAACAGGTGACATGCGCATCAGTCATAAGCTTCACGCTGCAGGAAAATAATGTAGTGCTTTATGGATATATGAGAGAAATGGCCTCAGGCCAAACCAAGCTCAGCATATTTAATGTACCACTGTGTGTGCATGTATGTGTGGAGGAGGAGGACTGAGACGGAGACAAGTCCAACTTTTCTTTCTCATCGCCTCTCCTCTTACTTGATGAATTATCAATGCTTTGAAATCATCAGTATGCAGGGGCCAGATTCAAAGTTGGGTTCACAGACTTCTCCCTGCAGACAATTGAAACTGGCACTCTCAAACACAGAGTTTAGCAGTTTCCCGTGTGCTCTCACAGCTAACACGAACAAGCAGCCTAATCATGTTTGGCACCAAATTACATATTTTAAGAAAAGATGTGCATTTACAGACTGACTGCATCTCCTACTGTTCTGCTAATCTGTAGTTAAACTGAAACTGCTGAGTTGAAAATATTTTGCAATTTTTATTACGAAATATACAGCATTCTTAGTATGTGTGTGATAGACAAAGGGAAACAGCAGGGGAGTGACTTTCAAATCACTCGGCACTAAACAAAATGTAATAAACATGTCAGGTTTCATTTTCGGTAAATGTCTGCGACATAGCCTGAAAATAATCTGCATATTCATCCTGTTAGACTTTGTTATGTGATGGAAATATCTCAAGTCTACAACCAAATGTGAGTTTATGTTCTTTTAGCCTATGTGCATTTTCCTATTTGTCCATAACAAACGGATTTATTTCTGAAGTAACGCAGTTTTTTTTCAGGATAGGTCAATACTACACGAAGATTTACTTTATTATTCATAACCAACACCTGGGACAGGTGTATTTGGTGCTTTGTTGACATTTTAATGCATAAAAACCAACTTCTCCTGCACCAAATATGATCAGCATTCTCTATCCTCTTGTTTTCTGTCTCCATCCTCATTTGTTTGCCTCTGTAAAACTTAAGTGATTCATCACTGACTTGCTCCCATGTTGATTAGATGCAGCAGGGGAGCCAAGTTCTTTCCAGAAAGTTGGCTATTGATCACAGTGATATTTATTGTGACTGGCACTCAATTTGTGTCAATTTTGCACGATCACTGAAATCTGTGCCTGCATCATTAATAACAGTGCTTTTACATTTAATCACTGGGGTCAAAAACAACTCTGTGTGTAAAAGAGAAAGGTTGCTTGTCCATGTTGCAGCAGTGAGAGTTGAGCAGTGGTGGTGGTGGCATCATGCTAAGTGTAAATGACCTTGTGTGTTGCAGGATTTCATTGCTCATTGTACTTGTAGTGGACAGTGTCTAGATATGGTACATTTACCAAATAGAAACTGATGCATTTTTTGACCAGATGACAGAGTTCAGATACCTGGGAGCCAAAATCTAAACGTACATGTGACTTATTTTGCTTTAGTGGAGCACAAATAACATCAAGTGACCACAGACTGGAAATAAACCCATTAAGAAACATGTTTACACATTGACTTGCACAAATTAACCTAAAAAAACACAGTGCAGGCATTTACATGAAAATATAGCAAAACAAAGAGCTGCACATCTAGATGTACTGAAACAAATACAAGTAGTCTGTCATCTGCATCTTGACTGTAAAAATTCCCATGCTGAGCTGTGCTCGCTCCACCAGATACAGCTACATCCATCAAATTCTGTCACTGTCTGAGACTTTTTACTTTGTTGTTATTCAGCAAACATTGCTAAAAATGACAGGGTTTTCAATTTTATATTGTAATTGTTAACTTTAAAATGAACTGTGAAAGATGAATCCATAAAAAAACTAAAATGATAACAATGAAATTCCAATTCTAAGAGTTTGTAATTCAACAAAAATTACAAAATCTTCAATAGCAAACTAATCTGATACTCACCGACAAACCTGAAACAAAAAGCTAGAATTTAAGTCATCAGTCTCACTTTTTATGCTAGAAAACTGACAAAACGTCGATTTATCATCTGGTTTTGAAATATAGATTTAGATTGTAGCAAAAAAAAAAAAAAAACTCTCCAAAGCCAAGTGAGAAGAATGAAATTATAAATTATTACTAAATAAATAAATAAATAACTGAATGTGTTGTGTATGTGAATTAGCTCATACCTATAATCTGATATGGAGCATCAGTTGGTCACTTTTTTGTTTGAATTGTCTTTAGTCCATTTTTATAATAAATACAACTTAATTTGCACAGTCTTGCACGATATCAGCAGGTATTGGCATGCAGCAGCTTTATGCAGGATTAACGTACAATGCTGAGAAACGTATCTCATATCAAAGATTCTTTGCACTTTAGGACTGCAATAAACTTCAGCAGTCTCAATAAAATGACAGCTTACAGATAGTTTAAGCAGTGATGCTTCAGATACATAAACAAGCCATCTTTCAGCACTTGGAGAGATGTTTGTGATACTTTAAGTGACATTTAATTCGTTTCACCAAGAACGTTGAGGGAGAAACAAAAGCATGAAAGTATGTTCCCTTTAAATATTTCATTTCTTTGTGACAGGTGTAATGCATGTGTGATTCAGACGACAGTGAGAAACCATTTGAGCATCTCAGAGCTTATTAGTATTCTTGCAAATGTGATTCTGAGAAGCTCTTAATGGTCTAAGAAACAAGACATATCCACTCATGGCTCGATTATAATCCCCATCTCACCAGGACTCACTCTGACTCAGAGGGCAGAGCTCAAATCACTTTTCATCTATGAAATATGTAAATGACAGGTTACATTGTATATGTATATGATAAAAACTTTCAACTTTTTTCCATGAAATGGTAGAAATTAATGTCCTTGTTTATGTTTCACCTTACAGAAAGTATTTTTCTTGTTTTTTACTAGCAGAAAAAACTAAATACAAAAAGAGAAATACAAAAGTTGTTCAAACATGACTGACTTTTTAAAAAAATCTTGATGTTGCAACAAGGAGCAACACTGATAATCTCCAATCTGCATCTCTGACTGTCACATTATATTTGACTCATGACAGATTTCCTCTCTGGCTCTTAAGTAGAATTTCATTTGTTATTCATGAATTTAATTTATTTAATTAACTTGAGATAATCATCAGGAATGGCAAGCCATTAATCACACAGTAAGGTGTTTTTTCTTTTACATTACAACTAAATACTAATGTAGTGGATATCTAAGACAAGTTGGAAAATAACATGCACGTGCTGCAAATTGCTGTCAAGAGACGTGTCACAACTTCCTCAAAGCAAAGTCAGATAAAAATCTCACCGAGACTTTTTCAGTCTAAACACAAAGAGATTTTCTCTGCAGACTTCTATAATTACTATCATAATTATAATGATGGTATGAGTATATATGAAGGTAAAAAGTGGTGACTTACGTAAGCACTGAGGCAGGTCTCCACTCCATGTCCCATTGCCTGTGCAGGTAAGCACAGCAGGAAAGGAGAGCTCATAGCCAGGCAGACAGCTGTAGCTAACACTGGCTCCCCACTCCAGAACTGAGCCCTCCAGGAGGCCGTTGGGTATGGAGGGTGGAGAGGGACATGTTACCACTGTGGAGACAGAGACACTTACCAGATGATGCACACACAACGGATCTTAGCCAAATGTTTAGAGTTAAAATGGTTTTGGAACTTAGACCAAAACAAAAGGACAAAAAAGGAACATTTAAAGAATTACATCTTAAAATGGACAAATTAGATCGATTTACCTTTGTATTACAAATAAATTCCAATTCAGATACAAAACTAAAAACAGACTAATGAGAATTAGTTGCAGCTAAAGTAAAACAGTACAGGTGATGTATTTCCACTGCACATGGCTCTCTGTTAAAATTCCTTACAAACAGCCAAAATATGCTGTTGGAATCAAAAACAAAAGCACGTTTATAAAATAAAAAACGAAAAAGTCAGCGGTCTTATAAATATTAGATTTTACTGACCAGGACACAAGCAGGTAGGCTCATAAAAATACGGTTTATTTCTTCAGTTCTGAATAAAACAAAAGCTGCAAAACCTAAGTGAAAGATAACAGCCTTTGTAGTAACCTTACAAACAAGGAGAGAGGTCTACAACCTGGCGATGGTAATTTCATCAAATAATAGTTGCTGGTGATGATGATAAGAAGGTGTGAGGATGTTAAAATGTGCCAAAATTAGTATTAATACCTGTTTTTGTCGGGTTTTATCTACTTCTTACATTCAGATTAATGTAACAGTCTGGTCAGATTCCACACAGTGCTGTTAAAGCAACAGACTATTATAAGTACAATGATTATGTCCAAATTAAAAACCTTCTGTTGTTCAGCTGTAAGGGATTTAACTTTTTCTATTTGAAGTATGTAGAGTGATATCTGTGAGAAATAAGGGGACATTAAGCATCTATGTAAGCCATTAACTTCCTGCTAAATAAATGCAATAAATAAATGGAGAAAAATCTCAGAGTTTGTTCTCACTCTCTTAGAGAGGAACCCGTGGGGATGCAGATTGGATGTGGGTTTTAGGGATGTGAATAAATTACAGCTGTTCTTTGAAACTAACCCTCCATCATTTCCTCAAGTCTTTCAGGCATAGTTGTTTATAGTGAAATGCTTCAGCAAACATTGGTAAAGTGAAAGCAGGCATTTTTTAAGCCTTCAAACTATCTGTCGAGATCACATGTTCATTTTAATTAAAGTTCATTAAACTAAAGTTTAAAGTTAATTAAACTGTCATGTTCAGATCTCGAGGTAAGATTTTTTGGTTTTCTGGCAGTATTAATGCATGACAGAAATTTACAAAAGCAACAAGATAAAGACAGACTAGACAAACTTTTCTACACAATGTACCGCCTTGAATCTTAGCAGCATTGGCAGGTTCATCTTTAGAAAACACACAAAACAGTAAGTCAAATCAAAATCCTAAATCAGAGCTACTGAAAGCTCTTGAAAGTTGATCTAAAGGAGATATTCACACAATGTTATTTTTGGTTTGGTTTCCAAGGAAAGTCAAAAGTGAACCAAATCAAATAAACGTGAGTTATCAGATGCTTTACATAGTATCAGATCTGAGTTTGTTGATCAGTGTTTCCAAACCTGTTTTCTTTGATTCACAGTGATTCACTGTGTGCATCAAAGAGAAGTCACACTTATCACAGTCACTCACATATGAAAGAAAGTGTGAGAATCACAACAGAATAATTTTCTTTTTATCCACTAACAGTGTCTTTCAGACATCTTTTCTTTCCAACAAAATTTAGGGACACATTGATCTTTCATGTCTCTGCCAGCATGTGAATGATATGGATGTCAGAATGTTTGTAGCAGTTTGTTGCAGCTTGTTTGTGTCATTACAGAGAAACGGAGACTCTGACACAGACAGAGTGATTGTTGACAGAATGAGCTAAAACTCAATTTTTGGTCTGTCTGAGTCATTTGAGTTCCAAAACTTCCCCTGGATTTTCACTTTGAATCTGATTAAAGACAGATGATTGTCCTGATGGAAAGGCAGTAGTGGGCTTGCCCTGAAGAGCGAGTGTACATGTCAGAAAATTAGAGATTTCTAAAAATGCATGTTACAATCTACCTTGAAGCTCCTGATTCAACATTTTTAACTTTGTGGCTACTCTAGTTTACTCATATTGCTTTCATTTAAAATGTTGCTTCTTAGTCTTATTATAGGATTATTATCATTATTTGATTTTTTCTGCAAAGAATGCTGTTATTTAAAAATGCATCAGCCTATAGGCAAAACGGTCACGTGTTATTTTCTTATTATTTTATTTTCATATACATAGTCACATATAAAAGGCAGCTCTGTGTGTAACAGCAGTGTTTGATGCTATTAATCTGTCACCAAGATTTAAAAATGTTGTATTATTTTGTACATGTGCAAATGATTTTGACACAAAACAACACAAAACAGTCAAAATACATTTGTTACAGATAATTATAATGATAAGCATATTCTATATAAACCCAAGAGTCTTGGTTTTAAGTATATTAAGTTACATTTGAATGCTTATTCGCTCATGTGTGCTTGTGTATGTGGTTTGGGAATTGTGTATGTATCAGTGTGTGTCTGTAGATTAAAGTCTCTGTGTGTCATAATCTAATGGGAAAGAGGGTTGTCGTCTGATTAGGAGGTGAGCGGTTCGATCTCAGGTCCCAGCAGGCTGAATCAAAATATCCTCGGGCAAGATACTGAACCCAAAACCTCCCTCTGAGTCCTGTATAGATCGCAGCCCTCTGCTCATTAGGGAGGGGTCAAATGCAGAAAAATAATTTCCCAAAGTCCCCCCACCTCAGCCAGCACAGATCAGCAGAGCCCGGTACTGTGCACAAGATATCACCCCAGCTGCAGGTCCAGGACTGGACAGCCCAGATCAGTCCCAGCCCCAGAGGAGGTTATTTTAAAATGTCAGGGACACATTTATATTCACTCTTTCAAAACAATTATGCCACTTTATTATGGCGCTGATAAATGATTCATCTTGGATATTAATTTCATTGGAAAGTGATTGTTTAGTGCCCATTCATATCTGATACAAGGGTTTATACTTTGTGCATTTTAAAATATACTGTATGTGTTAATTAGTAGTTGTACAAGTTTCAATCTTCAGCTTTTTGTAGGGTTTTTAAATTATGTGATGGTTTGGAGTTCAACAGAAATGTCATCTAGAATCATCATTTTGACTGTTGCTACTTTTCCTATAAGTGATTGTGGGGAGGCAAGTCTGGTGAGTGAGGTCGTCTTCTATTGTTTTCTGTCATGGAATATATTTCAACTGAGTTGAATCTGGCAGCGAAATGTTGATATCTAAATATTTAATGTTTCTAAACTGTATCAGGATAGTTTGACTGATCTGAATGTTTAAATTAGCCTTTGATTTGCTCCAGTTGATTGAGTCTGAGATGGATGAGAATTTATTTTATAAGTTTATCTCTGAAAGAGATATTTGTGCATTTTCCATCATCAGCATATAAGCTAATTTTATGAGTCACATTTGCTGTTTTAATTCCATTGCTATTGTTGTTTAGTGAGACTGCGACTGCTAGAAGTTTGACGAATATATATAATAGTGATGGAGAGATTGGACAACATTGTCTGCTGGGCAACTTGATTTTAATTTTATCTACAAAATAATAAAAGTGGTTGAAACTAAAGACTAGACTAGAAATCTGAGGAATACAACACCAAATAAAATCATATTCTAAAATGGTAAAACACAGCTTTGTTTTAATTTACAAAACACAGACATCTGACTGTGGAAACCTTTTTTTTCAAATACCAGATTTGAAGTCTCAGAATAGATAATCTGTATATCAGGATTATGAATGTATGAGTATAAGGCAGGCATATGATGTAGGGCTTTCTTAGCACCTTTTATGGATTTGCTTGTTTGGTTTTCTCAGCAGTCAGCTACAATAAATATGGAACAGACCACAGTGGGATTTTCAGACATTCTCTCTAAGGAGGAAACATCTTTTGTTCTTGGTTGGCAGCGGATTTGAAGCAATTTCCATATGGACATCCTGCAGTTGGATACACCACAGCATATATGGTTCACAGGTAAGCTATGTTTGGAAAGCTATTTAGGCCATGATGAACAAAAGTTCAAAGGCAAAACCACAGTGACTCAGTAATTTGTGTTTTTTATTGTGTTTGCTACTGAATCTGCTCATGTCAGACAGAAAAAAAGTTTCTAGGTAAAAGTTTCTCTGGGAAGATAATAAAAGAAAAACTACTAAACAAAATCTCCCAGCTCCCTTTTATTAGAAATAACTACAGTTTAAGGTAAGTTATACCGGGTGAGATGATCAAATGGTGAGAAAGTGATGGTCAGAGGACGTCCAAGTACTTATGTGCAAAGGAGGCAAATTACACTGATTAAAGAAGTAGGCCCTCTAATCTCATAAGCATTGCTTTAGAAATTACTTGAAAACATGAAAAAAAAATTCCGGCCTGGGTGGCAGTCAGAACTAAATGAGAAGCGGAGTGGCCTCATTTTCCCAAGTAGTTCTAAGCAGCATTAGAGTATTAGTGCCTCTTAGCCGAACATGCCAAACCTGGGATTCCGACTGAATCCATGCCGGTTGAGGCTTTGGATGCGTCATCTGCCTCATGTGTGAATGCACATCACACACAAATGGTGCACGGCTACTACGGACATTCACACGTTATGTGCAAAATTATGCACAGAGTCGGCAAAAGTAAAACCTCTCTGTCTCTTCTAGTCTCCATTTGTCTCTTTCTGCCTTTCCTTCCTTTCATTTTACTTCCCTCTCTATCTCTTTACTGCTCTCCCCTCAGCTCATATCCCTGTGGCACATCATCTAAATCTATGACAAGATGACAGATGCCCTCCTTCACGTCGATTTTAAACAGCTCATACTGCCTGAACTGCTGCACCTTTAACTTAAAGCCAATCATGAAACAAAAAACAAGAAGGAACAAACAATCTTACTGGAATCAGCAGCATTTTCTGTTTCAGATCAAAGAAAATATATTTTTTCAGTCTTCTAAAACGCCTTGCTGCGTAGGCTGTTGTTGGGAGAGAAAAAGAAAAAGGCAGGCATGATTAACAGGGCTGTTTTTTATGGTTGTTACCGATAGCCTGAGAAAGAAACCAAAAGAGAGGAAGACGGATGTGGAAATGGAAACATATAAACCTTATAACATTAAAACCTGGAGTACAAAACCTACGATATCACAAATACCAGAATTAATATAGAGGGTCCACTTAGCAATCAAACTCCCCACTTCTGCCTATCTTTTATTCATTTACCCTATGAGAGTAAGTGCTACTGGAGAATTAAGAGTGTGAGAAGAGGCAGAAGGGACCTTATGAGTCACATACTAATGTGTGCAGGTCAACATGAGCTGACAGCACTCACACCACTGCAGCAATCATGTGAGAAAACATGAAGATGTGAGAGAATCTGTGAAAATCTGTGAATATGTATTTTCACCAGAGAGATAAAGTCCGTAACAGCAGGAACTCAGATAATTGTATGAATGTATGATAGTGTGCGTGACAGGAAACTCTAAAGTCTTGAGTTTAGCTTCTGTTCACACCGCTCGGAGAGAGAAAACCAGGGCAGAGTGTGTGAGAGGCTGCAGGAGCTGTCAGTCAGAAGCTAGGAGAGTTCAAAACTTTTATTTACACTCACATGCACCCTTCGGCTCACTCTCATCATCCAAACAGATGTAAGTAACAGTTGGGCGACCATCAACACATCAGACAACGTCAGCATATAATGGACCAGGTTGTATGAATAATGAAACATTGCAAATCACTGTCAGTTTCGATATGGTGAACTCTAAAGCAAGAGGTAAGAAGTGGGATGCTCTGAAACTGGAAGCTGAGCTCACAAGAGGCAAAGGACAATTCACAGGCTCCTAATAGTTTATCACACATGGGATGTATGCATAAACAATAAGCAGTCCATTAGCAAAGAGAAGACAGCCCTACTCTGAGAACTTGTGCACGTGTCTGTTATCTGTAAGTCCCAGCTTTTTGCATTTTGCCTGTGTAAATTTGCCCTTGTTCTGAGGACTATATGTGCACGAGACAGTCTCTTGAACTCTGCCTTTTTCACACTTTTAATTTATCCTTTGCCATTTCTCAAGAGGAAAACATAATAACAGTTTGCTTTGCTGTACAGTAATTGACCTGGCAGCCTGGGAACAGTTACTTAGCAACAATGTGCCACCATTTGCCTTTTAGGATCTTCCATTTCCTGATGCACATCTGAACTGTAACTTTCTGTGAGCTCGAATATTTCCTGCATTTCTTACTTTCATGGTGTCAGCAGCAGAAATGCTAATCTATGCCTCCAGTCCAGGATCATAAATCATGCACCGATGTAGCACTGATGGGCGTACAACCACTAAGTCCTCTTTTTGGAGTTTCAATTAAAAGTGGAAATCTACACAAACATATGAGAAGGAATTATGGAACAAAATCCACACTGTCCATCAACCTGCTATAGTTTTTGTACTTGCATGAGTTTAACTGTAGATACAGTATGTGCTTGTTCGTGTGTGTGAGCAACTTTTTGTCTTGCGACTTGTCTTGAACTACTGTTGCAGCACCACTTGCATTACTGTGTCACCGTCAGACTTAACAGGAAGTCCTGTGTCATCTTTTTTGCTATTCGTATCCAATCCTATTATTTAATGTGACATCGTGTTAACATGCCAAGGTTGTGGCAGCAGAGTTTGATGGTACCCAAGGTTGACTTTACTTAGTAAATTCAGAAGGGACCCAATATGAGACCTTTTATCTCATTGGCACAGAAACTGATTTATTTTATTCATTTTTTTGTTTGTTTTAAAGCTGATATCCCTGATTTCAAATTGCCTAGCTTAGACTGTCAACAAGCTCACAGAACTCTCTGCCCCTCCCGTCGGGTAGAATTCCTAAGCCACGCCCCCCCCAGGTTTGGAAACACTCGTAGCCCAGAAGACGACAGAGTGCAAGACACTGGTCCGCAGTTCATTCAAGTACCGTAACATGGCGGAATCACCGGTAAGTGAAAACAATATAACAACGAACAACTGACATTAATTGTTACTTTGTCCTGAACCAGACGCGGAACCAAATGCGGATGTCCATATGGCTGGAGAGACTGTCCAATCATTCCTTTCGGGCCGAACCATTTGATTGGTTGATGTTTTTAGACAAATACGGGAGATCGATCGATCGATCCATCCATCCATCCATCCATCCATCCATTCATTCATTCATTCATTCATTCATTCATCCCTCCCTCCATTCATTCATTCATTCATTCATTCATTCATTCATTCATTCATTCATTCATTCATTCATTCATTCATTCATTCATTCATTCATTCACCCATTCATCCATCCATTCATTCATTCATTCATTCATTCATTCATTCATTCATTCATTCATTCATTCATTCATCACAACATACTGTTCTCCATGCTGTGTTAAAACATTTTTAATGGGCATGAAAAAAAATATGTTAAGCTAATTTGTTATGCAAATTAAGTATAGCAGCTTTAAGTCTGGTGGAGGAGGAAGAGTGTTCATCTGCACGCTGGGAAATTCTGCCCATTTCAAAAATTCTTTAGGAAAGACTCTGATCCTGGAGTCGTCCTTGACCTCGTGCAAGTCTGAGTGAGTGAATGTGATTTGTAGATTTAAAACATTCTGAGTGGTTAACAAGACAGTCGATTTACAGTTTACAAGGTTTTGTCTAATGAAGCCTGTGAATGAATGACATTATTTGATAATTGTTTATTTATGTCAGATTAGATATTTTCAAATGTCGAATTCTAGAAATGTACTATTTCTAAATAACGCTTTCTTGGGCCAGTTTCCCTTTTGCCCCATGTATTGATGTTTTTATTATTAAGAACACAATCCTTAAGTGCTTTAGGCTGAGAGGAATTGTTTTTATTACTTTTTATTGGTTATACTGTTTGGGTTTTTTTGGTATCCAACAACAAGTCGATAAATAAAGTGCTAAAGTGATGGTGAGATGAAAATTCTGTTATTAGTGGCTTTTTGAATGATGTTGTTGTGCAGCATGATGACACAGTGCTTACCTTGGCACACTGGCATGGCTCCACTCCAGGTTCCATTGTTGGTGCAGGTTCTGGTTACAACGTTTTCTCCTTCCATCATCACATACCCCGGCTGGCACATGAACGTCACATTCTGACCCACCGTGACATCATCACCAAATCTAAGGCCGTTAGCTGGAATACCAGGGTCCCCACAGGTGATCACTGTAGTTGGAAGTGAAAAAAATACAACAAGCTTCAGGAAAACATTTTGAATGATGTGAAACATTGTAAGCTGCAACATAAAACATAATGAAAATTAAATTGACCCGATTTCTCAATACAGCGTCTGATATAAATACCACAGACGTCTGTATGCTGAAGAAAGATTAAAGGATTTATCAATGTGAGATTATTTTATTTTATTTTTTTTAGATTTTCCTATTAAAACTGTGCTGGTAACTTTATGTATTCCATGAAATCAAAATGATGTCCTGGCTATTTTTGTGTGCATGTGGTGATTACTAATTATCCTTTCAGGCTCAGTGATTATCATAAGACAAATAGTGTTAAAAGTGTGTCAAATATGATTGTGATTAATAAAATTTGTTCATCAAAAGGATGTAACTGCAACTGTGTCTAAATGTATTTACCAGAATAATTATTATTAATGTGGTGAAAGGTTGAACTTAAAAAAAAAACCTCAAAGATTGAAACATCATCAATAGGTGCCAATTTTTCTAAGCAGAGATTAGTAACAGCTAATTGCTGCTCTGTTGTCTGTCATTTGTTTGATTCAAACTCATGTAGAGCAGCAGTAACTTAAACTATGGATATACAGTAAGTAGCTCTGTACTGGGTGCTGACCTTTATTTCCAAGGCAGGTCATCATTTAGCTGTTTGATTAGAGTGGATAGTATCGTGTTGACATGTGTGGTACACTGTGTTTGGATTTTTTACAATAAAATCAAAATATAACCCAAGTGCAGGGTACACGGATGGAATCCGAAGGGGCAAGTAACTGTGTAAAAAAACAAACATGGAAAGTCGGGATTTTCCCTGGAGAACAACACGCACACTAGGTTTAAAAGACAGGGGGTCATTGCCCCAGGGATGTAGGAAGAGAACCGCTCATCAAACTGCAACAATATCACTGTTTTTTAAAAAGTTTAAAGTTAGATAAATGAAGGTAAAGACAACAAATAACAGTGATTAATGCCTCATAGTTTCACTTTGTGTGTCATTTACAACAATGTGATCCTTCTGGTAATTAACTCTGTCAATTCATCAACATCAGTGTTGCTTAACAGAGAAGAAACAACATGTAGCCTCTGTCAGGTGACAAGATCCAAAAACAAGCCAAAAGTCTCACAATTCAAAAGTGAACCATCAGACAATTGTGCATTTTAGCACTAAACTTATTTACATCCCAAGTATAAAAAAGTTGGTTTTAGTAAAACACAGTAGAACAACAACGACTTCACTTACACGTATTTTATTTTTCTAAGCCGACTGTTAAAGTTACTGTACTGTTTCATACTAAGGCTAAATCTGACAAAACTGTCTAGAATGTTACATAACACATATTTCACTTTTATATATATTTTAAAAAACTAACTTCTTACTCTCTTTTTTATTGTCATGATAGTTCTCAGAAACGCACCACCTAGACTGAGGAGTCTGAATTTCCCCTGCTGAGCAACATTTAATGCAGCAAATAGTGTTGCAGGTAAAAAAGAGTGAAAACCATGTGACTGACATCCATTTCAGCATGTATGACTAGAGTCTTCACTAGTTTCTTCACAGTCATTGGAAAAAGGATATGAGTTAAATTTAGCATCTTTTATGCGTTACAACAGGCTAGTTAACCTAAGGTTCTTCCTGAGTTGTAATGCCCACCTCTTAGCCCATTAACAGAGGAAACAGCCATAATAAAATGTATCACCATAATTATAAAGGGTCTCATGGCCACATTAGAAAGGCTTTAGCTCCTCTGCAATAGACCGATGACATCCGTCATGCAAAAAAAATGTTTTAAGACATTTTAATACCTCTTAAATTCCTCTATGTCAACAATCTAAAACGTAAGATAGGGAAAGTGACTCAAAAGATGTCAAATGAACAAGTTGATTCTAGCAGTGGTATTTGCATTTTAGAAGATTATTGCTTAAAGCCTGCAGTTACAGTAGCTCTCTTTGAACATGAATCAGGCCTGGAAAAAGGCTGCACTGCACAGGCACAGCAAACCCATCAGAGAAACAGCAGGAATATAACGAGTGGCCCAATAAACAGTTTGGAACTTTCACAGAATCAAAAAAACCCCACAGTGGACAGCACTTTAAGGTTCTGATGAAGACTCACTGAAAACACACTGTAAAAGCAGCTCAGAAGTTTTAGCTGTAAGCAACAGAGATTTTTTTTAATCGCCTGGTCTCAACCCAACAGAGCTCGAGTTTGAGTTGTTGACAAAGCAACTCAATGTCAATGTCTTCATGTCTGAGTGACTCAGGTTCAGACTTTAAACATTTATTCTTAAAGAGGCCCTTCCATTAAAAACTGTTTTTCTGAGGTTTCTGTTGAACATTTTAGCTCCACAGGTGTTTTTACCTTCATAGTGGGTGTGAAAACAGGTCAATAACTTTTTTCTTAGTTTTATCTCTCAAACTACACAGGTGGCGATAAAACCCGAGTTCGAACGGCCTGTCTTTGCTCGTTAGTATTCGGCAGCTCCCGCAGTTGAAACCACACCTTGCATGCTACTGGCTAAAAGCTGTAGCATGGAGAGCCTAACTCTCCTCCCCTTCCTGTCGGCTCATGGGTCCCCTGGCTGAAAAAATAATGAATGGAAGTCAATGGAGCGATAAAAGCTATTTTCTGGTCTGCTCTGTCTGATATCCTGAATCACACACATGTTGTACCTCGATTTAAATGATAATTAATGATGCAAGTTTCGACTGTCTTTATCATGTGACTTCTGAGTTATTTGCTTTTAAAAATTTACAATTGTAATGACCACAAATTGGTGGTTGCATATGACGTCACCACAAAATCTCCATCTATTCACAACCTCGCTTTTCCCTCATTTTTACGCCCCCTGTTGAAATGCCTGTCTGTATTGTTCTAGAATGTAACCACAAAAGTGGTTGCTCCTTCTACCATTTCTCAGCTGATGAAAGAACGAGGAGAAGGTGAATAAAATTGATCAGGTGAGGTATTGGTTTGGTGACGTCAATTTTGGTAGACCGACTAGTCTGCTATGTGTTTTTACACAAAACCTAAATTAACTTTTGCCGCGCGTTGAAAATGATCGCTTTCTCTGCATCAAAACTTGTATTTACAATTAATGGACACCATATGTTCGATCCATGGGGCATTTCAAACTGGGTGTTTAGAGGGTTGTAGAATGAAAATACAGCATTTCCTTTAAAAATTATATTTTAAGTAAAATTCCATAAAATATTAATTTTGGCGGGCACAACGTTGGCATTTTGTTTACATCTACCAGCCAATAGCTGGCAGAGCAGCGGGCATCATTTTGGGTTGCCTAATACCGTAAATACTCCAGCACAGTGAGGCTGGTACTGTGGAGTCTGCAGATCAAGCAGCTGGAAGCACCGGGGATATGTGGTGATTATATACCTTATTTGCTTGCCATAGATGATCCCTCTGTTCCTCTGGGGTTTCTCATGTGACGAGCAAGTTCTGTGTGGAAACGTTTTTCATTATCAGCTATTAGCAGCTAGCTAACACATAGCTTCTTCATGTCAAGTGGAGGAGCTTCGGGCCACTTGTTTGACTTGAAAACACACCGCAGAGGATTTTATTGCTTTTTTAATTTTATTGGATAAGTGAGGCATGCAGGATGGTGTGTGAGGAGGACAGAGGTTCTTAGGAGGAGACTGCAGGAAGTTTTGGAGCCGCGGGACAACTATGAGCTTTTTGCCACGGACTGAATAGATGATTGAGCTTCAAACAGGTAGGAGCTGCTTTTATCAGAGTCAGTGATCAGAATTCATGATATTTTATTGTCCTGCTTGGATCGAGGATCAGAGTGTGTTTGGTGAGGAATATTGGTCGACCTGAGCGTGGGTGGGTGGGTGTTAACGAGCCTGGCACCCAGATGGCTGAAGGCTTTGTGTCGTGTTATTCTGTTTCAAGTTCCACATCCCACCTTTAAAAAGAGTTATCTCGATAGGACCTTCCAAAAGGCTGTAATCGGTAATGTTGTTATTTTAATTGCAATGCGTTTTTGCATATTAACATTCATGTTCATATTTGTCCAATTCAAATAAGGACCTTGTTAAAATAATAACCATGGTGGTGATATCTTTTCACATGCCTGCTCTTGGCTTCTTCACATGGCTCATTTTCTTCAAAATAAACAGATGGCTAAGTGTTGGCCAACGACTGCGCTGTCAGGTCGCAACCCGGTGCCATCTCAGATTCAATTACAGTTGCCAGTCTTTGACTTGATTTTTCATAGTCCTTGTTTCATTTCACAGGCTCTAATTTGTGGCGCTAATTAGAAAAAATCTTCCTTGACTTTGTTCACCTTAATGTAAGAAGCCAGTTTGGTGCATATGTCTTTGCTAAACCCTCCTACTTTAAATCAGTTTGTTGATTTTCAGCTGCTGCCAAGGACTTCAACACTTGTGTTTGTTTATTGCTGCATGAGACCAAATTTGTGTCCAAAACAGGATTTACTGGGTGAAGATAAATCCTTCTTAAAACAGACAAAAATGAGATGCTAAATACAGTGCTAAGAGAAATAAAGTCAGTTCTTGTGTCTGCCAGGAATGAACCTAAAAAATACATTAATATTAAAACCAAGCTAATTATATGCCAGGTAATGGTAGAAAATCATCAGTATTGAATTTTGCTTAAAATGTACTGTAATGCTGTTTGATGTGTCCCTTTTTGTTTACTTGGATCAATCCCATAAACCACAACCTCCAGAAAGGTTCCTCCACCCAGCATTCTGCAATATGTGTCAGAAGAATAAATGACTGTGCAATTGGCAATTATTTGATGCTTGAGACGCAGTCCTTTATAATATGCCTGCAGTGCACACTGAAACTAACCTGTCAGCCATATCTGATTTTCTTTTGACTGCACAGGCATTGTGGGTGGTAAACTACTTTCTTGGGCTGTCAGCAGACACAAGTCTTACATGAGAATATTTGCACACTCATATAAAGTGGTATCTATCCATGCAGAAAGTAATAGCTATTTGTTTAGATGCTATATATCTAAGTCCATTCCCTGTTTTCGGTCTAAAAGAGAAGCTTTGTTCAGTCATGATTCAAATTTGGGGAAACTAAGGAGCCAATTTAGACCATTGCTCTTTTTTCTTATGTACTAATAACCTCAGATACGAGATGAGTTAAGCAGTGTATATACTTTTTTTCTGGAAATTGTAGTCAATGTTTTCATGATGGTAGCCCATCACTTCCGCTCCATGTTCATAGACATCCTGTTCACTCAGCCATGGAAACATTGACATGAAAAATTTGTTTTACCTTGCAGCTTAGACAATTTAATTACTGCAAGGTGGTAAAGACAAAACTCATGAGTACAGATTTTACAAATGCTCACAAAGACTTAATTCCCAAGAGAAACAGCCTTGTTCACTAAATGAAGACTGGAGAGTTTTGTAATAGTTTGATTTTGAGTTCATAGTATTTCATTCTTATGGCTTCAAAAGGTTAATGCACAACCAAACTTTTTTGGGCTGGTCTCTGTATGTCAGTCTTGTAAACCTTATTTATTTTTATATGACACAAGAATTGAAGTGGTGATCAAAGCTTCAGAAGTACATCTTAGAAGTATGAACAAACTTTGGTTTTAAACAAACAGGTCTGAAAATGTCCTTTATGATCTGCACCAAACATGTCAGGTAAAATATTTTGAATAAATAATGATAGACATTCCTGATCATCAGATGTCTCTGTTAGTACATTAGCATGTTAGCTCCTTCAAGGTAGACACAGCTAGGATTTAATCAAACTGGATATCAAATAATAGTCTTTATGTTTTTATCTAATGTGTATTTATACATAAGACATACGAGACAAAAATCTTAATTCTGACCTCAATAAGTGACAATGGAAAACTGAACAAAGCAAAATGTATCTTCTAGAAGATTTTGTTTATATCTCAAAGAGTTCTGGAACATTCAACAGGTGACATGCTGCATATTGCAGAAAAGTAAAAATCAGGTGGCCAGGTGTCACAAACATTTATCACCTAAAATACTTGAGCTGACTTTTGCTATACGTTTTATTTACAGGCCAGGTATTTTTAGGTGTCAGTGCACTGCATTTGTGTTTTCTTATTTTAAAACTGCATTTTAGTTCTACAAAATGAACACAGACAGTTTGATCTCCATCACTGAACATGATCTGAAGAATTTCTGCTTTACTTAGTTTTCAGAATGCAGAGACTAAAATCTGAATAACAGGGCCATTTCAGAAAAAAATGTAAAACTCTGCAACTTTCAAATCAAATAATATTGATATAATCTGATGTTTCCAAGCAGTTTTACCTTTAACGTCAGTCTAACTCAATAAGAGATGAAGAATATGAAAAACAATGGACATAAATCAACTTAACTACAGGCCATTATAAGACAAATAGTCTTGCAAAAAAAAAAAATCTATATTTGGTGTTTATCACATTAAGTGCTTCAGTTTACTGAGCACGTCCTTCATCTCATGCACTTCAACTAAGTTGCTAATTTTTTGGCATGCTCAAATTTTATTAATCAAGCATCATGAGTCACAAAAAAGAACTTTTGTCTGTCTCCTTGAAAATGTTGTGTGACTTTGATCCGCAACCCTATATGATCGATTTCCCATGAACCGTGAAAATGATTGCCTCCTTAATGAAGGCCCAATGAGCCAATCCCAGCATCTTAAGTGTTGATGTCCCTGAGCTGACCAGTAAACTTTAATGTGAAGTGATAGTAGAGGAGGATAAGTTTGGGGATGAGCAGGATTTAAACTGAAGGGGGAGAAAAAGGGGAAGAAAGCTCCTCTGGATTTCTGCACATTCGATCATAGCTATTCAATCCAATTTTCAATCTTTTTCTCCTTGCCTGTGCACAACCCTCCAGAGACTCATTTTACTCTAAAATTGGAAATTATACCCATACCTTTTATCTTTCACTGTAATACAATAATAGGGCAAAAGGAATGAGGAAACGAGAATGCGGTGTTTCACAGAGAGGAATAACGTGTCATTTTCTTAGACAGTCGTTCTGATGCAAATTAAATATAGACCATCATAGTTTTTAATCACTGGAAGACTCATTTCCTGAGATGAAGACAAAAAAGAAAAAGGCTGCCAGTAGTAATGCTCCGTAGTGAGCGAGTTTTCACAGACTACTTTTTTAATTTGATTATTTTGGGAGAATAAAAGCAGCATCTTTAAAAAATGATTTGTCTGTTTGTGCTTCGTTTGATTTGTTTACACATTACACAAAGACAGGGAATACGGGCTGTTTCCAGTTCAGTGTAAAATAGTAACGTTAGTTATAAAAGAAATGCAACTCATTTCACTTTACATGCACCATGACACCAACAGGAGAGCTAAAACTTACACTTCCTGATTTTTGTCACCCACAACTAAAAGGCAATAGGTGAGTGATAACGTTTCTGTTAGTCTGTGTTTGGTTCCATTAACTTAATAACAAATTCAGCAAACAGCTGTGTAAATTTAAAATGTGTCACAATTATGTGTTTGTCTTTTGATCGATTCATTTCGGACTATGCATAACAATTTCTTGCAGCCGAGACGCATTCTAATGTTTTTAGACTAATTAAATAAACTTGGACTGCACCTCGTTTCCCAACAGAAACACAATGAATCACAGTGTCTTTTCTAAAGAACCAAGAGACTTAGTCCCCACCCCCGACCCCCCCACCCCCCATTTCTGTGCAAACAAAACTCACTTGTACAGTTTGGAGTCATGCCAGACCAAGTGCCATTTGCCAGACACTGACGTGTGGGCGATCCAGAGAGGAAATATCCTTCCATACAGGAATAAACAATGGAGTGGGAGAATGTGGTGCCGTCCACACGGAAAATGCGCCCATGGGTGGGGGTAGTTGGGTTTCCACACTGCACCGCTGCAATACAAGACAAAAAAAGAGATGATGTGAAGGTCTGGGGTGTAAAACGGTAATGGATTTTCTATATCAGTGATTCACAATCTGAGGGGTTGGAAGCCCCCCAAGGTGGCTGTAAGGACTACTTCTGAACATCTCAAGGTGACTGGACTGCTCCCAAACTGTCTGCACCTCTCATGTTGTATGCATATTAATATTTATTAATAAAACAATTGCTGCATAGCTTTTCGTCCCATTAATATTTGAGGTCTCTCAGCTCAATCTGATTACTACTCAGGTGGAAGAGTCAGTAAAAGGCAGATTGTTTCATAAGTTTCAGCTTTTGAGTTTGTTTTACATTTACAAGATGGAAAATTGAATTTTATTTAAAAAAATAAAGCAGTAAGCAAACCGGTAAAGAACCAACAATCAATACAGCATAACAGCATTATTAAGAGAGACTAATGAGCAGAGGTGGTCAAAACCCTCTACAATATTGATGAGTCATCATTAAACAAAGTGTGGGTTATGTACTGTCAGATGGTGGTAATGACATTTAAAGGACAATGGGAATATTTAAATGTTGCTGCTGTGGTGTGGAAACTCAGATCAGTTTAATGACAACTTCATTTCAGGACTTTTGTGTGCAGTTCTTTGAGAAGGAAAAAAAAAAACACATGCAGAAAAGTAAAATAGAGCTTTGGCAGCGTTTCCATTTAATCTTTTTTCAAAACAAAAATGGATTCTGAGAACCGACTTGGTTTCATGTGTTTCTATTCTCACAAGAATCAAGCTGAATTACAAAACTGATCTGCCCTCTCAATCACCTAATTACCTGGAAAATCTGAAATGTACATACGTGCAGTCAGAGCGTTGGTAATTTCTCATTTACCATGTATGCATTCTCAAACTGAACACATTGCTCAGGCACACACTATACCTTATCATACTGCAAGCCAAGATGCTCATTTATCCTCCAAAAGCACTAATGAGCATGCAGAAAGCACATGCTCCAGTGTGCATTTAACAATAATCAAGTGTGGCCTTTTTTCAGATTCCTTTCTCAATAATTGAAGTTGGACTTTATGATATAAAACGGACTTTGATGGCCGTGTGAGCTGGATATTAAGCCAAATATTCACAATGATTGTTATCTGTAGATTGTAAAAAGACTCTGAATAATGGATGGATGAACTTTAACACTATACAGGGCTTTAAATCACAGAGAGGCAGCAATGAAACTCATTCAGGCTCGAGTGAATTCCCGCCTGCTCCCTCCTGAGTCAGAAAGATGGTTAAAACAATCTCTAAATCAGGATTTCAGCTGGGAGACAGAGGGATAAAGAGCCTGAGGCGGAGAGATGTGGTGTAAGAAAAAAGAATGGGAGGGAAAGCAGAGCAGCAGTGGGGGAATGATAGAGGGAGGGATTGGTGGAAAAGTGGATAGAGGCTGGAGAAACAGATCAACGGCAGGATTAAGTCAAAGGGAAACAAAAGAAAGCAGCGTTGAAAAAGAGAGAATAAAGACAAGAAACAAGGGAGGTGCAATAAAAAGTCCAATGCACTGCAGAGTGCTTCTGATGGACTGAGAATTGGCCTGTTTTATTAAAAATGACATTGGAATTGTTCCAAGCTGGAGCAGAGTAAGAAAAGGAGGAGCAGTCAAACATTTACCTCAATATCCGGTTGACCTCTGGGGGGTAATTTATGCAAGACATGGTGCTGACCTTCAGTCAGCTGATAGCTTCAAAATCCACAAAGATTCATTCATCACAATTCCCAAAAAAGCAGCTTTAGGTGTGTGGAATTAATGAATTTTTAAAGGGTTGTCTGGAAGATAGTCACAGTACCATATGCTGGCAGAAACTACCAGACTGCAGCAGAGAGATATTTATCCATCTGGTGAAGTACTGTGTTTGTGATTTTTTTCTGAAATAATTTGTGTACGTGCTAGAAAGCAGCCAATATGTTGCAGACAATGTTTGTGTGTTTATTCTGGATCTGGGTGCTATTTGAAAGCCACAGCTGATACAAATCTTGGTTCCCTACCAAAATAATTTTTTGGGAGAGGGAAAAGGTTTCAGCTGGTTTAACAAGAATGTTTATCAATGTTTCATTATGTTTTAAAGAATATTTATTTTAATATAGAGACAAAGAAGCCTGAAATGTTGACTAATCTTTACTTAAATGATCTGAAGGCAACTCTGGTTTATTTTCTTTTTAAATAATTAATGAGCAAATATTTTAAATTACACTCAACCAGTCTGTATTAATATACAGAGATTAATAAATAATGAACACATTTTTAGATAAAACGTAAAGGTTGTAAGATGAGGCTAAATGTTGTTTTTAACATTAGATAAAAAATAAACAAGCCACACTGGAGAGCTAACTAATTTTAGCCTTTCAAAATAATCATATTCAACATATTTAAATTTGTTCATAAAAAGTAGAAATGCTCCATATGCAGGCTCAGGAAACCATCCAACTCTGTATTTATAGGAGTTCAGCTATGTACCCATCTGGAAAAACTCTGCTTTGTATTCGTCTGCTTGACTCTCTATAACAATTTATAACAAAACAAGCTTCAGACATTTGAAAGATTCCCACTTACGCTTGCAGAATGGCTGTTTGCCCGACCAGGTCCCGTTGGGGAAGCAGATCCTCTCCGCTGAGCCATACAGCGTGTGTCCCACTGCGCAGGTGAAGCGCACCTTGCTACGCACTTTGAAGTTCCCCACCTCCCTGCTGGCATGGGCAGGTGTGCCAGGATCCCCACAAGTGCTTGCAGAGTCGCCTGCAACAGGAGATAACCAAACATGGAGCAATGAAAACCCAAATACTAAAGATGCCACCCACTTAACATGTGCATGCTCATAGATGGATCCCTTTCAGTTGGCATGGCAGTGGTTTACAACACAGTGTTCCTTCCTGTCAGGCAGATGACAAATACAGGAAGTGCTTGGCTCAAACTGGAAAACTTTTGTAACTGTAATAAAACATAAAATGCACCAATAAGCAGGCCTGGGAGCCTTTTCATTCTTTCAAATAGCTAAGGTTAAAAGGACTTATATAAGCAAGGAACTTTTACCATTTGTCACCATGCCAACAACCTGGCAGACCAACACTTTTGACACCAGAAGCTTTCTGACTATAAAATCAGCAGGGCCCGTATTAAAAGGCAACCAGCTGTGGTTTCAAAGAAATTATGAATGCAGTTTGACCTCTGAAGCTAACGGTAAATGCATTTTCATTATCCTGAATTATCCCCACTGTCTTTCATCCTGTGAAGGAACTTACAGCACTTTCAGTGTCATCACCCCGCATCGCCTGCCACGCTTGCCTGTGTAACCATCAGATAAAAAGATGCTGCACCTCATTTATATTCTGTTCACATTCTTATTAGGTCTGACTCTTATGTGTGAGGGAAATAGGACATCCTCTCTTTTTAAGCTGTGGGAAATGAGAAAGAAATAAAGAAAGAGAGGAGACAGGTACGGAATCAGGACAGTGCCATCTCTATTGTGATGAACAGTGAGATAAGATGGGTGGTTTGTTAGTCAGGATTGGGTCTTTGGGTGGTGGTAGGGGGGGTTGCTTTATTCTGTGGGAACATCCTCAGAGCAGGAAAAAAAAGTCAACCACAACTGCTGCTGCTGGTGCAACAGTTCTCTATCAAAAATAAAACAAGAAAAATGAAAGAGTAAAAACCTGCTGTGCTTCAGAAAAAAATACATCACAGACAGAGTTACCGATATAAATATTCAAATATGTATTAACATAGGTAGCTTTTGTGAGGGGATTTGTGCTTTATTGGATTTGGGAGTGTTTTTATTGGGCTGCACAAATTCTGTGCAGCAGCAGTTTTTGATATGGGTGATATGGGCCACCAACCAGGGCGGCACCAGTACCTCAAAGATTTGTGTTTGAACCCAGAATCACATTGCATGTCTAGTCAATCTAAAGAGGGGTTCTCTCATCTTTTACGGGCGGCGTGGTTGTAGCAAAGAAGTCATCACTCACAAGGAAGACGGCTGGGGGGATGACCTTTTTTTTTCTAAACAGACAAATTGACACGAAGTCTTGCATTTTACCAAGTTTTCTTTAGTCAACTTTGCTGAAAAAGAGGCTTACTAAAGCTATCACCCAGTGACTATGAGGAAAATGATGATGCCACAGACCATTTGATATCAATCAAAATGCTCTCAGTATAGTAAAGTGCAACACGTAGAAACCACAACATTACAAATAAACTCAGTTGGTTTCTGCAGACTGCCACAGAAATGATCAAAAAGATGAGCAAATTTAACTCAAAGAATGACTGATAAAAACAGCATGGATGAGCTAAAGTAGTGCCTTGTAGAGTTCATGAAAGCTGACTTGAGATAGTCACAGGAACTGTGCAGTTCAGTGTTCCTGGAGGAGATGACGCACACGTCAGCTGGGTTTTCAGTCGCAACAATAGCTGCCAGCAGGAGCTTCTCCCATGTCTTCTTCAGGATAATTATATAAAATCCAACGCTTATTCTCTTGTATACTTACTGTTCTTCATGAAAACCTCTAACTACAACAAGCTACACACTCAAGAAAAAAATGAAGAGTAACATGAAAGGTTAGATGATATATTTGGAGTGTGAAATAATGAGTATTGAGATGTCTTTAAGTTTTTACTCTCTTCTGACTGGCTTTGATTTGAATGAACTTGTTTAGGTTTCTAGTAGTTTGAATTTAATTTGAACTGAAGCTCCTAGTTCATTTTATTTCTGGTTCTGCAGGGTGGAATCATTAAACAGGGTATGGTGGTAGGGCATAAGAAGACCTTGTCTAGGGTGCCATTTAGGCTAGAGCCATTCATTAGCTACGTTTACATGCGCCAAATTTCCTCAATCTGATTAAAATCTTGGTCGATTGGAATTCACAAATCCCTGTTCACATGGACACTAACTGAAATGATCTGATCATGCCATGAGTACACATGCACCAAGCACTCAATCAGGTTAAATGAGTTGAGCATGCGCACAGCGAGTTGTCTTTCCGGTGGAAGAAAAAAAAGTAAAAAAACTCCGTCCTTTCTGCACGTCTTTCCCGCCCCATCGTGTGCTCGAGCTGACTCACGTTATCCCCTATATGGACCTTATGCGGGTGATTACCTTTATGTTTGGGTTTTTACTGGTCGCATTAACCAAGCTAGCGGCTGAATACATATTGCTACTGCTCCTCCACCGCAGGAGAGGAGAGCAGGATGACAGGATGACTGCACCAGCAGACCACTTCTGTTTACTTCCCGCTATGTTTTCTACTTGGGTCTGCAAAAGCGGAAAGACGTCACACTGAAGTTGTACGCATGCGCAAAGGGCTCTTTTCACCCTTTCTTTCCGAACGGGTGTGTACATGCACGTCTATCCGAATGAAGATCGGACAAAACCACCCCTCTCGATCGGAAGTAAATTTCTTTCTGATCATGCTGCATCGGATCAAAACATTCTGATTGACATGTTTACATGACGTATTTTTTATCCGATTGGCGTTTATTCTGATTAAATGTGCCCATGTAAACGTAGCTACTGACCCCTTGCACCCCTACTTACAAGTTGCATCATTGTGCTCTCTGTGTACAAAGCCAAAACTACAAAAATAAACTACAATTGCTTTTTATCCAATTCAAAGCATCGCCATGACATAGTAACTTAGAAATTGTACTGACATTAAAAAGGCACCTAACTCAAGGGGTGGACCAGTGTTGTTTCTCTAAGAAAACTTTAACACAAAATTTGCTTACTATGTTTCAGGGGTAGTGTGTGTTACCAAATACCAAAGATAACTCTAGTATTTTAGCACCCAAAAGGTGAAAACAAATGAGCTGCTGGCTAAAAACTTGACATAGCAGATGATCAAGTGACAGATGATGCATCTTTCTGCTTGTGTGTCAGGTCTTTGTGGGATTTTTGTTATCTACACTTCTTAAGAAAAAAAACCCCACTGTTCATCTGCTAAAGATTCCTTTTTTCAGACTGTTCTTCTTTTTGGAAAACATGCACACTTTGTTGTGATATGCTGAGTTTATGACTAATACTCCTTTGGTATCAGCTAGTTAATGAAAAAATACAATTTTTTTCAGACTGTCCCATCTTTGTGTTTTTCCGTGTATCCACAAAAAAAAAAAAAATCTAAGAACAAATAATGTCTTTGTATCAGGATGCTGGCAAAAAAACAGCTTAAGGGGTCCTTCACATCAGAGGCGTGTATGATGTGTATGAGTGGGCGAAAGCAGAATGGTGGTGAGTACATACACCTAGAGATGCTACAATTCATGTCAAAAATAAAAGACAGCCTGCTACAGCTGGGCTTTATTCCTATAAGGCCACAACCATAATGTGTTAAGTGACACAACTGTGGTGGTAAACTGTAAATTCATTCATGGTTCCAAGAAAGTATTAAGATCCATATCTGTTGCTATAAACTCCAGTTGGTAATTAAATTAGCACTAACAGCTGAACAGTTGAACTGAAACTTAATGGGAAAAACACTTTAAGTTTAATTAAACTTCAGCATTTTAATTATTATTGTTTTAGGTTGTGCTTGAGTCCATAGACAGCATTGTAACAGCTTAAATTGGGTTTAGTTGTGTGATACTTTGTTAAGTGTATTTAAAGCATTTACATTGCGTTATCTATTTATTCCTTCATTCATTCATACACCCATTTAGTTTTACTCAAATCATTTTTAGTCACATAATAAACTTTAACCAACAAACCACGTTATGATGTTGTTTCATAATACTAAATGAGTCAGTTTATGGCACAAATACCTAATTTAAAATGAGAAAATCCTTCTGTTCTTCTAACATCTCAGTTGTTTGCTAAAATATAGGCAGCAATATATACTGTAGACTTTTATGTAATTACAGTAACCCTTCCTTGATTGTGGTGATTCTGTTCTAGAACCTCCTGCAAAAGGTGAAAATCTTCAAAGTACACATCATATGGTTATTTTTTCTATATAAATTTTAAGTCCTTATAAAGACAATTTATACAGTGGAAAATGTTGATGATGAATATGCAAAATGAGATGCTGGCTTACACAAAGAAGAATCTAATGCTGCGCTCTTTGGCTGAGCCAATCAGCATCCAGGATACTTAACCATGTGCTTCTCAGCCATCCACCAATAGCATATTTGAAAACAACTGGGCAAACCAACTGTAGAAGCACATACCAGTCTGTGTTATGCATTCAGATACACTTGCATATAAAATCTGTCATTTAGTAAAGCTACAAAAGTTGAAGCAGAATTACATTACATTACTGTAATGAGAAAATCATAGATGAGATTACAAAGCTGACATTCTCTGACAGAACGGTAATGTTGTTCACCTGAAAACAGCTGTCAAACATCTGCTGGGCCTTCACGTGACACTGAAAACATTACAGTTAGTGTTGAATTCATTTTCCAGACACTTATGAATTTGAATCCTCCCTCTCATATCTGTAGGACTGTAGCTGCTTATGTTTCAGTTATGGATGTGGGGGATGATCGGTGCAACTGACTGACATTTCTTACAGGTTTTCAGCTAACACACCAGCCCTCCCCTGCGTCTTAGAGCCAACCATCTGCGTTTTCAAACAAAATGTGGACAGGATGATGCTGCCTTAAAGAAAACTCAGAAATATGTGATGAGCCCTGCCCTTTAATTATTCATAACGAAAACCATAACTTGTCAAATTTAGGACAATACCATATTTTGAGGGACATTTGGCAACCCAACCCACAATGTGCTGCCATCTGTGCTGTTCTGGGCTCTGAGCCTGGGTTAAAATCATTTTTACTAAACATTTTATTACCTTTTAACATCTAGTAAATCTCGTTTACAGTGCTCAGTGATGTTGCCTCAGAGTATCCAGTCAGAAGGTATCGCACACACAGAAACACATTCGAGTTTGTGTACGTTTCCACTGATCACTGTGAGCTGATCAATTTGTTGTTTTAACTTTGTTTTGCTTTTTAATGAGATTCCTCCAAAACACCAGAATGCTTTTATTTTCTTTACAACAATTTTCTTCTTTTGTTAAGTCAGGACTTTAAACAACCTGACCGATACACGCTGCATTCAAGTTGTAACTCGATACTTCCTACTTCCTGGATAGATTTTGGCTCTCCTATCATCTAGAAATGGACGCAGTTTAGTTGTTTGTGCTCATCTCCCGAGTTTTGAGCTCAAATCTGCACAGCACTGTATAGCTCTCATTAAATATTAAAAAGCTCAGATCATATAGGGAAAGAGAAAAACAGATACAAACACACTTTAATGTTTTGCCTATTTCTATTGATGACATCGCCACACTTCAGACGTTTATGCTAATGTACCAGAAAACTGAAAGCCAGTTGCAAAACTGGACATTTTAACTAATTTAACTCAGACATTTTCACCATCACATCTTTTCTTCTTACAAGCAAGAGATGAGCTCCAGCTGTGCTGTGGTTCTACTCTCTGCTTTAACTGTAACAGATGTTTATTGCCTAGTGTGAATCCATAAAGTCTCTTAGTGATGAGCAAGTGATTTACAGCTGTTTTACCTCTCCATAATATGCTCCATGTTTTATAGTTAATCACAACCACTGATATAATATAATCCTGGAAGATCATGTATTCACATTTAAAATTGTCAATAATATAACATTTCAGGTTTGTAAATAAATCTTTAGGAAGATAATGCCCAGCTGTAAAATCTATGAAAATGGTGAGATATTTATTTGCTCATTTATAGATAATCCAAATACGATGAAATTAATTGCATTTGTCATAATAAGTTACATAATTATTAGGATTAAATTTAACAGTCTGATGCATTAATCCCTTAATGGATTAACTATGTAAACTGTTTTAGATTTCTGGCAGTTCAAATATGTGAGAATAGATTTATGGTGATGAGTTAATCTTGATTAGTTTATAGATAAGTTTAGTCCAATCCCATAAATCTAGTTCATTACTTCATGATTTTCCTCCCCAATATAAAACAGTATATATTAGCCGTGTCTCTCAGATGATCCGAGGAATTAGAGCCCATTTTGGTAAGACACATATTAGAGTAAATGACGAAATGAGACACTGTATAATGCATAATTACTCAACACTGCTTTAGGAAAGGCTCATCTGTCAAAACAGCAGGCTGCTGATCTAATCATTTCAATAACAGATTCCTAATTTGTTTTTAAAACACAAGCAATGAGTGATAAAGAAAGAAAAATGCTTCGCAGCACTGCTTCACTTCTTTTCCCTTCAGAACACACACACAAAAAATAAAAATGTATATTTTTGCTACAATACAACATGTCGCTGTATACAAGAAAAGCAGCCATGACATGTTGAAGCGTGACCTTCATGATAAACTCTACAGAACCCTGTTGAATTTGACATTTACAGCATATTTAAAAACCTAAAAGCTGTGAGATGGAGCCTCCATCTTTTACGAATATTCAATTTGACTTATCTGTAGGAGGCAAAATCAATATGGTAAGCCCTCTGAAATTTGAGAAACTGTTCCAAGGCTAAAAAGGATAGACTGCAATAATGCACAATCCTGTTTAACTAGGATGTAAATGTAAAAGTAGCATCCACATGAATGCTAGGAGCTAACTAAAGCACTCCCCAGAGCAAAGCCTCAGACTGTCTACTGTAACCTCAGATGGGACCACTGACTAAAGCCAGTATCTCTAACTGCTGGTAATAAGTTGAAGATAGACTGTAAAAAAAATATACAATTTTTCAATTGGAATCACACCAAGTAACAATTTTGTAATATGTTCTGTATGACCATATAAGGCATATGATGTTAACTGCAGATTTTCGTGTTTCAGTTTAGACTCCAGGTATATAAGCACATACATTCTAGTGAAGAATATGGATGTGAGGTTCCAGGATGGGTTTGTCATCTCAGGTGCTTTGTGAGATGTTGGGGCAGATCTTTCCCTGGGATCATTGAACCCCGAGGCATTGAGGGAAGTGCCTGTGTACTGTGTTTAATTGACAGTTAAAAAAAGAAAAAAAAGAGATGACCCCTGCAAAAGTTTTGATACATTTTTGAGGCTCCCTCTCAAATGTTGTTCAGAAACTGTCTGCAGCAGTTTCAGGCCAGTGAGCTACTGGCCTAAACATCCTTGTTCTTAGGCCTTAGTGAATCTTTGGCACTCTTTTCTTTGGATGAAGCTCTGGAGCAAAACATTTAAAGACAACTGACTGGGTGATAGGTGTGAGCCAATACAATTATATGCATTTCCTTACTGTCTAGAGAGTCTCTCTTCCCAACTGTCTAACTACTTTCACACTGTCTAAGTAAATACAAAGTATCTGAGGTGAGTAGAGAATGTGAAAATAACTGTCAAACACATCGGCTTACAAACATTACTTCTGCCTCAGTACATTTAACAAACCAAGTGAACATTCAGTAAAAAAGATTCCACTTAAATAGTCAGGATTGCTTGAGTGTGATGAGAGGAAAGAGGCACGGAGGGGATTAAGGTGAAAGTTTGCACTTCTTCATCCTGTGAGAATTTTTTTTTCCTGCTTTCAGAAAACATCAAGTGGAGAAAGTAAAACTTAATGTAGTGAACTAAAGAGACTGGGAGTTCAGTTAAATGACTTTTTTGTTTCTTTTTATGATAGTGAGCACGACAGAGAGCTTAGTTACTCAACAGTTTATAACAGACAGAAGAATTCACTTCCACATATTTCCATACTGAGGTATAAAAATCACAGCTGCCTGTAACAAAAATCAAAGCAGAAAAATGGGTTTGAGTTATTGTTTGGCTCGGATTCACCAACCGGGGGTCTTTTTAAAGAATCATCTGCCAAATACAGATGCATTAGGTAAACCACCAGAGTGCATGCTTGAAAATGTTAAAACTGTTTTTGAGTGGGTGGTAAACCTGTGGATAATAAAGGTCAAATGCTTTGGGACCAAGCAGTTAATAAAAAAAAAAAAAAAACCTCAGAACGTTCCACTGGGGGCCATATTTGATGGGAGTAAATTGGCTTGGTTTGCTGATAACACTGGTAATTTATTTTTAATGCCAAGACACTCAGGAATGACACTATTCTGGTGCTGTAGTTGTGTTTTTAAAATTCAGCTCATAACTTTTATGTTCTCCTGCTTTTGTAGAGTTTTCTGGCTTAACTTGTAAAGATTTGGGTTTTTCAAGGGCAACTTACAAAGTTCAGACAATAATGTACATGTTCGTGTTTGCTTAAAGCTGCAATCCCGAATTTTCTACTTTTCAATGTATGATTTTTTGAAATTCCATAAAAGTCATGTCTGACCTGGTTCTCTAAAATAATGTAGGAAAATTTTCATTTTTTTCTCCTTAAAGCCCCCCCCCCCCCCCCCCCCGTCCCATAGAGGTGCATGCAATTTTAACTGAGCGCCACCCAGCATTAGCCAATAACATTCCACATCTGCAAAGTACACCTGTCAATCAACCAAGTGTGCGAGCGAGTGTCCCTAAGAACTACCCAGCATTTACAAGTTGTTTGCATTGCTGCAAAAACACGTAAAATCAAAACAATTAATATAATTAAACTTATAAATGTATAAATGTAACCTACCATGAAGTGTTCATCGTAACAAAGGTGGCGCACGTGCACGTATGACAGCCAAAGCTTGCTATCATTGCTATCATATCATAGACACAGAGGGGCGGGATTTAACGATGCAACACATGTCTTTTGCCTCAGTGGCGCCTCTGAGAGAAAACTCTGGATTGTAGCTTTAACAGCTTTATTAGAGAGAAACAAAACCTATAGCTAAAGGATTAACATTCAGGTTAGCACAAATGTCCACTTCTGTCAGTTATTTAATTACACTTATGTTACTTTAGGTTTTTATTTAGTCATTAGTATCTCAGGCCAAAAAAGCTCCTAAAACAACTTTGAATCAAACTACTTTTACTTTCACATATTTAAATTCCCCTCATCTACAATTTGTTCCTGTGCTGTTAGAGATGATCCATCTTTTAGGCATAAACATAGTGAGTCACATGTCTAACAGGCCCAGTTTATTAAAACACTGCACTGCAGATGCAAACACAAAGTTAAAATGTAGCAGCCAGGTAGAAAACATCAGCAACTTTCACTTTGTGCATTCCTTGTTGCGTATCGGCTCCATAAATCCTGAAGTTTCACTGAGTTCTTCTGTTTTCTTCAGCTTTTTAAAGGAAGAACTGATGCTTGTGTGAACTAAAATGTGCCTGAAACTTGGATGGAATAAAACGTTGGATAAATAAAGTTTGATTTTCAAGATCATCTACAACCCACTAGTCAAAATAACAGAGTTTTATTTGCTTTTTTCTTTCTGAAGATTATTGAAAAGTATAATTTGCAGTTAAAAGCAAATCTAAAACTAATAGTAATGAATTTGAACTTCTCACTTCAAATATTTAGTAAATGCATCATCATTTGTAGTTAAAAATGGGAGGAAAAAAAACACAGACGTGATTTCTGTATTCTGTATTTTTCTACAAATCTGATTTCTTGATTAGGTCTCAGAAAGGTTCATGAGATTGTAATAATTTCATACACTCATATGGTCTATATGCAGTCAAACACCAAGAGAAAATAATTTTATTACATCTGTTTTGAACTTTAATTTTTCAATATTTAACAAGTTTGTGTCTGTAAAGCAAAATAAAAAATGATGCTACTTTAGAAATCAAATAGTTTATGGTATAAAATTCATTTCCCAGTCTTAAAACAACAACCACATTTGAGAGTACTGCACATGAGTGGTATGTTATGGTGTGTGTGTGTGTCTGTGTGTGTGTACCTGAGCAGTGGGGCAGTGGACTGCTCCAGTGTCCATTCAACTGACAGGTGAGGGATGCGTCTCCAATGAGCTGATGGTCTCCATTGCAGGAGTAACGCACAGTCGAGCCAAATGTAAACTTCTCACCCATCATTACTGCGTGGGGGGGCGTTCCAGGGTGACCGCAGTCCACCTCTGGATGAGATAGTGAGGGGAGGTTAATCAGTGGGTAAATAAAGCCTTAAGACACCTGATTAAAATGCCTGCATACAATCTTACATACTTTTCTTTATTGAAAAACCTCAATAGATTAATCTAACTTGAGATTTTTCTTAATTTTCATTTCTTTTTAAGAAAGCATATAGAAATTAATCATATTTGACAATCAAATTTTGAAAATAAACAAACCAGTAAACTGGTGTGAACTTTGAATGAAATGTTTAAATTAAAAAAGCAATTTGAGTTCATTTTCATATGAGACCATTTGATTATCACCCTGACTGTTAAGCTCCTGGGAATTAAAGAGATTTTTTCCTAAAAACCCTTCAAATCACCATAATCATATAAAACGCATGGATAAGTCATTAAATTGTCAAGTCAAAGGTTTAATATGAGCAGGATTACATTATTATCAAGACCATTTTACAGGGAAAAAAAGTCTGTCATTTTGCAACTTTTGTTTGATTTTATTTTATGCATCAATTTTATCAGTTTTATGACTTTGTTTTGTTGTTTTCATTGAATTGTGCTTCGTTCTTGTGTCAATTTTGTGATATTATTGGATGTTTTATTTCACATTTGTGTTCACAGCTTTGTTTCAATAAAGGTGACTGACTGACTGATTTTCTGGTTAAAGTTCCAGCTTCAAAAGTAGTTGAAGAACACTCAATATGACAATATTAAGTTTGAGGAAAATCTTATACTGATAGAGAATGGAGAGTATGGCTACTTTAAAACCCCAGCCTGTATTTAGTTTATTTTTATTCATGTGGATCAGAGGTGAGTCAGACTGTGATCAGTCACTGATTCACAGAACTCAGGTTTCCACATCTTCACCCTGAAATGCTTCCTGGTTACTTTGGATCATTTGTTTAAGATCACAGTCCACACAAACAGAAAAATACCATTACATGAGATTTAAAAAGTGCTTGCGCCAGCTATTTCTGTCTGCAGATGGAGGTTTATTTCTGTTTCATCAGTACAGGAAACTTTCTTTCAGTTCAAGGTACCTGTTTGATTTCTTTATTAGAATGTTTTATTCCTAAATACAAACTTAGTTTTTAAGGATGCCTGGGAACTGGGTGGGCCATTTATATGGATACGCCTTAATAAAAAGGTAATGGTTGGTGGTATTAACGTCCTGTTTGTGGCACATTAGTATATGCGAGGGGGCAAACTTTTCAAGATGGGTGGTGACCATGGTGGCCATTTTGAAGTCCGCCATCTTGGATCCAACTTTTGTTTCACGAAACTTAGCAAGCAGTTTGCGAACAGTAACATGGGAGGTGGGTGGTCTCGTAGGGTGTCTTGCATTGAAATCTGTTGCAATGACCCGGTTACTGTGTTCACCAGATATCAACACAATTTTGATCCGCTCCTCATGTGTTAGCCTCTTCGACATGTCAATGACTGTGAACAGAGAGAAACTTGTAAATGACTCATGAAAGAATAAAGTTACATTAAAACCAAGCACACCATTGTTTTTCTTGTGAAATTACCAATAAGTTTGATGTGTCACATAACCCTCTTCCTATTGGAAACACAAAAGTTGGATCCAAGATGGCCACCATGGTCACCACCAATCTTGAAAAGTTTGCCCCCTCACATATACTAATGTGCCACAAACAGGACATTAATATCACCAACCATTCCCATTTTATTAAGGTGTATCCATATAAATGGCCCACCCTGTACTTCTCTTGAAGCTGTGGTCATAAAGTCAGACTCTTATGGTGCGTTCACACCGGCCCAACCATCAACTTCATAAGCAGCAAGTTTATATGTAAAGTCTATGGTGGACGGGCGTCAGACAGACGTCAAAGGCTCTGCGGCGCTTTATGAGCATTATGAGCGGCAACTTTTCAAGCTTTTCTAGCGTTTCAGGCGTTGACGCTTGAAAAGCTAGAAAAGCTCAAAGTTCAGCTAGCTGAACTTTTGACTTTCATAACGCTCTTGAAGCAGCATGTCAACCAATCAGAGCATCTCATCGTAGTGACGTAAGACGTCACAGCACGTAGCCGGAAAGAAGCGGGATCAGCCAAAATGGAAGGTAAATTAACCTCATCCAAACGTAGCTCCTGGAGCAAATGGTTAAACTCACCAAACTCAGAACGCATCTGAAGAATGGGGTGTATCCACAAACGGCCCTGATGCACCCGATGTCGACGTTGTCTAGATCTATGAAGTAAATAAATCCAAGCCACTGTCTCAATATGTTCCGCCTTAGCTCCGAACATCCGATAACAAAGGAAGCCCCGCCTTCGCGCTCTTTTTCGGTCAGGCTTTATGAGCTTTAACGCCTATGCGCTCTTACATGCAGGCGTTTTATGAGCTTCAACTTCAAACGTCAAATTTGGAGCGTTATCAGCGTTGTTTGACGTTGACAAAGTGGCCGGTATGAACGCACCATAAGTGATTTTCCACCCATATGTAAGACTTGTTCTTGTTCTGCAGTTTTTTTGTTGCTGTGGTCTACCTGTGCCCAAAGACAACAATAAACATCTTGGTTTCTTCACAAAAAAAAAAAAGCACAGTGTGTTTGGACACCCAATAGATTCTTGAAGTGCCAAGGAAGTGACATCAAAATTGTAGCTTGTCACTTTAGTCACAATCATTTTTTAAATAAATTTAATAAAATAAAAGTGATACATATAAAGTATATTTAATAAAAGGATGACCTAAGTATTTTTAGCCATAAGCGCTAACTAGATCCAACAGTTTTGCTATTTTGTGACAAGTTGGGTCATATTTGTGTTTTTGTTCCTTCCCTTGCAGCACAAAGGTAATTATCTATGGATAGACTCCAAGCAAAATAAGTTGGTTGTCATCATGCACTGAGGCCTTTATTAGTTTCAGGGATTGTTTATTTTTATTAAAAACAATAACAACCAAAACCTTGAAAGTCGCATGTGGAGTCTAAAGATAATGAAATAGATGCAGAACAGGCCATGTAGTTACATCTTTAATAAATGGATCTGTAGGGTCAGTGAGTGGAATGGGACATATATGAAATGTTTCAGAATTACAGAACAAACAAGTTCATGTGATCAGCTTTCACTGGAACATGTTGCTGTTTCATTATCTGTCAATGAGTCTGTTTAGGTTCAGAGAACATTTCCCTAAGCTCTTACTTAGTGATATTGCCAAGTGTCATATTTTATTAAAGTGAATAAAACTAGTCATTACTGCATATTATTAGAAAGCACCAATTTTTTCTGACAAATAAATATAATGATAGTGACTGAGAAAATCGTTTTGGTTATGCTAATTAGCTTTATGACGATGACCTTTCATTAAATGGAGCTGCAAAGCCAGTAGAAAGCAGTGTAATACACACTAAACAACAAGACTTCACAGTTTCAATATTTAGGAATTATGAATTATTTTAATTGAACATGGATTTTCTTTATTTAGAGCCAAACACGCACTCTGATAGGTGACGTCATTTCATCAACAAGTCGGAAGAGGAAAAGTAAGTTCCTATATTCTAAGAAATGCTAACCAGAACCAAGCTGTCAGTAGTGCCTGGAGCAGTTCATAAACATTTCAGACAGACACTCTTGTGTATCTCTTTAATTAATATCTCACTTGATAAAATAAATGATGCGCAAACTCTCTCGACCATGAAATTAAGTGCTTTTTGAGCCAGTGTGCAGAAAGAAGAGGTTTACTTTCAATAATTTCACTAGAAATAGGTCATTACTGTTGGCAGAGTCATAAATTACCCGAATGCACAATGAAGCAGGTGTTTGGATGCAACATTAGAAAACCCCAAAAACCTGCAGCAGCTCAGACATGGCAGTTGCTATAATCTAAGTGCTTAGCTTTGAAAGGAGCATTAGCTATATCTTGAGTACCTGGTGCAGCTGCAGCTAAAATATGGGCATAAACCACGGGGGGATCACGAGTTGCAAAGATACTCAAAGTCATAGTTTTTTAGGAATTCATACCACTGAAATAGAAACACAACAATTGGAAACTCCCCACTGAGAAGGAGGTTTTCTCTTTAATTATCAACTAACTCATAAACAAATGGAAACCAAACAAACTACGATTTAATCCAAAACAAACATTTTACCCAGTGAACAGGTAAAGTTAAAAAGTTAAAACAGCTACTGTACCGATGCATTCTGGAAGAGGTTTGTCCCAGTGGCCCATTGGTTGACAGGTGAGCACCGACGAGCCAAATAGGTAATATCCAGGGTTACAGTCATAAAAAACAACACTGCCAAAGGTGAAGTTTCCATGTTCAATCTTACTCTCCCGGATGGAGTTGGCAGGAATACCTGGATCTGTGCAGTTCACCACTATAAAAGAAAAGAAGAAGAAGAAATGCTGTTAGGTTATTATTAATCTCCCATCTAGTTTAAAAACAATCAAAAGTCTTAGAGCATTAGATTTATTATTATTATTTCCTTTCTTTGAGAACATTTCGGCTAAAATATGTGTGGAACATTGAGTGATGACTTATTGGAACTAAAGTCAAGCCAATGGCCCATTTTCCTTTTCTCAGTCCTCCTGAGTGAGTCTATCTATGGACTCCATGATTCATAGTTTTTGCACTTTATCATAAGTGTGCGGTTATATTTTATTAATGTTAGACGGAACTGTTCTTGGCCACTTTTCATAAACTTCCATTCAGTGTGGTTCTCAGAGACAATGGACATGAATTATTAAAACACAGCACAGGACGGAGAGAGTGGGAGCCAAAGTGAATATTCACTTGTTTGTATTATATCCAAAACCCGACTTATAAAAATTGCTGTGACATTAAGTGCACATAGTTTCAGCACACTGGGGGAAAAAAGATAAAACAACTCTCAGGCTCCCTTCACACTAGATGATGATTTGCTATGATATTTTTTAAAAATCTGTCAGAATGAGAAGAGTCTTTGGCGTCTGTATTAGTATTTTTGTGACATTATTTCAATTAATTCAGCATTTTGGATGTTTTCATAAACAGATAAACACATGTTGTTGGCGCCCTGCTCATTCTTAATAAACAAACAAACAAAACAGCAACGTGAAATGTTTAATGCTGTTTTTTATAGGTTATCCCATAAATAACACAAATCAGGTGTTGCTTTTGACTTCAAAGATGGAGCTTTTTAAAATATTTTGTGGCAGCTCATTTTTCAGCAATCTATGTCAACAAGTGATCTCTAAACTACCTGTTTGCTAACAGGTAGTTTGTTCTACTCCTGTGAGCAAACTGCTCCAGCTGTCTCGGCTTTGAAGGCTGCATTTTTTAGACATTTCCTTAGATGTGATTTAGCTCATACTCAGAATCGGTTTATTGCCAGATATTATTTGCACAACATAGGGAATTTGTCTTCAGTGAAATTACAGAGAATAAAACAAAAGTAAGAATAACAAATATAAGAAACCAGCAATATTTATATAACCAAACCATTCGCACAACAGTGCAAAGTCTGAGTATCTCAAAAAACTCTGAGGGGTAAATGAGTCAGTGAGACAGTGGGATGTGTGGGCGGTGGCATGCGTGTATTAATATAGTGCATATACAGAGTTCTACTGGGCCTGCAGTAAGTCAGTAGCAGACAGGAACAAAACTGTTCCTGTAGTGGGAGGCCCTGGTCCTGATGAACCAAGGCCTTCGGCCAGAAAAGAGAGTCTGAAATATTTACTCTAGCGCTGCCGAGGAGGGAAGGTTTTTGCTGGGGTTTGTTTGTTTGTCTGTTAGCAACAGACTCACAAACACACCAGCACGTTTCTCTCCTTAATCTCAACAGATTCGAGAGACCAGATGCAGCAAAGCAGCCTAAAACTAAATCGAGACTCTTCCATGTTTTACATTAGGTATGTTAGGTAGGTATTTTCTTAACATGATGCTTTACATCATGTTTCCTTCTAAAACATGGAGCTGATGTGAGTGACCAAAGGTTCCAGTTTTGTTTCATCTGTTTGAAGGATATTTTCACAAAAACTTGTTTGTCAACATGCTTTTTGTTTAATTCCAGTCAGGCTGTTTTGTGTTTTACACTATTGAAACCTCCTTGGGTATTTTTCCCATGATGCCCATTATAGTTGAGTTATTGATTGGTTGATGATGGATTGATGGTCTGTAACATGCCTTAGAGTTCAGATTGAATTGTTTTGAATGGTTTCCCTGGCTCTTTTTTGACAATCATCTCTTTCTGTATGATCAACCTTGGGTTGCATTTCTTCTTCTGTCCATGTTCTAGGAATTTGAAACATGACTAAATGCAGGACTAACAGACTCTTTAAAGGCATCAACAAATCTGTTCATACTCTATTTGTAATATGAACAATACATACTTCTTTAGACATGTTTTTGTTTTGAACATACGAAAGACATGAGAGTAAACAGACAACTACTTTAACGGAAACACTTTCAGGTGAAAAGAATGATTGTCTTAAAGTTCTGTAAGACTACTGACAAATTCTGTCCACGAGTTGAATCTGCAATATTTCAGAGATTTGTTCATGTTAACGTGGCAAAAAATAAAAAAATAAAAAAATCACCACAACAACATAGTAGTTATGTGGCAGTCAGTCACATCACTGAGGATGTTTCCTGGAAGCTGTTCACTCTCTGTTTTTGCTTGGAGCCTAATTTGCATAAATGTTATCTGTCAGCGTGTTCGCTTGTGTGTTAATAATAGAACTGTTGGCATGACCTAAACAGAGGCTTTTTCTTTGTAGTCTACAAACAGGAAGAAAAGTGAGCAGGGGCTATATTAAGCACTGTCAATAAAAGGAGCACCTCATGCTGCCATCTGAAAACCAAAAGCACATCTATTGTCAGATGAAGCATCTATTTTAAAAGCAGCTGAAGTCTTCAAAAAAAAAAAAAAAACACTGCTGACAAGGTGGTTCAGCTGAAATCACATGAGGGTGAAATTAGGTTCAAAGTGACATCAAATTAAATCAATACTGCAAACGCATGACAAACGGTAGCTTAATGTGAGAAAATGTTCATGGAAACAGGCACATTGTGACAAAGTCATGACAGTTTCATGTGATCTCTCTTCTTTAAGCTTTCTCCAGGTCTGTCTTTGATGTGCTATTCATCCAAATAAAAACTGGATCTCTTCATGTATAAACGCAACCAGATTTCTGTTCTGCTCCACATGATCTAGTAAAAGCATCTAGACCAGAGCTACAGTGAATACTTTTTCATATCATTTTAAAAATATTACATTTTAATTGTGTTTTTTATCATCAGTTCCCAAACAGTTTAACCAGATTATAATGGGATCCTAAAACAGGTTATTTTTAAAATACAGTTTTACATTGTCAAGGTTAAATCTTGAATTTCCATTTGATTCAGGGGCCCAACAAGACAAACTGTTCCTAAAATACTTTTATCTGGTGATGATGTAACATTGTGCATAAGACATTAAACAAACAAAATTTTAAAATTAAATCAACAATCCTAACTCCATCCTTTCTATACATTCTAGTATGGATGTATCATTGTTATTCATTTACTCTGAAGGGACAACTCAATGTAAAACCCTTATCATTAAACATGTAAATACTACCTTTTATAATCATAGCTTTTTCCATATATATTTATTTTTCTTGTTTGCTCTTAAGCCTCAGCAAGCTGGCGGTTGCTGTCTACTGATTCCTGAGTGATTCTGACACATCTGCTGGATGTTGGATTCTTGTAGTTGTCCCAGCTTCAGATAACTGGAAAGCCTTTTTTATTCTGTTCCAGCACTTTGGCTGGATCCTATTTTTTGCTATCTGGCAGCTACCGGCTCTCCTTTTGGCGAGCCTTCTTCACAGGAATAAGAATAAGATAAAAGTGTTTTTTGTTATAGGGAAAAAAAGAAAAAGCACCTTAAGATGCTGGGAAACGATGCCTTAGAAATAACACCTTTCTAATGGGCAAGAAAATGTTTGTATTGTAAAATGTAAACTGGAAGCTTATTATGCATCAAAACTCAGTATCTTTCATCATTTGTTTTGATTTTTGTTTGTTTTGACATCCCAAAAAACCTCTGCAGTCCCAACTGTACATACACTTGAGACAATGAGGTCAACTATCAAAGTGCGTTTGTGTCTCTCTGATGCCTAAAAGCTGTCAGAGCAGCAGCTATTTATACATTCTGCAGGTGCTCTGTGGCAGGAACTGTACCTCTGCATGTAGGAGGCTGCTGGCTCCACTGGCGACTGGCCTGGCATTGAGCTGTAGAGGGTCCCTCCAGGGTGTAGCCTTTGTTGCATGAGAAGCGTACCACATCATTGTAGTTGAAGCCATCGCCTGTGGTGCGGCCATAGATGGGGCTGCCAGGGTGGCCGCATGTGACAGCTGAGTTGACGCACATCAAGCAGGTACGTGATAGAAAAAGGAGGCAGAGAGGTCAGACGATGAAAGGCAGCAAAGAGAGGATAAAAGACGAGGTGAAGGAGAGAAAGAAACACAGAGAAAAAAAACTCAATAACAATGATTGAGGTGACTCAAAGTGCCAACTGTCATGGCCATTAACATATAATTAAACCCAGAGGGGAATGGAGGGATAAGGATTCAGGACATGATCATGATTAGGAAAGGCTAGATTTAACGTTTCAGCTCATTAACAGACAGATTCGAGACTGAGCAACACACTATGACTTTATGTATCTGCTAGGAAATCTAGCTAAAATCTAATTAAATAAAATATTCATTTTTTCCTGCAAAAAACTTAACAGAGACTTATGTCCTCTATAATTACATCAGTGATCAAAAAACCCTCCACCTTGTGTTTTCCACCAGCTCCCCTTTAGCACCTCTTCAACTCTTATCTATTAAACATAAACCCAACAAACTAAGACACTTTCACCTATTTTATTTGCAGCCTATTAGTAAATGAGAGATGGTGTTTAAGTACTCACAGATGCAAACTGGCAGGTGTCCAGACCAGTTGTGGTCCTGCTGACAGATGCGTACAGAGGAGCCAATGAGCCTGAACCCTGGGTTGCATTGGTAGACCACAGTATCTCTGTAGCCAAAGTTTTCCCCGATCACCTGACCATTAACAATTGGTTCTGGAACGCCACAGTGACCCGCTGTAAAGCAGCAAGAAAAAAACACAAACATTTAGCCTTTTTTGTTGTTTAGGCTTCGTTTTTCTCTCTTAACTCAGACTGTGATATTCATGAATATACTTTTGATGAAAAAGATGGTCTATCCCATAACTTACAGTCTGTGGTATTTATAATATATCACATGAAGACAAAAGTCAATAGTGGGCTCTACTTTTTGCATGAAATATAATACACTTGACAATAGAAAACACAGTCTCAATAAATCAGTCATGCAGCGCCGTGCTTTAGTTCAGCTTTCCATCAGTGAGAATGATGGTCTCCAGTGGCTTCCATAAAACTAATGGATAATAGCTGAGGGGCACAAACACAATTTTGATTGTGTTGGCACATTTAAATGTACAATTCTGATAACAATATTGGATGCATTATTTGTAGACCTTTTAAATAGACACATCACCTCTTCATTTTTATTTTCCAAGTGAAATGAGTTTATTCATGGAATATATTGTATTTGGCAAAGCAGATTTCAGATGATTTTATCTGAAATATTTTAAAATTCATACTGACTTCAGTCTCACTTATGACAACTTTGCTTCTCTAATCTACAATAAAACATTCTTCACAATTCTTCACAATCTATGCCAATGGTCATGCATGTAATCATGTTACTTTTCAGACACAATAAATTTCTTTCAGAAAAGAGGAATCTTGCTGAGATTACCACTGCTACTTAAAACCTGGAAATTGCCACTGACTGAAAGTCTGATTTCCCTAATTCACTCCAGTGCCCAGAGACTCAGTCGAGCATTTTATTATCACACTCCAGTCGAGAGCTGCCAGATTCTGCAAGAGATGGAGCTGAAGTAGGTGTATATACCAACAGATTCCTCGCTACGTTAACCCAGTCAGTCACATTACCAAGCCAAGCAAAAGGCTTCTTGTTTTTATTGAACTGATCAAAGCTCGAGTTGAATTTGGAGTGCCAGTGTCACACAGCTGTTAAACGAACAAATGCCAGGAAAAAGCTTCGTGTTCTGCTGCAGCGTGGCTTTGAATGCAACTCCTCTCATTATGTATGTTTCAGCCTCTGCTGAGGTACAAAGCTGTGATGAGCAGTGGTAAGCTAAGCTCTAGCATGTTTTATTATTTATATAGCCCAACAGGAGATAAAATATGTCAATGCATCTTGGATGGTGCTCCTTAGATCCAAAGAAGCTGCAGTCTTCCAACTGATTTTTCACATTTTAAAGTTTACAGGCACTATATTGACATTTTTTTTTATTTTTGAGCAGATAAATTAGCTCCAGTGTTCTACAGGTAGCTGCCAAAAACATTTGGATATTTCCAAAAGAAAATCCATCCATTTTTTAAACCTGCTTGATCATGTTCAGAGTCACAGGGGGCTGGTGAAGTTCTTGAGCACTGGGCAAGAGGCTACACATGGAGAGGTCGCCAGTCCACCAGGGCCACAGACAGACAAACAATGTTGCATCAACTTAGAATCCTAAATTAACCTGATATTCATGGTTTGGACTGTGATAAGAAAGCAGAGTACCAAGACAAAAACCCATGCATGCACAGGGAGAACATGCCAACTCCACATACAAAGGCCCCAGTTGGGAGTCGAACCTTGAACAACAGTGCTAACCAACTGTTCCACCATGCAGCTTCCAAAAGCTAACTTCTTGTATGATTTCTTCCAGAAGGTTCTGTAGCAGTCTGATAAGTATCAGTGTAATTAATGAGAACAAATACTATTGACCTTATAGTTGGTATCCTTCCATAAAAGAAAGAAAAACCCTGAAGCATCACTAAAATAACTTAAAACTGACAAAAGTAATAATTATAAAAAAGTTTTAGAAAAAACAACAAAAGCTGCAAAACTGACCTGGACAAAAATGTTAGTACCCCTAGAAAAGTTTGAAAATAGAATGGCCATAAGGACTTTTTTTCTGGGGTGTTCAAGCTTTTAATAAATAATCTGCCTCTTTAAATGAAGAAAAGTCATCACTGGAGTGTTATATTTGATGGAGTCCACCACACTGAATATAGACCATAGAAAGCCTTTGACTACACTTCACTTATTATTCAGATGTTTATGGTCTACAGCAGTGTTTCCCAACCCTGGTCCTCAAGGCACACTGTCCTGCATGTTTTAGATGTTTCCTTGCTCCAACACAGCTGAGTTAAATGAGCAAATTACAAGACAAGTTGTTTGGTAATTTGCTCATTTAACTCAGCTGTGTTGGAGCAAGGAAACATCTAAAACATGCAGGACAGTGTGCCTTGAGGACCAGGGTTGGGAAACACTGGTCTACAGGACTGCAGGTAATGTCTCTGAACATAAGACAGCTGGAACAATTTGCTCATGAGGGGTGGGTCAAAATACTCGTCAACAGTTGCAAAATCACTTGTTTGAAGCGATTGTCTCAAAGGCTTGTGCAATAAAACAAATAGTTATTAGTACTATCATTTTCATACAGCTCGGTTTCACTTGTTTTTAACTTTATTGTTTAACCACATTTCGAAAGTGCTGTCTGATTTTCTTAACTTCATTAACTGCATTTTGGTAGTTATTAAGTTATTTCAGTGACCATTGTGAGTTTTTCTTTAATGGATGGTCAACTACTAATTTTTCCATATCTATAAATAGATGGATGAATAAATAAATAAATGTGTGTACATATTCCAAATTCTTCTTAAACACTGCCCATATGTGCTTGACAACAGAGACAGTTAAAGACACCTACTGCTTCTCAATTTAGTTCTATTACAGACACACTGTTCTAACATACTCAGTTAAAGAAATTTGCTGTAATTTTATAAAAAAGTCATTAACATTTGGACTATGCTTACCCAAACACAGTGTCTCCATCCCACTCCAAAGGCCTGAGAGGAGACACTCTCTAACAGTAGATCCAGTTAAAACATAACCAAGATTACAGCTGAAAATAGCTGATGCTCCGAAGGTAGTCTGAGTTCCGGTTTTCTTCCCATTAGGAGGAGTGGGGAGATCGCCACAGGAAATGACTGCAATGAGACAAATGGTAAAAGGAAGAAAGAGATGAAGAAGGCACCGGTGGAGTGAATGAGTGAACAAGAAAGAAAGAAAGATGAGATTGAAGTTGGCTTACATCTTCAGAGTCAATGGGAGAGCACAGTCATTTACACCCATCTCACCGACCTTAATGTGATAAAAGGTGACCTGTGCTATTTCATGGGGAAGATAATGATGGTGTTTTCCTTTGTCTAAACATCTTTCATCACACTAGCTAGTGCCTTGTTCTGCCATAGTACAAGGTTTTCAGCTCTTTTAGCTTCTCAAAAACAGTTCCCATGGCAGCAGAGGAACAGCTTTTATGGCCTAATTTCACAATAAACAATATCTAACTCAGGCTGAGAGAGAAATGGATGAAGAGCACAAAAGTGAATCATTGAGCTAATAATCAAGCGAATAAGATAGTGTTCAAGCCTTTTAATGTGTGGTGTACACTAATCTAGTGTAGCTAGCAGATATTTCTTCATTTTGGCTTGGCTAAAAGAAATATTTTCAGTCTTTTATGTGTGCATCAACTGATGTAATAATTTTCAAAGACAATTCAGTGAAAAACCAGAGATAAGTTTTATTTCCAGTAGATCCATGTTGAGTCTTTCTCTTTCAAATGCTGATCAAACAAGAATCACTTACTTCTGCAGCGAGGTCTCTCGTTCCTCCAGCTCCACACTCCGTTGGCCAGACACTGGATGTGAGCAGGGCCAACACGGTAGTATCCAGGGTTGCAGGTGAAGATTATTTTAGTTCCAAATTCATAATGTGAACCGTTGACTATCCTCCACCTCCCGTGGTCCAGAGAAAAGGAGCTAAGACTTGGGCATGTCATCACTGGTGTCAAAGCAAAAACAAAGTATATCAAACTAAACCAGTAGAAAGAAGAAATAGTTTCAACAGAAATACGATAAAGTAATCTTAGACAGCAAAAATGTAGTTGTAAAAAAAAAAAAAAGGTTTTAAAATTCTGTTCCCATTTTCACTGAGACATAAACACAGAAATACACTCTGGTCTCAGTAGAAAACAACGTTGTCAATCACTCTTTTTCTAACTTTCACCATTGGACTGGAAAACAAAACTATTACCCCAGCGTGAAGAACAGACTCTCCCTCAACTACAATTCACCCTTCATCCAGCCGTCTCATCAAAATACAACAAGTTAGTGTTTTTGTAATAAATATTCAACTCTGCTCCTCTGGGACTGCACTCTACATTTCTATGACAAGACAGTTTTGTTCAAACTGTGATACAGTACATGCTCTCCAGATATTTTTTCAACTCTCATTTGTATCATTTCCACCCACAAAAAAAAAAAAAAAAACCCAAAAAACTAAAGTTTTAAGCTAGAGAGTGGAAGGCGAAAACAACAGGGAGGTTGGTTAAAATTATAGCCTTCAATAAATTTGGATTTAATAATCTTCATTATGCAAAAGAAACAATTTTCTGTCATCATCTGTCATCTTATTCATCCCCATCCATGTGGTTCCTCGCGATTACCCCCCCCCCCTCTAAATCATGCTCCCCTTCTACAGCTCCCCTTCTCCCCGGCTCACCGATGCAACGGGGTATCTTGTTGTGATTGCTCCAGGTGCCGTCTGGCTGGCAGACGGTGGTCGTCAGTTCTTTGGAGGAGAGCCGGTAGCCGCTGTTGCAGAAGTAGGTCACCCGTGTGCCGACGGAGTAATCAGCAGCAAGCACACCTCCATTCACTGGCGCAGTGGGCACACCGCATGACACAGCTGCAGGCAGCAAAAAGACTATTGTTGGCAAACATGTTTATGCACAGCAGAAGACACATTTAAAAAAGGAGCCTGTTGGTATGACACACACTGACTTGAGGAGGACAATTTCTGGTGAAGAAAAATTCATGTTGGACACTGGCCACATGAAGTTTACAGTTTACACAAGGGGCTGTTTGTTTGACTTTTGATGGGTTACAATTTGAGTGAGTAAAACTTAACAAGATGTAATTGCTCTACTCGTTCCGAGCACCCACAGTAGGATTTAGACAGTCATCCTCATTCATGGCAGACACTTCAAATGATCGCAGCAGGGACAGCTCATGTGTGATTAGCAACATTAATAACATCTGCATTGAAGTAAATTGAGTCTCTGTCATAGTTCTGGTATTGTGCACGATACCTCAGTGGAATGGTTTACTGAATCATTTAACACACTGCCACATTATCATGGACACAAAGAGTTGCACCTGTCACAAAGGATCTTTCAAGAAAATCCGTTTCTAAGAAGAGTGCAAAGTTTTTTAATGCTGTATTTAGATTAACGTTGAAGGGATGCTTGTTACATTAACACATAACAGTTTAAGTTGTTTCTAATAACCTTAGAATTATGTGTAAATAACCATGTCATGTTCATGATACAGTTTTAAATAGATTTATAAAAAGTTAATGCATCTCTTTTAAACTCTGGAGATTAGAGTTAAAGTGGCCATGCTAAAACTAGACATACAGTGGGGCAAAAAAGTATTTAGTCAGCCACCAATTGTGTAAGTTCTCCCACTTAAAAAGATCAGAGAGGCCTGTAATTTTCATCATAGGTATACCTCAACTATGAGAGACAAAATGAGGAAAAAAAATCCAGAAAATCACATTGTCTGATTTTTAAAGAATTTATTTGCAAATTATGGTGGAAAATAAGTATTTGGTCAATAACAAAAGTTAATCTCAATACTTTGTTATATAGCCTTTGTTGGCAATGACAGAGGTCAAACGTTTTCTGTAAGTCTTCACAAGGTTTTCACACACTGTTGCTGGTATTTTGGCCCATTCCTCCATGCAGATCTCCTCTAGAGCAGTGATGTTTTGGGGCTGACGCTGGGCAACACGGACTTTCAACTCCCTCCAGAGATTTTCTATGGGGTTGAGATCTGGAGACTGGCTAGGCCACTCCAGGACCTTGAAATGCTTCTTATGAAGCCACTCCTTCGTTGCCGGGCAGTGTGTTTGGGATCATTGTCATGCTGAAAGACCCAGCCACGTCTCATTTTCAATGCCCTTGCTGATGGAAGGAGGTTTTCACTCAAAATCTTACGATACATGGCCCCATTCATTCTTTCCTTTACACGGATCAGTCGTCCTGGTCTCCTTGCAGAAAAACAGCCCCAAAGCATGATGTTTCCACCCCCATGCTTTACAGTAGGTATGGTATTCTTTGGATCCAACTCAGCATTCTTTCCCCTCCAAACACGACAAGTTGAGTTTCTACCAAAAAGTTCTATTTTGGTTTCATCTGACCATATGATGTTCTCCCAATCCTCTTCTGGATCATCCAAATGCTCTCTAGCAAACCGCAGACGGGCCTGGACGTGTCCTGGCTTCAGCAGGGGGACACGTCTGGCACTGCAGGATTTGAGTCCCTGGCGGCGTAGTGTGTTACTGATGGTAGCCTTTGTTACTTTGGTCCCAGCTCTCTGCAGGTCATTCACTAGGTCCCTCCGTGTGGTTCTGGGATTTTTGCTCACCGTTCTTGTGATCATTTTGACCCCACGGGGTGAGATCTTGCGTGGAGCCCCAGATCGAGGGAGATTATCAGTGGTCTTGTATGTCTTCCATTTTCTAATAATTGCTCCCACAGTTGATTTCTTCACACCAAGCTGCTTACCTATTGCAGATTCAGTCTTCCCAGCCTGGTGAAGGTCTACAATTTTGTTTCTGGTGTCCTTTGACAGCTCTTTGGTCTTGGCCATAGTGGAGTTTGGAGCGTGACTGTTTGAGGTTGTGGACAGGTGTCTTTTATACTGATAACGAGTTCACACAGGTGCCATTAATACAGGTAACGAGTGGAGGACCGAGGAGCCTCTTAAAGAAGTTACAGGTCTGTGAAAGCCAGAAATCTTACTTGTTTGTAGGTGACCAAATACTTATTTTCCAACATAATTTGCAAATAAATTCTTTAAAAATCAGACAATGTGATCTTCTGGATTTTTTTCCCCTCATTTTGTCTCTCATAGTTGAGGTATACCTATGATGAAAATTACAGGCCTCTCTGATCTTTTTAAGTGGGAGAACTTACACAATTGGTGGCTGACTAAATACTTTTTTGCCCCACTGTAACCTTTTCAATCCAATCAGAAAACTCTGGGGTTGCTGAACAACAAGTTATTACTTGTTCATATGTTTTCTTATAGAATAAGAATTTAAAGATGTGAATTGTTCCCCTGAAATGTGTTGTAGTTTGCCTGTTTTTGGCCTTGGAATCTCTAAAACTTCTCTGAAAATTAACAAGTTAGAAAAATACAGCAAATTGCATAAATGACTAGTCAAGTACATCCAGTGAGACAATCAAAATTAAACACAACATATCCTTTGAATACAAGGTGTAAATATGAGAACAGTTTTAAAGAAAATAGTTTTATCCAAGTTAATGATCAGCTTTCTTTTTTATGGTGCCGTAAGAAAGTTGAAATGAATACAGTTAACCAACATCTGGAAATGGGGGTGTGGGCACTGTTAACACTTACACATGCACATTCATCTTCAGATGGACCAGCAGCAGACACTCTACAGTGTCATCAAAGACAGTCTGCACACATGGCATGGAGCCATGACGGTCCCTTTGACCACGTCATGAGAAAAAATCTCCTGACATTTGGGAGTAATGCTTAGTGACAATTCAAGAAACACTAATGTAAAATGGTAAAATCTTCACTCCACTGATGATGGAACATGTTGACATTTGAAGTGTGTATCGACTTTAAGATCACTAGAACATAATCACAGACATCAAACAGATAACAGATGGATATATCAGTTCATCTGCAGGCAACTCTTAGTTTATTTTCTCTGGAAAAACTGATGCAAACTGATAGAATCAATCACAGGTGTGGAATGTTCTTACAATCCTCTAAAATACATGGCACACATATTCCCATTTCACAGCATCAAGAGTAAGTGATCACACCATCTGGCTATGTTTACAGCTGTTTGGGTGTGTGCTTGTCTGTACAAGTGCATGCAGCTACTTGTATAAATGCACATATTTGACACGTGTGGATCAAAGATCAGGAACAGCTGAGTGATACCCACCAGCAGCAGACACTGCATGCTAATGGCAAGTTAGCAAAAGTAGTTTGAAGTGTTTAAAAAATAAAGAAAGGAGAGGATTGATTCTTGATTCATTTCCACCTGACAGGAAACTGCCCCTCGGTCAGGTCGGATTCGGTTAAGCAGCTAACAATACAGGAATAGGGACTGAGCTGAGGTGCTCGGGTGCTTTATGTGCCTGTCTGTTTGCCTGCAGAGAATAAGGTCACTGAGTCAATGACCAGAAGAATGGGGAAAAAGTGGCTAGAAATAAAAGGTCACCAGGGCTGCTGAACTTACCTTGGCATGCAGGGACTGGTGCGTCCCAAGCGAAGTAGCCATAGGAGGTCTTCTTGCACGTGGCTGTGCCTTTTCCGATCAGCCTGTACCCTCTGTCACAAGCCCAGCGAACCATACTGTTCAGATGACCCCCAGTCTGGCTCACTACAAACCCATGATGTGGGGAGTCTGGGGTACTGCAGTACATTGCTGCACAGGATGAAGAAATAAAGGCACGGCAGGGATAAAAAAAACAAAAAAAAAACAGTGAAGTGAACAGTGAGGGTGAAAATAAAGTCAAGAAAAGAAGATGGGGAAGTTGACATTAAGGGAGAGAAAGATAAATAAAGCAGAAAAAACAGAAGAAACATTAAACCACCTCTAGAGAAACAACTTGAGTGAATATTTTTTATTACATCAAGGCTCCATTATAGATGTAGAACCATAATGAGGGGAAATGCCTGAGGAATGTCGCATCTTTTTTGCACTTGGGCTAAGTGCCACAAAGCAAAGGAACTCCTCAAAATGACATTATTCCAAGTCCTCCTTTGGCTTGTGGGTATGCACAGATTCAATTTGCTCTAACACGCACTATACTGGTGCGCCCTGCAGTTATTTGTTCCATAACATTCCTTTCCCCTCATCTTACAGCCCATCAAACTCAAAAAAGGCTCATTTGATTTCTAGAATATGACTATTGAATGGCCAATGGGACAGAAAATCTAAAAGGAGGCTGTGTGCGTTCCAGTAGCTGTCAAACATTGCTTCAAATCTGTCCGACCGGAAGAAAGCATGGATTTAAGATGAAAAGACATGCAGAAGTTTAAATCAGTTGCTGTTAAAGTCAATCACATCAAGAGGAAGTTTTCTTTACAAAATTCATCACGCCAGCTTGCCTTTAGCGAAGCCCGCTTGTATATTAAATATAATGGAAAGAAAAAAAATCAAAAATTAATTTCTTTTGTGCTTTTTTCACCCCATTATTATTGATGAATTTCCAATGGAAGCTTCTCTTGCATATCACCACTTGCTTTGTTAACGAAACAATTAAGAATTTAAACCATCTGAAATAAACGAAGCAAAGCAGCATATAAATCTACTTTGAAACTTTCTTTGTGCATTAAGACATCTACTGTTATGATCTGTTGTTTGAGGAAACTGTGTTTTAAAAGAGGAACTGATAGCAAAACTGAAACAACTACATAATCACAACAGACTGGGATTAAATTCATGGGGTCTTGAAGAGTGACACAAAAAGCTTCAGCTTAGAGGGTTCAAAGCCTCTAACATCATTTCACTCTGTCCTAGTAAATAAATTCAATTTTATTTTTATTCACAAATGTAATAATGAGAAACTGTGTGTAGTTATATTAGTGTGAAACAAAGACTAACTTGATCAATTCAAATTTCAAATGAACTAAAATAATTCAAATAAATTAGTTAAATGTGTGTTATTAATATTGTGCCTGAAGCCAAAAGATATTCTAGTCTATGTAGCAGGATCATGTAATAAGTAACAATAACAGGAAGTAGACCCATGAATCACATCTTCGTCTGTGTTTTAGAGACAAAGGACCAGACTTACTAAGGAAGCAGACTGATAAACTAGTGTTTCAAAAGCATGGACGTAGTGATTTTTATGCATTTATAGTAGTGTCTCTCTCAGAGAGCAACATGTGAGGGTAATAAATAATAAATTTATGTGAACTTATTTAATAAGATTCGCTTCAGACATTTTACTTCCTTTTGTGACTGCCATCTTATTTACTGCAGACAAAGTTATATTTTAGTATTTTGTGGTTGATGTGATTGTTCCAGTGATAAGGAGGATGTTACATAAACCAGCAGATGATGTGAGAATCTTCTTTTATGTAAACTCATTAGAAATGCCCTGGCACTGTTTACAAAGCCACATTACTGCTGATTGAATAAATAGCATTTTAAATTACCTGAAACTTTTTAGAAAGAGTTATGCAAACAACAAATCTCTCCTCTAGTAAAGCTGGTCCAAAATCTACTGAATGTAGCTTTAATATAAAAGAGAATATGATTATAAGTTTGGATACATACTTTGATACTCACCCACATATCTGATGTGGAAGCCACGGCGGTTGGTGCCATGATCAGAAGACCAGCGAAGCAAAAGCTGGTGGCCTGTAGTCGTCAAGCTGAACGGTGTTTCAATGTCACCGCTGAGAGTAGAAAGACTTTGACTGTAGATGTTGGGACCTGAAGAGTTTTTACATAAACAGAGCCTGATCAAAAACAAGCATTAAGCAGACACGTTTTAAATTTAGTTTGACCAAAAGCACAATAACTTTAATATAACCCCCGCCCCTATGTTTTCTGTTTTTACCCCAAAAAACTCAAAGACTTGAGTTTAACCCACCATCAAAAATTTCCAAGATGTCAAATTCTTTTTCTGTCTCAAAGAGTTCAAAGTGCAGAGTGATGTTGTAGCCTTTCTCTACGTTGATGAGCCAGGAGCACATCTGAAGGTTAGGATAGTTTTCAGGGTAGCCAGGACTTAAGATCACCCCCGTTGAGTCAAAACGCACCTCGTGGGCTGGACATTGTACTGAAAACATGAAAAGAAAAATATATGGCTTAGATGAAATTTCAGGAATCAAAGTATTAGACAGGCAGCAACAGAGGGAGAGAAAAGAACATAAAGGACAGAGGGTGGACAGGAAAAGGTAACAGGAAGAAAAATCACGAGGCTGAGAAAGAATTAAATGAAAGGTTGACTGAAGGCCGAACTGGAAGAAAAATCCAGTGTTTGAAAGGAAGAAAGGAATGCTCCTCTGTGGCAGATTAAATTACATTAAGAAAACAATTCTGACACAATTACATTTCAGACAGGCTGATATTGCACCAAAAGCCTAAACCGGTGGGTCTGCTGCTGTCAAAGCCCCCCCTTATATCAATCTATCAAAAAACTTTAGTCAGCAAGTGAGATGGCATATCTTAGTGTGTGGTTGGCATGTGTGAAATCATGACAGCCCCATTTCTTTCTTTCCTTCATCGCTGCAGTCAGAAACTTCTCTTCAGGGCCACTGGTGAAGTAACATGATGCCTATAAAAGGTTATTGAGAACAGCTGCTACAGATAAAAAGGTCAGGGGAAAAAATTCAGACATATATCAAGAAAAAATGACTGGAACACCAAGAAGAATCACGGTGGTGACTTATTAAAAATACACTTTTATCCATGGCTAATGTGAAAAAGGAGAATATGATCACCAAAGAGTTTAAACCTGTAAATGTGTAAACAAACCATCAGTGATCAGATCAATGTCAGGAATGTATTCCAGGGAAAGATATATTTTAGTAATTAGAAAATATTAAGACATTTAAGAAAAGCTGTTTAGTTGTACACTATCTTTGCATTTTACACAGAGATTTAGTCTGTTTATCAATTCAAACTGTGCAGATTATCTTTCTGTAGCATTTCCTAAGATAAACATAACAAACATGCCACAGTCTAAAATGATGTGAACAGAAGCATCCAGTTGGAAAGCACTTGTAATATCTGAGGCTCCATTACTTATCTATTAAACTAATGTTGCCAGGCAACAAACACATTTAGCGAACACTGTAGCGTTTTAATGGAATTTGAATCTAATATGCAGGAATTAAAAAACAAAAACCTAAAATGAGGGTTGAAGATGTCAGAACCCCAAAATTCTTCTTTTGTTTGTTGTTGTTTTATACATTGGGGAAGTGAACGTGAGGGCAGAGGGACACTTAAAATGTAATTATGCAGCTGCAACACTAATGTACATATGAGTAATAGCACAAAGCAATAAAGGATGCCTAAATATAAACCCCAATTACAGATGCATTACTATCCTGCCCTAATGCACTGAATAAGAATATTAATTCCAATTTAAATCTACATAAAAAAGAGAATTTTAAATATTTTTTCCTCACAACTTCAATTTCAACCTGATGCTAAAGAAGGTTCTCAATAATCAACATACTTTTTGACCCAATGAAATAAGAATCAACAATTTTAATAAACTGCTATTAACTTTTGAACCAGCAGCTTTGGGGCTTTTAAGTACATCAACCCATTACCTGCTTATGGCGTGTCCAAATATATTTTAAAAATTGAAAAGAGAAGAAAAAAGACAAGAGTAATAAAGCCAACTGCAAATGGTCACAATCTGGAGCTGTGATGAAGTTCAAAACATTAAAAAGTATGAAGTTGGTTTGAGGTTGGTGACAGCAGCATTTTAGTTTTTTAGGCAGCTGTTAGAAAAAAAAACAGCAAACCTTTAGTGTTTTTTCTTCCAAACTTCAAATTATTCCACATTTGTACCAACAAAAAGAATGACACAATGCTTTGAGTCTCTTTTTTTGTTGTAAATGATCTCATATATTTGTTATAAAAAACTTGTCTCATTAGAATGAGCCCCGTGTCTCTGACAATATCTGCAAAAATCAAGATAAAAAAGTAATATCCTGACTAGAATAACTAATTTATTTATGCCACTAGTGAATTTTTTATAAGCCACAAGTAAGAAATTTCAATTTTCTCCGAGTCATCTAATGCCCCAAAAGCACATCAACACAAGCTATAAATACAAAAAGGAGCATTAAAAGGGTCTTTTATTGATCTCTTCTCAATAATAATTGTTAATGTGAGTTTCCAAAAAGAAAGTTCTGAGAACTGAAGTGACAAAACCACAGAGAGTCTATTAACTTTGAGACTTACAACATTGTTATGGTTGATATAGTAAATACTCAGCATTTGTATCTGCAGATGGCAAAAGCCAGAATCAATTAGCATGTAAATAAAAATATAGAGCGAGATTTTGTCAACACACTTATATCAATAAAATATTTTTAAAGAACTTTCATGAAGACAGAGCCAGAAGAAATCCCTTAAAACCCAGGAATATTTGGTGATGAGCTTGCATAAGCATGCAAAGGCGTTTCAGCTGTACTTTAAAGGCATAAACCGACAATTAAAAGAGAGGTTGACAGAAAATAAAGGCGGAAACGAGGAACACAGGAGGATTCTTTTTCCTGCTCTATTGGCAAGCTGGCGACAGGAAGCTGCTCTTGTTACAGCCTTACTGAAGCAGTTTTGTGAAGTGAATAGCAGGTCAGCTCAAATGAAGTTCAACTTTACATGTCCCAAGGAGAGCAATTAGTTTCATGCTAGAGGTGCACAAGGACTTAACACATCCAACACAACAAAATGTAATGAATTCTTGAATGTAAAAATGAGGTGATCCATGAAAATGTCAAGCAACAAATTACCAGCCTGAAAATTGTCCGAAGTGTGCCGATGTGGTCCTTGAGGCCCGTTTTAGGAAGCAGTTAGAATGAGTCGATTAGTCATGTGACACATTAACACACGTTGCAAATGGCTAAAGTGCTCATTCAATTCTGCCATTCCCTGCAACAAAACTTTCAATGCATATTTTTGGTACAGCTCCTAATGACAATAATTATTATTTATTTAGACGTTTTCACCTAATTACTAATTTGTCAGTTTATCCTTGTATCACTTTGTGGCATTGTACAGCACTATTAGGAACACAGTTTTTTGATGTAGGATAGAATGAGCTGTCAAACATCAAGATCTGAAACACCACTATGACTGACTGACTGACTTTTTATGTTCTACAATAATAGTCTCAACAAGCTGCACCCACTCCAGTTTGACAAGTTCATTTTATCACTCAAATTAAAGCTTGTAAAAGTATTTTAGATACAGTGGGGCAAAGAAGTATTTAGTCAGCCACCAATTGTGTAAGTTCTCCCACTTAAAAAGATCAGAGAGGCCTGTAATTTTCATCATAGGTATACCTCAACTATGAGAGACAAAATGAGGAAAAAAAATCCAGAAAATCACATTGTCTGATTTTTAAAGAATTTATTTGCAAATTATGGTGGAAAATAAGTATTTGGTCACCTACAAACAAGTAAGATTTCTGGCTTTCACAGACCTGTAACTTCTTTAAGAGGCTCCTCGGTCCTCCACTCGTTACCTGTATTAATGGCACCTGTGTGAACTCGTTATCAGTATAAAAGACACCTGTCCACAACCTCAAACAGTCACGCTCCAAACTCCACTATGGCCAAGACCAAAGAGCTGTCAAAGGACACCAGAAACAAAATTGTAGACCTTCACCAGGCTGGGAAGACTGAATCTGCAATAGGTAAGCAGCTTGGTGTGAAGAAATCAACTGTGGGAGCAATTATTAGAAAATGGAAGACATACAAGACCACTGATAATCTCCCTCGATCTGGGGCTCCACGCAAGATCTCACCCCGTGGGGTCAAAATGATCACAAGAACGGTGAGCAAAAATCCCAGAACCACACGGAGGGACCTAGTGAATGACCTGCAGAGAGCTGGGACCAAAGTAACAAAGGCTACCATCAGTAACACACTACGCCGCCAGGGACTCAAATCCTGCAGTGCCAGACGTGTCCCCCTGCTGAAGCCAGGACACGTCCAGGCCCGTCTGCGGTTTGCTAGAGAGCATTTGGATGATCCAGAAGAGGATTGGGAGAACATCATATGGTCAGATGAAACCAAAATAGAACTTTTTGGTAGAAACTCAACTTGTCGTGTTTGGAGGGGAAAGAATGCTGAGTTGGATCCAAAGAACACCATACCTACTGTAAAGCATGGCGGTGGAAACATCATGCTTTGGGGCTGTTTTTCTGCAAGGGGACCAGGACGACTGATCCGTGTAAAGGAAAGAATGAATGGGGCCATGTATCGTAAGATTTTGAGTGAAAACCTCCTTCCATCAGCAAGGGCATTGAAAATGAGACGTGGCTGGGTCTTTCAGCATGACAATGATCCCAAACACACCGCCCGGGCAACAAAGGAGTGGCTTCATAAGAAGCATTTCAAGGTCCTGGAGTGGCCTAGCCAGTCTCCAGATCTCAACCCCATAGAAAATCTCTGGAGGGAGTTGAAAGTCCGTGTTGCCCAGCGTCAGCCCCAAAACATCACTGCTCTAGAGGAGATCTGTATGGAGGAATGGGCCAAAATACCAGCAACAGTGTGTGAAAACCTTGTGAAGACTTACAGAAAACGTTTGACCTCTGTCATTGCCAACAAAGGCTATATAACAAAGTATTGAGATTAACTTTTGTTATTGACCAAATACTTATTTTCCACCATAATTTGCAAATAAATTCTTTAAAAATCAGACAATGTGATTTTCTGGATTTTTTTTTTCCTCATTTTGTCTCTCATAGTTGAGGTATACCTATGATGAAAATTACAGGCCTCTCTGATCTTTTTAAGTGGGAGAACTTACACAATTGGTGGCTGACTAAATACTTCTTTGCCCCACTGTACATCACATGACCATCAGCTGATGCCTGTTAAGACAGGAATAAACTGGAAAAACCAAAGTGAATGAGTGCTTTTGGAACAAAGGCAGGAGATTATTCAGACATGTTCATATTGTTGTTTAGGTTCTGCTGTGTTTTGATTGTTATTATAGTGTTGAATACCGTCGTGCTTTACTTTGTGATATTTAACAAGGATCAAAATGCTGCAGGTTTTCACATCTCTCATGCTTTGTAAACTGATTACAAATAAATGTAAATCTAGGTAAGCTCAGTGTTACATGACTAATTATCTCTAGTTGTGCTAAAGCCTGCATTTTATTTTTAAGAAAATAACTTCCTGGGTTCATTATTATGTCCCAATGAAGAGTCCCATTGACTTATTTTGTTTACAGGCTTCTGTTTTGGAAATACAGCAATTGCTCAATCTCATTTCATGGAACAGGTTTAACTGCTTCCTGATTTTATTTTATTTTTTTTACTTATTCTCCGTTTTATTTCCTGTCTTATTGATGATTGTTTCAGCTGCCCTGTTCACAGAGGGCTGCAGTGTATTCATTACCCCTTTTATACTTCCAGATTTTTCAGCACAGATCAGGCAGATCACATGTTAGTCTGTTTATAGTTTGTGCTGAAAAACTTTACTGTTTGTTTCCTTCTGGTGATTCATGCTTTTCCAGCTGACACATCTCTCGCTGTGCGTCTCTGTTTCAGTTTGTCAGTATGATGGATCAAAGTCACAAAGATGCCCATGAACTCAGTTTTATTCTGATGGTCACTGATGTGTAACGTAAATACATATGTATTTTTTTTATTATGCCACAAGTCAATTGTAAAATTTATTATAGAAAAAAAGAGAACTTTTTTCAGTAAGTCAGACTGCACTGTGTTTCAGCTGCACAAGAGCGGAGTTAGCATGCCAGTGTGACGGATCAATAATTGTAACGCATATTCTTTCCATAAACACAGTGTTTATAATAATAATATAATAATAATTTATAATTGTATGGATCCCTCTTGTGGAAATTATTGCTCTGCATTTGACCATCCATAAAGAGTTGAGTGCAGACGTCATGTGTGGCGTCCAGGATGGAACCCCTACCTCCCAATAAGAAGATGATCTCTTTCCCCATTAGGCTACAGTAATGTGTGGGGAATTACTGACCCAAGTTGCAGGAGGCTTGAGTAAATAAAACAGTATATTAAAGCGCTCAAATGGTCTTTCTTTTAGTTTTTGATGAAGAGTTTCTCACTGATAGAGTTTATTAACATCTGCAGAGTTACCCTTTGCTAAAGTTGTATTACTTGGTGCATAAATCATGTATGAAATTTAAACTGGCCAAATTCTTACAAATTTTTTTCAGATGAAAAATAACAGTGGGAGGCCAAAGTATCAAGTCTATCTGCTTCTCTCACACAGTGATCAAGAGTTCAAGGCTGTTACTGTCAGTTTTCAGATATCAAAAGACAAAAATGTTCATCAGCTCAAAACCTGCCAACAAGAAAACTTTAGGGAACATTAAAAGATGCCTTTCCATAGTGATATACTTTATATTTTCTAATATAGTTTATTTAGACTCCCACATGAAGAGTACACGCATTTATTTTCTTCAAGCACCATATTAAAAGAAACATGGGTAGTTTACATTTTACATCAGTCACAGCCCTAAGGCTTTTAGAAGGATTAAAGGGTGTCATGGTTATTTTGGAAAACATTGACAGAATAACATGAAATCCAGGCTGATCTATCATCGGTTTCAAACTGATCCTCGGTAGGCAAATGTTGAATATAATGGAGAGCAAGTGTATGATCTTGGGTCAGTTGTATTCCAAAACCTGTAAATCTTGATGAGGATGAGAGGTGCTCTTTGCCATCGGGCAACTGCTGGAGGGTGGCCTGCTGGTAGTCTGTTAAATGATGCAACAGCGGTGAGTGCTGCTGACTGCAACCAACCTTGGCTGAGTGGTGTCGAGCACACTCATAACTCAGCATGAATACACAGGGATGTGGAGGCATGTTTACACACACAGCGAGAGAGAGAGAAAAAAATAACATGCAAACACAAGGACATTCAAAAGCCTCACAAAAACACACTCATGAACCCCAAACAAAACTAACCTTGACAGACAGGTGGCGGCCCATCCATCTGTAGCCTCTCTCCAAGTCGGCAGGTCAGAATCTCACTGCCCACCAAGGTGAAGCCCGGCAGGCACGAGTACCGGATAATGTCCCCTGTGGGGTCATTTACACCAGCAATCGTCCAAACACAAACACACAGAGAGACAAAAAAGAGGGAATGTGAAAAACAGATCCGTCCATCCATTCATCCACCCACACACACACACACACACGTCAGTAAGACTCCTCTGCAACAGCACTCGAAACAGTAATCAACCACACATTTCCTAATGAAGATTGACATCCCTTAACACTAAAGGCACTTCATTAAATTAACACTGCCATAAACTCAAACATGAGTGTGCACGCACACACAAAAAATAAAAAAAGCACACAAATTCAAAGTAATGCAGCCAGTAGCCACATGACTTCCACTTCACTTTACTAATTACTTCTGAGCACTGAAAATACAAACAGTTTATAAGTACATCTAATTAGCCTCGCCTTCAAACTAATATTTTAATGCATGAAGCATGAAGTGTGGCAAGGCTTGAAAAACATCACCAACTACAGGAGCCCATCCCTCAAGTCTGTAGAGAATCAAAACATGGCAGAAGAGCTGAACGTGATAACCCACCGTTCGGATATCCCCCGTTGTTCAACACCAACACCGCTCCTCCCAACTTTCAACTCACCAGCTCTAAAGATCTGTGAGGATAAGCTGTGTTAACTCTTTTGGAGACAAAAAGTAAGGAATGCCCCAGGTCCATAAGGTGTGTCTCCTTCCTGTCTAAAGGTCTGTGCTGAACAGTTGGTCCCATCATCACAAAAATCTTCAACACCTCACTGGAGCTCTGCAAAGTCCCATCCTGCCTCGAAAGCTCCACCTTCATCCCGGTCCCCAAAGAATTAAATGACTACGAACCCATTGCCCTGACATCTGTGGCAATGAAATCCTTGGAAAGGCTGATGTTAAACCACCTGAAGTCCATCACAGTACCCCTGCTGGGCCCCCTACAGTTTGCATACAGGGCAAACAGGTCAGTGGATGATGCAGTAAACATGAGGTTGCATTACATCCTACAACACGGCAGGGACACGTCAGGATGCTGTTTGTGGACTTTAGCTTACACCATCCTTCCAAAAGTTCTCCTGTCCAAACTGTTCCAGCTCTCTGTCTCAACCTCCACCTGTCAGTGGATCACAAACTTTCTGACAGACAAGACGCAGCAGGTGATGCTGGGGAAGAATACATCCAGCACCTGGACCATCAGCACTGGTGCCCCCCAGAGATGTGTCCTGTCCCCACTGCTTTTCTCCCTCTACACACTCCAAAAACTGTGGAGATAGCGGTGGACTTCAGGAGGAGCCTCCACCCCTGTCCCTCATTATCATATACAAGACACCTGTAACTATGGTAGACACATTCAGGATCCTGGGGACCACCATCACCCAGGACCTGAAATGGACAGTCAACACAGACACGGTCATTAAGAAGGACCAGTAGAGGTTGTACTTCCTGCTGCAGCTCAAGAAGTTTAAGCTGCCACAGAAGCTGCTGGTGAACCTCTACACAACCATTATTGAGTCCATCCTCAGTTCACCACAGTTTGGTTTGGTTCCAAAACCAAACTAGTCAGGAACAGACTGCAGAGGACAATTAAGTCTGCAGAATCACTGGTGCTGATCTGCCCTCCATCCAGGACATGGACACCTCCAGAATATTGCTAAAGATCACTGTACACCAAAACCACAAGACACAAGAAATTCCTCCTCCAGGACATCACCATTTTGAACCAACTTGTTTGACAACTTCATTAAGAAATTATACTTTATCTGTATAAAAGCTTCAAAGACCAATAAGCCATTTATTGTGTATTCTGCTACTAAATGTATCGTGTGTGTCTGTTTTCTCTGTATAATAGTATCTTTACATATGGCTGTTTATAAGTACAAGAGAAAATGTAAACCAGAGTCACATTCCTTGTGTGTAACATGGATGAATAAACCTGATTCTGGTGAATGGATGGAAACACTTAAAAAGGATGAGCAGAGGGAGGAAACACAGAGGGCTTTGAATAAGAATTTAAAGACCAAATAAAACATGTCTCAGTAAAAAAGTCACACAAAATATAGTATGTCATTTATCACATGAATCAATTTTGAACCATTAGTCTAATTAACAATCTCACAACTACAAATATTTATACAACCATGAACACTTTTTAAAATACAACACTATTAATTAATGTCTAAAAGCATTTGCTATGCCTGTTTGGTTTTCGCATGTCCAAGGCTGCTGGAAGGAATACACTTCTGTGTCAGGGGAAAAATTATTTTATTACATACCGTCCCAATGCTGCAAACAAGCAAAATAAAATGAGACAAACCTATTTCAAACTCGTCATCATCAGTTAGGACAGTGGCGTTGGCGACAGGAGGGGGTGGTTGACACGTTCTCAGCTGGTAAGCTGTTGGAGAGAGGACAAACACTGAACTCTGCAACAAAGTGTGTTTGTGCACTACAAAACAAAGAAAGCAATGCACACACACTGAGTTAAGGACTGTGCCTTTGGGTGTGTGTACATCTTCTATTCAACTGCAGAACCTTTTCTCTCCCATCACATTGAAACTTGATTAGATCATAAATTGCCACCTATCACTGTTCATGAACATCAAAAAACTATCACTAATTTATCTGAGATGGGGAGCATTTTATTATTAATCAACTTGTCTTCAAAGGGTGTTTTAATAGCACAGACAAAAAAAGAGGGGGAAAAGGCATAAGGAGGCATTCATCATTTATTATTACACATAACCAGAAGCAATACCATGAACAGAATGAGAGACCCAAATAAGAGGAGGGAATTAAGGAGGTTGGAAAACTGGAGCAAAGTGGAGAATGTTTGCCTCTCCACTCGTGATGTTTATGTCTACATCAGGAAGCTTGTAATGACCACCATGCATGTGATCTTCAATGGGGACGTTACCGTAATAATGAAGCTCAAAGAAGCCGCTGGTGCTGAAGTCGCTGTGGAACTTGATGAGGACCTGGTTGGCAGTGGTGGAAATACCCTCCTGTACGGTGCTGCCACTGAACTGACCGATTTGAGGAGAGGACTGGTCAGGTCCATCCCTAAAACATGGTGATGGTGGGGGGTAAGGGGGGATATGAGGTACACAGAGAGAGAGAAAAAAAGGAAGAAGCATCAGTAACACATTGATTGGATCAAAGACCGGGTCAGTTTATTCCCAAGCAGTCAGGTGAATTCAGGTCTTGTCCTCATGAAAAAAAAATATTTTTCAAAAACAATATTTTTATATGTGTTGTATCTGTAAAAATATCTTCCTAAATGTACCTCTGTCGGGATTTAGCTTTTAGTTTGTGATAAACAGATGACCTTCAGAATGAAAATTCAGCCATTTGAAGTCAGAAAGATTTCAGCTCCAGGGTCTACTTCAGATGTTTCTTCAAAAGCTGTTTGCTAAATCTAAATTCACCTCTACCAGTGTCTAAATTACTCAACACTGTGGAAAACAAGCGCTAAACAACTTTTCATATATTTCAAAACAAATATAAAACAGTTACACCTAATTACTCCTGTTCCAACAAGGATTTAGAATCCTAATTTTGGAAATGTTAAAATTATTTACTAATTATTTGTCACTAAATCCCTCACACCTTGAATATAATTTTAAGATGTGTAAGGATCTGTAGTCATGCATATGAATTATAATTGAACTGACAAGTTATTTTATTCTTTAACTGAGATGAAAGATGGCTGTAATTTGTGTCGGGTGAATTTGTGTGTGAAACTTGCCTTTACATTAATTTCATGCAGCTTCCTACCAATCACTGACAGGTTTGTTCTCAAAACAGAAACGTTCATGCTCTTTATGTGTCATATCATAATTTAAATTTAACAATTCTGTGACATTGTTGACATGTTTCAAATGATGAGAGGAAGTCAGCCAAGTCCTGTATGTATGTATAAATTACAGAGCAGAGGTCGGGTCAGTCACAGCCACAGAACTAGTTACACAACTCCTGACAGCCACAAATGAGATGCACCATGAGCTGAAGAAAAATGTTGAATGTTCTGAGTTTAATCCACCTCAGGCATGTGAGACAGCAGCCCCAAGTGGAAAAGTTCAGGTATCTACAGACCTTGCTCCCAAATGAGATTAGAGTGATGTGTCAAAAACTGACTAATGGAAAGTGCTGAAATGCCACATTGGAAATGAAGGAAAGCCTGAAGGTGAGTTCTAGGATTTATGGAAACACAAAGTAGAATCGAGTCACAGACTGGGGTTATATTTGGGATGAACTTGGAGCTCCAGCAGTCATACAAAGATAAACTAGTTGAGATCACACACACGTGTGATTAAGAAGCATGTGGAGTGATTCCTCATGGAGTTACAACAGGCATGTCTAAGTGTGAACACACATGCAGTAAATCTATAATAACACTGTTATGTTGTGTTTGACCTGGATGGAACTCAACACTGAAGCAGAGTTAAAGAACAGTAACAATGAAAACACAAAGTAAGAACATTACATTAATGCAAATGATTTTGAACCCCTGAACTTGTACAATCACTTAGAATCAATTATACTAAAACTAACCACATCCGATAAAATGACAACAACCCCAAACTATTCCTGCACATTCAGTTCAACTTATTGGTACATATATTTAAAAATACAACCTTCCAATTACTCTAAAAATGTCACTTTTGAATTTTAGGTCTTAAGTAAAATATTTCATCAACAAGATTTGAACTGAATTTTCAAAAAACTCAAACTAAACTGCTCATATAAGGATGCAATCAAAAAGAGATAATCGGAAAGCGGAAAGAAAACTATTAATGGTAAGTTATGAAAATTATTGCAAACACAATGTCCAACAGCAAGATTTAACTGGTTCATCAACTCCTGATGGACTTAAAGTAAAGTAGTTGAACCAGACTCAGAAAACAGATGTTAATGGAAATAAAAGTCAAACATTTAGACTTCACATATGTACAGTAGATAACAGTAATCATAATTTTCCAGCTTGCAGCCATTTGGAAAATTAAATATTCTCTTTTTCCTCTTTGTTCAGAATCAAATCAGTTGACAGCTTGTAACAATAAATACCTCTGTTCTTTTCACATTTCGTGGCATCTTATTTATGAAGATGGACATGAGAATGGTGTGTTTATTGTTTCAGCCTTGGATCCTCCAAGAAATAGTGCTGCACGAGTCCAAAAAGAGTATTTTAAAAAACAGGCTCCAGAGTAAAAAAAAAGTCTATAAACAATATCCTGGCATTTCCATGTAGACCGCCAAATGCTACCTTTTGAAAAAGGATGACGTCACAGCGTCACCTCTAACCATACACACAACACCACGAGCAGCAGATGTAACAACTATGGCTGAGTCCAAATTAAGGGTCTGTATTCTTTTAAGCTTGTATTTTAAGGATATTACGTCACGTGGCCACGACAATAACTGTCCAAATTCCAAGGATTCTTCCTTAAAATGCGTACTACTTTTTCTCCATATTTTAAGGATTGGTCTGGTGTATCATTTCACGTTCTACATTTCCCACAATTCTTTTTGGCTATTTGGCAGTTTAAACCAATGATGGACAAAGTGAGCGGTAGCACAGAGGGAGAGGAGTTTGGATTCAGATGTAAGTTAAAAAAAATTAGTGGTAATAAAAGTAAATTCTTACAGCAGTGGTCTAATTAGACCTCTGGTTTTAGCGTTAAAATGGTTTTATTGTATGTTTATATCTCTTAAAAAATTCCATTTCGTACCTCCTGTGTAAGTATTTCCACACAAAGGTAATTTCTTGTTAGTGATTTGGGGTTTTTCAAATATGTTTTAGGGAGTAAAGAGCAGAAAAACACCTTTATCAAACTCTGGAGCAACTTGTGGGGTGGAGGTACAAGAATGAATCTATTTATAAATCTTATTCTCAGGCAGAAGTGAGGAAGAGGAGAGACATAGATGAAGAGCTCTCATCAAGTTTTTGGTTTTATTATGTTATAAACTTCTTCAGAATAAACTGATTGAAAGAAATACTTCTCATAATTTATTGTTTACTTTTTATTCCCCTTATTTTTTATAGTAAATGGATTATTTATGAACAAGAAAATGAGCTTTACATAATTGGAGGTGTTTAATGACTTGTAAGAAATATTTACGTTTTAAAACTCAATAATATACAGAAATAAAACTAATTACATAACACAAGAAAATATTTTAAAAGGTAATTAAAGAATAAACGTGAGAAGAAGGACACCTCGTTCATACTTTTCACTGCTTTTGTTTAGCGTCATCACGGTTGCTAGGTGGTCGGACATGAGCAGAAGTTAAGGGTGAGATCAGACGTAGGGGAAGAAGCATCCAAATTCACAAGACATCAACTTCCGTTTTTTGCACTCTTGAAGGAACCATCCTCTTTGGATCGGTAAGGAGGAACTCTCAGCAGTATGCAGACCCCGAATTTGGACATAGCCTATGACTGCATCTGTGCTACAGATGCTAAGCTACATAAAAACCTTTGGATGCTGAACTTATTCAGTGAGCAACTCTTGTATTCCACTTTTTTTTTGTGTGTTTATAGTTTATAACCTGCATCAAGACTTGGTGCACAAGCTCCAAACCTTCTCTGCTATTCTAATGTATTTTATTGCAGCATTACAGCGCCACATAGAGGTTTGGTATAGTTACCACAGCCTTTTGGGTGTTTTCATGTGGATTAAGACATTTCTAGTAACAATAATGTGTTTATGAGGATATTTTTAGAAATACCAGGGGCGTATCCAGAGGGGTGGCCCAAGGGGGAATGGGCCACCCTTCCAATTAGACAGACTGACCAACCCATACCAACGCCCCCCCACCCGCCCCTGAGCTGAGATAATCAAATTCAATTAGTGCTTTTACATTAACGAAACAAAATGATTTATGAAAGTGTAGCATTGTCATTGTGCTTTGACTGATTTCTATTTAATTTTGGACTATGGTAGCCACTTAAATTATAATAAACACTCTATAATTCTATACAAACTACATTTTTTAAGGTTATGGGCTGATTTACCTGTGCCACCCTTTTGGAAATCAGTACCTCTACCTGTCTCCCCCAACAAAGATTTTCTCAACACGGCTCTGAGAAATGCACCCCCAAAAATAAGATCATTTTAGAATAAAGATAAAACAAGTTCCCATATACAATTATTGTATGATAGCTTTGCATTACCACCCTTTTCTAAATCAAACATCTTCAAAAATACAAAGCAGACGTCCATTTTCCTTCTCGAATTCTCATGCGAGACTTTGGACTGAGTTATACGACAATATGTATCCTTAAAAATGATAAAGATTTGCTACTGAATTCACTCGGTTATTATACTGTTCATAAAAAGCAGCTTTTGTAAATTGAATCTTTGGGAAATGTATTTGCTTCTATGCAGCAACAGAAACCTGCATTGATGTAAAACATTCTCCTGCTTCAGGATGAATAGCTGGATGGCTGCAGGGTAATAGGAGACCTTGCCATTAGCATTAAAGTCATTTGTGAGGCATGCATTAGCTGTTGACACTAAAACAGAGAATCATCTCTGTTAACGGGGAAAAGAAAAGACGCTTAAACCCTTGTAAGACTGTAAGTTGGGGTCAATCTAAAGGCTCTAGGAACAGAAACATAAATTCATAAGAAAAGAAAGTACCTTTCTATTATATATAAATGCTGCGTAGGGACATGTATTTCATTACTGGCATTTGGGGCAAGCTCTGGGCCTGTTCAGAGAAATGATGTACACTAACTGCTTTTCTTGTACGAGTGTGGACCTTTAATATGTTATGTACTAAAAGAAAGAAAAAAAAGCTTATGTCAGTTTCATTTCAGAGTGATCAGCAAAATGGGAAGAGGCAGTCGGGCAAGGAAATGAAATGTTGCCATCAGGGGACAGATTATTTATGCGCCCTTTCATTTAAAACAGGAATAGCTCTCTCCTGCTACAGTATGAATGGCAACCCCAGATGCTTCAAGGCATTTCCTTTTTGCATCACCCACGAGGACAGCTCCATGACTGCCCGAGGCTTCACTCAACAGAGAGGCAACAGAAAGGTAGAAGGAGGAGGAGACAGAGAGGAAGGCAGCTACCAGAGCAACAGACAGCACATAGCATTGTTTACCACTGTACCAGCCTGTTATCAGCTTCCACATACTAACAAACATCCCAAGTGACACAGACATGAAGTATCCGTGCTGATACACATTTCTGTCATTTTATGTAACGCTCACTTGGGAGTCTACTGCTAAAAATCCTGCATAATTTTTGTGAAATGGTGGAGAGAAACAGAAAAACTTACATTTACTTTTGTATAATTTTGTTTTTAGGTGAAGCTAAGAAAATAAAACTGAAAGCATAAATGTCAACACAGGTCAAAACATTTGAATAGCTATTGGCTCAACTAACTCTGGTGTGATATCACAAGCTGTGAGTGGAACTTATCCAGCTGGCCTGTGACCTTAGCACTTCGTCGTGCAGCTGTTGAGTTTGCTTTGCAGCGAGGGGAGATGATTGCTCAGTATAAATTGAAATTCAGATATTTTACTGTTCTGCTTTTGTTAAACCTGGGAGCAGTTCCATTTGCAAGGCAGACTATTTCTCAAAATGGGGCCAAACTTGACCATTTCTGTGGATTTACATGTTTGTGTTTCAGTTCAATGTGTTTTATCTTTTTTTTTTTTTGTAAATTACAAAAATGAACGAGTTGTAGATTAAAAGAGCACATAGGACAGCTGTACAAGCAGCTGACTGATGCATTTTCAATTAGAAATGGCATACTCATGGGCCCATTTGCTCTCACCAATGAGATCTACAAATTAATCAAACATCAACCAGTGCGTAGACAATTTCCAAGTCTTGTGTGCAAACTGCAGTGTGGAGTTAAGCAAATGTCAGAAGGGAACCTACAGCAATTTTCACAGCAGATCAAACAACCCAGTGACACTGGGCCAGAGTTTTCAATGCTTCACGAGGAAATAAAGTCCTGTTTCACCTGTTCGAACAGGGATTTATCAGAGAATTAATAAGTGACAGACTTCAAGATTTCCAGCCTTTAGAATAAGGAATTTTATAGCCATGATGACATGAAAGAGAAATATCCAGCTGAACAAACACACAAAGGATTTTTCCTTGATCAAGTAAGGTGTGAAAAATTTAGGGACCAGTGTGAAAAAACAAGCTTTTTAACAGTGTTTGATTATTCATTCATTCATTCCTTCTGTAGAAGAAAGGAGAACTTACCAAACGGTGACGTAGTCATAGATTGGCTCCGTATTGATCACAGAGAAATTTATGTAGATACCATAACCTGGTGGGACTCTGACGGTCCACATGCAGTCCTGGAAGTGTGGGTACTCAGCAGGGTGTCCGGGGGAGTAAATGGTGCCATTCATAGATGTTATATTTCCACCACACAGGGCTGCAGGGAGAGAACACAGTCAAAAATGATAGATAAAATGGATCGCCACTCGTTCCTACAGTTATAAAAATAGCCTTTATGGCTGTATAGCCTCTAACTGTGGATAAAACAAACCATAACAGCATGTCGTTGGTTATCACAGAGATGCTGGAGGCAGAATGCACCTGTTAGATGTCACTGCACAGGATGATCGCACGTTGCTGAGAACGTGATGATCCCAAACAATTTTGAAAATAAAACTCCCTCTGTTAAAACACTTCTTATTGTTATCGTGTGACTTTGATCTCTGAGTTAAAACTAAAGTACAACCCTTAGGAAGAAAAAAGGAACATGAACTCTACAGGTACAATGAAGTGTGCAAGAAACAAAACAAAAAGGATGTATTTGATCCTGAGATATCAAGAATCCACGAGGTGGACTTAAAACATTTATTGCTGTCTCGTTTTACTGAAAACCAACAGTTCAGCACACCTTTGAAACATCTGAAAGGCCTTTCTGAAATTTGAAACATACTCAGTCATTAACAGTTTTTCTTTTATAAAGACTTGCAAATGCCCCATGAATCATCATAAAGGGCTCCATCAGTTTAGATTTCAGCATGGAGGTGCTATGTTGTTGGTGAGTCACATACTTTTATGTGTCAGAATAAAGAACAGGACTGAAAACAGATATAAAATATATTGATCTTTGAAGAATAACTTTAAATATGTTTTAGGAAAATAATTTCTGCTTTTACTTTAGTCAAACTGACCGTATGATTTTTAATGTGTTTTGTAAATACTTAAGCACAATGTTTGGAGCAAAACACCCAAATTAAAGGTTAGTGCAGAACTTCAAAACCTTTTAGTCATGGTCTAAACTGAGATTATTTAATCTTCTGGAAAAGAAATAGTTAAAAGAAGCCAATGCCAACTTGTGTTTTCTTATCTGTCCTAATGAGAGACTCGAACAGGAAGACACACACTGTGAGACACTCTGTGAACTCACCTTCACAGCGAGGTACGGGGTGATTCCAGTTTCTGCTGACTCCATGCAAACACGTGAGAGATGGCTCTCCAAGAAGAGAGTAACCCGGCAGGCACTCAAAAGATATGGTCATCCCCACACTGTAATCCTGACCAATCACAATGCCGTTACGAAACGGACGCGGGTTGGGACACCTCTGTAGCTCGTAGGCTGAAGAGAAAAAAATCAAATCCAAACACAGAATCCAGTGAGTAAATACTCAAATGCATTACATAGACACTGTACAGCTGGTCATAAATTTCAATATATAATATATGAGGACCTCATGCAAAGGTCACAAGAAATCTGACATGGAATTTTTCTTCAAACTCGAAAAAGCTCCAAGATAAAATCGGCAACATTCATTAACATTCCAGAAAACATGTGATGAATGTCTCAAAGGCTCTAACACTGATACATTTTTCATTAATCTATCCCCTTTTGTCATCAGTCTCCATGAAACGATCTGCACTGGAGTTTTACTCCAAATTATTAATTTCTTCTGCTTCAGATGCTGCTGTTATAAAAATCACTTCAACAGAACCAATCCCTACTCACCCTGGTACACAATGTGGAAACCAGGCTTGTTCTGGGAATAGTCGCTGTGGAAGAAGAGCGTGGTCTCGTGGGTGGTGCTAAAGAGAGAATTGGGCACCATGGGACCACTGAATCGATCAATCACTGTTCCTGTTTCCAGGGTCCCACTGCGCACCTCCAAATAGTCATGAACAGGCTCTGTGGAGAAGTTAAGAAACTGCAGATGGATCCCTAAAGTGCAGAAAGAAAGAGTTAAAATCAAAGTTAGTGATTGCACGGGATTCTTAACAATACCACACCACATAGGCCAATGTGCATTTTAAACTAGAAAGCTATTTTTAGATGAGCAAATGTCAGTGACAGTGTGATGAAGTCACAGCATCAGTTAACCAACCGAGAGCAGGAGTTTTCCCATTGGCAGTTGAACTTTGAGAAAATATTTTGGTATGACACACTTGTGTGAACTTGCATACTAGAAAAGGGGCAAACAGACACGCATCGAGGTCAGAATTTCAAACTGCCATTCATCAAATATTCATTTCCTGTTGTAATCCACCCATTTCCTGGGGACTGTCAGCAGCGTCAAAGGTTATGGTTCTGGCTTTGGCGCCAGAGGTCCTTGCATCAACTCTCTCATTTATGTAGTCCAGCCAGAGGATTTGAACCATAAAATGGGAAATGACATTAAAATAATAAAAAAAAAACTACTAAAATTGTTTCTATTTACTTATTTATTAAAAGGCAAGTTAAGGTAGAGGGGATGCAAAACAAATATAAGAAGGATGAGCCAGAGCAGCGAGAAAGGTGACGACTCTGCAAGCCCCACAAATCATGTCTTTTATTGAAAATTCCACAAATGCCAATTTAAACAATGGGAGTACTGAACTGTCGCATAATAATAATGAAGAGGCAACCTAACAGAGCTCTTAAAGTACTAAAAAGGGTGCTCACAAAGGCATTTAAAAAGATCATGTGACCTCAAATAAAACAGTTTACGTGATGCATTCTTGTGTGTATTTGCAGATTGTGTGCACATATTTGTGTAGTAAAATACAAAGTTAATTTGTTCACATTTTTGTATGATGTAAGTGATCAAGCTATATATAATATGTAACATCTAGAAGAAATGGAGAGGACAGAAAATCAGGACAGGAAAAGAAAGAGAGAGAAAGCAGAGAAGTACAACAGGAGGAGGCTAGTGGGCGGGTTACAGACCGAAGCCAATGGGGAGCTGCACTCTCCAGGTGCAGTCCAGGCTGCTCTGGTAATTCCCTGGAAAGCCTGGGCTGAGGATGACGCCGCTGAAGTCTGACATGGAGCCTCCACACTGAGCTGAGGGAGACCAACCGAGGAGAGAGAACATGTCATTTCTCCACAGCATGGCTCAATGGGAAAACAAAGAAAAACAACAACAAGGAGGCTGAATATGGAAGAAGGGCAAAGAGTATATTGTCTGTGTGTGTGTGTGTGTGTGTGTGTGTGTTTGTGGGTTTGTATTTCTGACCTCCTGAGGACCCGTTTCCTGACTTTTACTATCTTTCTGGGGTCCGAGGGTTCTTGTGGGGACCGAAGCCTGGTCCCCATGGGGGGGACTCCCCTTTTTAGGGTTAGGGGTTAGGTTTATAGGTATGGTGTGAATAGAGTTTTAGTTAGTCTTAGGGTTAGTTATAGATCAGTAATGGTTAAGGTTAGTAAAAGGGTTTGGGTTAGGTATAAATCTAGTTACTAAAATCAATGGAAGTCAATGGACGGGCCCCATAAGGATAAAAAAACACACTTGTGTGTGTGTGTGTGTGTGTGTGTGTGTGTGTGTGTGTGTGTGTGTGTGTGTGGGTGTGTGTTTCTGACCTCCTGGGGACCCGTTTCCTGACTTTTACTATCTTTCTGGGGTCCGAGGGTTCTTGTGGGGACCGAAGCCTGGTCCCCATGGGGGGGACTCCCCTTTTGAGGGTTAGGGGTTAGGTTTATAGGTAGGGTGTGAATAGAGTTTTAGTTAGTCTTAGGGTTAGTTATAGATCAGTAATGGTTAAGGTTAGTAAAAGGGTTTGGGTTAGGTATAAATCTAGTTACTAAAATCAATGGAAGTCAATGGATGGGCCCCATAAGGATAACAAAACACACTTGTGTGTGTGTGTGTGTGTGTGTGTGTGTGTGTGTGTGTGTGTGTGTGTGTGTGGGTGTGTGTGTGTGTGTGTGTGTATGTGTGTGTTCAGGTACAGTATGTGCATAACTGCTGAGTGTGTGTGCAAGAATAATATAGGAAATGTACCGGTGCTGATTATGCATGTGGTTGCCAAATGTGCAAGTCTTTGTGCTTTATACTCCTGTGCTTTCTGCGTGGTTTGAGCTCGTTTTGTGTATCTGAGCATGTCTATGACTTGTGGATCTCCCTCTTGACTTGGTGGATGATGCTCCATAAAGGCATTCATGCAAACATGGCAGACTTGGGCACTTTCCTTGTTTGATGGTGCTTTAAATCGTAATAAATGAGGGAGCTAATATTCAACACACCAACACTTTTTTTGAACAGGAGTCAAAGCAATTACTTCAGCCTCTCTCCCCTCCCTGTTTTATTTGACTGCATAAGAGAACACTTCAGCTTGCTGTGAAGGTTACACTCGTCTCCCTCTTATGTGACACACACCTAACCTTACAAGAACAGCCAGGTACATATAATCTTAATAGCTAGCCTCTGGATCATTTCCTTGCACTGCTGATTTATCTTGAAGGATCATGAGCCAAAAACCAGAATGGAGAAAAAAATAATAGAGAAAAATGTTGTTAGTGGTGGAATCCTACTTGACATCCTTGTTTTGCAAAATAAAAAAAGAAGCAGAAGTGGAGAGGCCCTTTTTTATTTATGCTCTACTGTTTGTTCAGGGGCATGCTACCACTTTGATATGAATTCATGAGCAAGAACGTGAATACAAATCCTGGGGTTTATGAATTTATGTTATTTTGTAAATTTATGTGCATTAAACAAGCAAACAGGTAAACTAGTGTGAATTTAGGAAAATGCCTGTCAACAGCACTGCTGTTTTTATGTCTATGGTTAACTGAAAGGACCACAGGCACAACATATTTACATAAAACACTCAGTTTGTAAGGATGTAGGTAGAACCACTGAGGAAGGATATTTGCACTACAGTGTGTGTTTGTGTACATTTGAAGACAGAAAAGTGCTAAAGCAGAAGTTACAGAGCTTTTGGAGTAATCTTTATACTCCATCAGTGTGGCAATCAAACATCAAAGGAAGGATCATAGAGAAGGCTGACTTTCATCAGGGGATCAGAACTCAAACAACAAACTGAGAAGATGGGAAGTCCTATTGATTTGTAACTGAAGTGGAAAGCAGGAAGCTCATAATACCTGCTCTCAAAGCCATCGCACATGATCCTTGAATCTTACAAGGTATTTGTTGTTTTCCCTAATACAATACAAGTCCACTTTTCAGGTCACTGAGCTGTTGTGTGACTGTGTATGAGTGAAATATTGGTATGCCAATAAACTAAAAGAGGGGGAAGAAAGGTTACTCGAGTCAACAAGGGAAGCTGAATGGTAAAATGTGAAAAAAGAGAGCAAGACTGTGATGCTACAAATACGGTTTTTGTTGCCCGGGTTATTAGCTCATTGAAAACCTGTTCAGTAAACGGCACAAGGAGACACATTACCTATACACAGAGGGACGGGGTAATTCCATCTCCTGACAGGACCAGGCATGCAGGTAATATATGCATTACCCTGTTCAAGAAGACAAACAAAACAATTTACTGAGTTATGTTAAAAAAAAAGGAAAAACAACAGGGAATACAATAGAAGAAGAAGAATTGTTATAAACACAGATCAACAGAAATGTTAAAGTTTTTGCCATTGGATCATTAGGGTCACCATGGTAACCACACACCTGCAAGAAAAATGCACAGACATGCAGTAGCACAGACCTATTTTCAATATAAATTGAAGACTGTAAGATAAAAATTCTTCAACTGTGAGTGGCAGCAAGTTCTGGTGGTCATGCACTCAAACTGGGTGCATCTACAGCAATTTATATGAAAGATATTCAAAAGATCCTTCAGATTTGAAAAAAAAAACTAATGAGCTTTGACCTTTAGAGGGATTTGAGAGAAAACTGTAAGTCTCATTGCAACAAGAGATGCTCTGGGTCAAAAAAAGGAAAATATTCTGATACATAATTGTAATTATTTTCAAGTCATGGGGGTAAAAATAATTTGTTCACAAATAAATTTGAGTCCAGTCTATAGGTATTCTGAACAAATTTCACCAGTAAAATGTACACCATCACTTTCTACCAAAGTCTGGGTGTGATTTTGAATTTCACATCCACACAACTGATCTCAAAAGACTCAACTATATTAGTGCTTCTGTTTCAACAATGGCCTCAAGTCTATTTCTGGTTCAGACATTCAGCCTGAAGATGTGTGTAAGAAGTTGCTGGCTGGTCCAAAGAGAATGTGAAAAGAAGCGAATGCCTGAGCCGGGATGAGAAATCAGTGTGGGATTAGTAAGGCGACTGTTAACACAATTCATTGCCTGTGGCCTTCGAAGGCTCCACAACTCAAAACGCTCCTGCGTTCTATCTATTCACTAAAGGAGGACTGGAAGAAGTTAAAGCTCCATTGTACAGATACACAGAGTCTTACATCCGACATCCAGGCAGAGAAACATAAAAGCAAAGCACAAGCATACCATATAAAGGAAAGCAAAAGTAAATTAATGAACAGTAATCACAAACTCATGCTTTGATACTTATTTTCCCTGCACCTTTCTGTTCACACACACACACACGGATATCATTAGTAACGCTGCCTTGACTGACTCATTCTTTGGGGTTTGCCACAGAAATTGCCCGTTAGACATCTGGATGTGATTCATCTAAAAAAAAACAGAAAAACAGAAAACTTCTGCATCATTTTGTTTCACCTACCTGCAAAGAAAAGCCTTGATCGCACTGGAAGGAAACCATATCACCCACAGTGTAGCGATCCCCCACCCTTTGACCGTTACTGGGAGGCATCGGCTCTGGACACGAATCCAAACCTATTGCTTATGACAGAGTCACAACACACAAGTGTGGACAGCAATTATTCTTCTGCATAACATGATGGCAAAATATAATAAAGGTCAAGGTTCAAACTGCTACATTTTCAAGTATCACTTTTGTACAGAATTAGTCACCATCTATTACATGATTACGTGATTTACTAGTATAACAATAACCATATTTTCTACATATTCCACACTATAATATTTAGGGCATTTTCACACGTACAGTTTATGTACTTTGGTCTGGTGAGCCAATATGTATCACCAAAAACCCTCTCGCAAGTAAATGCAGGAAAAGGGAGGTGTGCTCTGAGTTACTCAATAATCTTCAATATACTCCTGCCATTAATATTTTTATGGATAATATCTTCATTAAAACTGCATGAGCAGAGTGCCGAATTGATATTGATAAGATATTGTCAAAGTATTGTTTTTTAAAGACGACCTGCTGTCTTAAGAAGACTGAAGTAAGTTTTAACAACGAACTCTGATCCATCCCAGATGGCAAAGTATATCTGGCTACAGTAAGGCGTTTGTTTCATGTGTGGTGTCAGATCGAGGTCAGGTCATGTTCACACCACAAAAGAACCCCTCTGGAGTTTGTTTCGTACTACACTGAGACCACAATGTCTAAAGAGTCTCGATGCAGTTGTTATATCATGGCGTTCACATCTGTACAAAAGAAAATGAGCAAGAGGGAAAACAAACTAAATGCTGCAGGTGTAAAAAGACCAAAAGAACCAGCACGACACATAAAGCTATTTGCCCTGTGAAAGTAATGTAAAAAGTCAGTCTGACTGGGATCTGCAATCACAGTCAAATTACAAAGCAATCTCTAAAATTATTACTTGACAGAAGCCTCAAGCTTCATTTTAACAAAACTATTACACTTGGAAGGTACTGAAAGGCCTCATTCTGTGTTTAAATGGCATAAAAGCAACTGATGCTCCAGGCTACAGTACATCAATGTGGGACATTTTAAGTAAATTAAACCTGCATTCACTGTTTCAAAAAAAAAAAATTACAGAAATGCAGTTAGAGCTTAATTTCATGTGTCAAAAAGGCAGTTAGGAACACATTTACCCTTTTTTCAATACTGATTTAACCTTTTTTTTTTATTAAAGTATATTTTAAAAGTTTTTCAAACTGACATCAACCATGAAACTAGGCTGTTTAAATGGTATTTGAATGTATAATATTCCATTAAAATATGGATACAGAAAAGGTAATGCTCCTATGATAGAAAAAAATGAATTATGTTTTTTATGATGCATAAATACTGAGGAAATCAGACAGTGAAAGATCATAACAAGGAGTAATGCATATCACTACCAAGACAAGAAAAACACTTCAATCTGTGTGCAGAAAAAAAAAACAAAAAAACAAACACATTTAAAGCAGAAAACCATTTTGCAAACAGTCTTTTTCTAACCTCTTAGAAAGGTAACAAGTACAAACAAGTGGGTTGGTGGGGGACTGCAAACACAGGAGCTGATATATCATCGCAATATTCGGAACAGAGCAACAACTCTTCACAGAGAGAAAAAAACAATAGTGGTCACTCCACTCAACAACTGTGGGAAGTTAAAGAGAATATTTGAGTAGGAGGTGATGGTAACGCAAAAGGGCACAGAGCAGGAAGCTATGTGAAAACAGTCAAAGATGCAACAATTTAGCCTGAAAAAAAGAGCTACTGTACAAGAGGAGTGGGTGGATTCTTTCAAGCTGGGAAATTCTGTCATATGTGTGTTTAAATAGGAAAATGACTTTGAAGAATTTAATTGATTTTCAAGAGATCTGGTTATGCAAGACATAAAGGCAGAGAAGTTGCTGTCACAGAATAAGGCTGCCAGGAGGGAAGACTGACTTCAAAGCACAATGCAGCTATAAATTAAACAGTTTTGTGATATTATCGTGGGTTTTAAATTTAGGGAAGAACCTTTCTTTTTCAGTGTTGTCTAAAAAAAGCAAACTGCACTCACTAAAAATAAGACAAGCTTAGAGACTTGCAATAGATTGGTAGTAAATGTCTAATCAGCTAGGACCTTCCAACATTTGTCAAAAGCTTTACAGAAAACCTGGCCTTAAGTCTTTAAAAATACAACAAAGCTTCAATGTGACCAAAAACTGGGAGAGTAATTATTTCAAACTGGATAAATAGACCTGTGTTTGGAATAGACTGCCCAGTAATATGGATCTAGTTCCTTTTGTGAGCTAAAGATGATTTACATTCAAGCTGCAGTACATTTCTGAATGTCTTCCCTAAGTCAAAATGTCGCCACCTATCCCAGCATGTTTCCCCATATGACAAATCAGTACTTATCATAGGTTTGATATTTATGCAAGAAACTCTGCTGACTGTGTTTAGCTAATGGCTTTTCAATGGAGTGTGTCTTAACTAGTGTATCTAGGTATGTCTTGGTAAATGGTCTGAGACTGAGAGCTTTATCAGCTGCAGTTAAAGTGTAAAGGTTCACAAAGTACTCTTTAGCTGGAAGTTTAAAAAATACTTTGAGAAATTGCTAAAAAAAAATGCAAACTCAGCAGATAAGCTGGCAACATTTTAGCAGGCTCTTAACCTGCACCTGTTCTTTTTCTTTGTATGAAGAAAACCTGAGAGGCACTAACTCACATTGTCATACATGTATACAGTGGGGCAAAAAAGTATTTAGTCAGCCACCAATTGTGTAAGTTCTCCCACTTAAAAAGATCAGAGAGGCCTGTAATTTTCATCATAGGTATACCTCAACTATGAGAGACAAAATGAGGAAAAAAAATCCAGAAAATCACATTGTCTGATTTTTAAAGAATTTATTTGCAAATTATGGTGGAAAATAAGTATTTGGTCACCTACAAACAAGTAAGATTTCTGGCTTTCACAGACCTGTAACTTCTTTAAGAGGCTCCTCGGTCCTCTACTCGTTACCTGTATTAATGGCACCTGTGTGAACTCGTTATCAGTATAAAAGACACCTGTCCACAACCTCAAACAGTCACGCTCCAAACTCCACTATGGCCAAGACCAAAGAGCTGTCAAAGGACACCAGAAACAAAATTGTAGACCTTCACCAGGCTGGGAAGACTGAATCTGCAATAGGTAAGCAGCTTGGTGTGAAGAAATCAACTGTGGGAGCAATTATTAGAAAATGGAAGACATACAAGACCACTGATAATCTCCCTCGATCTGGGGCTCCACGCAAGATCTCACCCCGTGGGGTCAAAATGATCACAAGAACGGTGAGCAAAAATCCCAGAACCACACGGAGGGACCTAGTGAATGACCTGCAGAGAGCTGGGACCAAAGTAACAAAGGCTACCATCAGTAACACAC
>SSNP01000004.1:601756-651920 GCA_006937955.1 Pachypanchax playfairii | reverse complement strand
GGGGGGGGGGGGGGGGGGGGCTTACATAATGACAATATCTGCAGCAGAGACCTGAATATTGTGCGAGGACGGAGGATTTTCTTTTCTTCCCTGACATGTCAAACTGGGTTTTACACAGCCTCCTCAAAGGACATGATGCCAAATGTCATCAGCCCCATCAACACATCTGTCTGCTGCTGGAGCCTTGCCACGTCTGATTGAAATTCAAGTGGGAGTCAACAACTCAAATGCAGTTAGATCCGATTTACCTGAGTAACTACCGAGCCTCGGAGCGTTCCCGTCAACGCCATCAAAGAAGTCCAGCGAGTCCCAGTTGTGTTCTGTGGCAAAGGTCACAACTTGAATCTGAAAGAGGAAAGTTAAAATAAAGTCTTAATGTAATCAAAATTATTTAGCAACTTGGTCACATTTATATAATGATTTCATCCATAAAGAAACAAAACTGAAATCTAATCAGACACGCTCTCACTTGTATGCCGGCTCCTTCAGGAACTGAGATTCTCCAGGCGCAGTTCAGATAGTTGGAGTATGGCTCAGGGTATCCAGGGGAGAGGATTGTACCTTTGCGCTCAGTCAACACTCCGCCACAGGGAACTATGCAAAAGTCAACATATAGCAGAAGACAAGGGAAAAAAGAAGAGTCAGTCTTCAAAAATTAAGGTGAGAGGGAAGGCATCACTGTGGGACTACTGGATGTGTTCTAACATGACAAATGGGCCTAATGTTAAAAAAAAAAGATTTAAAAACTGCACATGTAGAGTATAAGAGACAGCTGCCGTGATTTAGGTTCCCATTCTTTAACATTTTTCCAGAATGCTTAATTTTTATAACCGTCTGCAAACAATTTTGTCTGAGTACTAATTTCTCCTAAAATGAAAGGTGAAACATCCCAAACACAATCACACACATATTTTGTCTGCTGCACATCTCTCATTGGAGATGGAGATGCTCAATCATTGCCTTCACAGGTCTGTGTAGAGCAGAGCCCCAGTCTGCAACATCACTCATACAAAGCTATGCAGAAAAAATACATAGTAAAAATGTTGTGTCACATTTTCATGTTTCCATGGACTTATTTCACGCTAAAGACCCACTCGGATGAAAATCATGTTTTTCGTGTTGTTACCATGTTCTTGTGGCATTTTTTCTGATGCTAGAGGACATACAGTGGGGCAAAGAAGTATTTAGTCAGCCACCAATTGTGTAAGTTCTCCCACTTAAAAAGATCAGAGAGGCCTGTAATTTTCATCATAGGTATACCTCAACTATGAGAGACAAAATGAGGAAAAAAAATCCAGAAAATCACATTGTCTGATTTTTAAAGAATTTATTTGCAAATTATGGTGGAAAATAAGTATTTGGTCACCTACAAACAAGTAAGATTTCTGGCTTTCACAGACCTGTAACTTCTTTAAGAGGCTCCTCGGTCCTCCACTCGTTACCTGTATTAATGGCACCAGTGTGAACTCGTTATCAGTATAAAAGTCACCTGTCCACAACCTCAAACAGTCACGCTTCAAACTCCACTATGGCCAAGACCAAAGAGCTGTCAAAGGACACCAGAAACAAAATTGTAGACCTTCACCAGGCTGGGAAGACTGAATCTGCAATAGCTAAGCAGCTTGGTGTGAAGAAATCAACTGTGGGAGCAATTATTAGAAAATGGAAGACATACAAGACCACTGATAATCTCCCTCGATCTGGGGCTCCACGCAAGATCTCACCCCGTGGGGTCAAAATGATCACAAGAACGGTGAGCAAAAATCCCAGAACCACACGGAGGGACCTAGTGAATGACCTGCAAAGAGCTGGGACCAAAGTAACAAAGGCTACCATCAGTAACACACTACGCCGCCAGGGACTGAAATCCTGCAGTGCCAGACGTGTCCCCCTGCTGAAGCCAGGACACGTCCAGGCCCGTCTGCGGTTTGCTAAAGAGCATTTGGATGATCCAGAAGAGGATTGGGAGAACATCATATGGTCAGATGAAACCAAAATAGAACTTTTTGGTAGAAACTCAACTTGTCGTGTTTGGAGGGGAAAGAATGCTGAGTTGGATCCAAAGAACACCATACCTACTGTAAAGCATGGGGGTGGAAACATCATGCTTTGGGGCTGTTTTTCTGCAAGGGGACCAGGACAACTGATCCGTGTAAAGGAAAGAATGAATGGGGCCATGTATCGTAAGATTTTGAGTGAAAACCTCCTTCCATCAGCAAGGGCATTGAAAATGAGACGTGGCTGGGTCTTTCAGCATGACAATGATCCCAAACACACCGCCCGGGCAACGAAGGAGTGGCTTCGTAAGAAGCATTTCAAGGTCCTGGAGTGGCCTAGCCAGCCTACAGATCTCAACCCCATAGAAAATCTCTGGAGGGAGTTGAAAGTCCGTGTTGCCCAGCGTCAGCCCCAAAACATCACTGCTCTAGAGGAGATCTGCATGGAGGAATGGGCCAAAATACCAGCAACAGTGTGTGAAAACCTTGTGAAGACTTACAGAAAACGTTTGACCTCTGTCATTGCCAACAAAGGCTATATAACAAAGTATTGAGATTAACTTTTGTTATTGACCAAATACTTATTTTCCACCATAATTTGCAAATAAATTCTTTAAAAATCAGACAATGTGATTTTCTGGATTTTTTTTCCTCATTTTGTCTCTCATAGTTGAGGTATACCTATGATGAAAATTACAGGCCTCTCTGATCTTTTTAAGTGGGAGAACTTACACAATTGGTGGCTGACTAAATACTTTTTTGCCCCACTGTATCTCAAGAAAATTAAGCTCAAAATTGCATTTCTGAGTATTTTTGCATTCAAATCACTGTAAATCAGATCAAAAGCTAAAATGTGGTCTAAAAACTGGGTTTGTCACGTAGAAAATCCACTAGAAGGGCCACAAACACCTGATCTGAGAATCAGAATCAGTTTTATTGCTTACTATTATTTGCATAATAAAGGAATTTGTGTTGGGTGAAGGAGCGCAGGCGTAAATGGAGATCTCTCAGCAACAGGAAAGGGTGGGGGATCCTTCACGCCAACGGTTCTGCCCACAGCGCAGAGGCGAATTGCTAATGAGTTACTGCTGCTATGCAAAAACTACATCCTACAAAAAAGCACAGAGATTTTGGGAAAAATGCCATAATCATAATTTAAAGACCACTGAGATGCTTCAAAAACAGCTCAAAAGATGATTAGAGTGGGTCTTTAAGCACAACCAATGATGTTCTAAGGACAAGTCGAGTGGCTCTAGTGCAAAACTCACTATAGGAGGGAGATCACCCTGAATGTCTTCCACCTCCACGCCCCTGGTGCACCCCCCCAACTCATAACAGCTTCAACTCCTCAGAGAGGTGGGCATTCGTCACCTTAATTACTTGTTTATTAATATTTCACCATGAAAGGCATCTAGCATGGTTATTAGGTAGGGCTAATCCCCTACTGCATTTTTCAAATTAAAGTCACTGTGAGTGCTATTCACTTTGGTTTTTTTAGGTGGAGGGGGACAAATTATTTCAATTTCCTTCAGTTGAAATGAGAAAAAAAATGCACATGCTAATTTTCAAGACACAGATAACCCATAGCAACAAATTAAATTTTTTTTAGACTGTAACAGTTGTATGAAATTAGAATGAATTGGCAGCATTTGGTTGGTCCTTTATAAATATTTTTACTGAATGAATAAAACTGCATGAACATTTGATTTGAAATGTTAACAAAAATGCACTGTAGAGCAATTCAGAACTAATAAGTCTTGTTGGCTTGGAAACAATTGATATTATCAAGGCTTTCTACACCTACAAAATGGAGAATGGCAGGAGGGCACAATATATTACATTCTATTCATTAACAACTCATTTTCAACTACAATACTCATTTTCTCAGTATTAGTTTTAAGTAATTTTTCTTATTTTATGTAAAAAGGGCCTCATTAGGTTTTTAAAAAGACTACAATGCATTTTTTTAAACATGTGACTTTTAAACTTTTCTGTGAACCAGAAGAAAACTTAAAACAGTTGTATGAGAAAGTCAGTCTGATGATGATCAACTCCACCTGCAACAACATACTCTAACACTTAACATCCCAGTCAGCTTGTATCTGCTAATTCCCAGGACCCGCCCATAAACCTTGATGTGTAATTTCATTTTTGACAACACAAAAAAAAAAAAATAAATCATTGAAGCTTTACCATGTGTTGCCAATTTCCAAAAGAGCTGCAAGTTAATTTTACTTATAACCATCTAGCTGTCAAACACAATGACACCGTTTGTCACTGTGACATTTAAGCATAAACACAAAAGGGAAGTGAAAACTCTGTTCAGTCTAAGAGTTCATGTTAAACAAAGCCGTGAAACTTTGAATAATTTTTAATTATTGTGCTAAAAAACTGAGAACAAAGTGCTTTTCTTTCTTTTGAAGCAGACTGTAGTGGTGCTGGTTTATTACAGATACTTTCAGTGTTGCTGTGTAGAGAATCACTGTTCTGCTGACACCTGCAATGACAGATGTGTGTTAAGGCCTGACATATATTTCAACGATGACAAGCGCAACGTACTTCCAAAAGAAGCAGCATGAAATCTATTTTTAAAGTACATCACTGAAAAAGACATCTTCTTTATTTATTCCCCTGTTAACTTGCTTCTTAAAGATAAAATGACAAGTAGGAGAAATACTGGATCTTCTTTTCAAACAAGAACTCTATTTATCCTCTCATACACTGTGAGACCATCAACAAAGGTTTCACTCAAAGGAAAAAAAGAGCAAAGTGGGGAAAAGTGGTCCCACAATCAAGAAACAGACATTTCACATGAAGGACAGGGGTTTACCCTGGTTAGGTTAACAACAATAACAAAAAATCCTGGTTTTCAACAACTATCAGTCACAAGGAAATTCAATATAGAAAAAAAGGCTAAATAAATCTATTTATGATAAAAGGGAGAAAAAAAAATTACCAATTAGTTAATCACGAGTTCAGACTTGTGGTATTTACTTCATATAACAATCAATATTTCCTTCCAAGACAAGCTTAAAGAGCAAAGCCACAGTGACTACTTTGTTCTCAAGCTTCTGAGTGACACAAAAGAGAAAATGACTCGTGTACTGCATCTCAAAGCTATCACACAGTGGAGAAGTTGCTCTTTCATATCATCACCACGAGAATGAACTATATCCGCACAGCCTTGATCTTGTGTAGAGGATTCAGTGCTGAATTCCATTAACTCTGAAAACAGCTGAAGAAATAGCTCGAGCAATTGTTTTGAAGATTGCTCTGCAAATAAATAAATAAATAAAGAAGATCAATGAGTATAATATCTATAGTACTGCAGTGAGAATGCCAATTCTTCTTGTCATTAATTTTAGGCTTCTTAGAGATAAAATGCAACAGTAATATGACGGGTGCCCAAGCTGTCAATAAGGCTGTATTCTGTTTTGTTATTTTTCTGCTGACTCTCCAAAATTACAGGACTTGAATTACTATCAAATTACAATGCTGAATGTCATTTATGAAGCTGATAATAAAGTTAATAGTGTTTACTCTTTGACAACGTTCAACCCACATATTGCTGCCAAAATGTTTATTGGCGTGTGACTGAAAGAAAAGTGCTGAGTATAAGAAGAGTAATTATATAGAAAAACAACAATATGAGTGTTTGTGTCAATGGGTGCATGAAAAACACACTGTAAAGTACTTTGTAAGACCAGGATAAGAATATAAAAGGACATCATGTGGACCATTAACTGCTCACACCTATTTGTTTCCTGTCTGTTTCCTGTCAAGGAAAATTAGAAAACATGACAATCATAAAAGCATCAACGCTTGTCATCCATGTCTGCGGCCATACAGTGCATGACTGGTAGTGTTTGTGTGGTCATATGTTAGTTAATAGAGGCAAAACAGCACAAAACGCACAAAACACACACAAAACTTTGTTTTATTATCCTTATGGGGACCGTCTATTGACTTCCATTGATTTTAGTAACTAGATTTATACCTAACCCAAACCCTTTTCCTAACCTTAACCATTACTGATCTATAACTAACCCTAAGACTAACTAAAACTCCATTCACACCATACCTATAAACCTAACCCCTAACCCTAAAAAGGGGAGTCCCCCTTATGGGGACCAGGCTTCGGTCCCCACAAGAACCCTCGGACCCCAGAAAGATAGTAAAAGTCAGGAAACGGGTCCCCAGGAGGTCAGAAATACAAACCCCCCCCCACACACACACACACACACACACACAGAGTTGATTTTTATTTTTATCAAATATTCATCAAAATCCCAGAAAGTTAAATTATTGATGTTTAAAGAGGCCTATCCAATAAAAACGTTTTTTCTGAGGTTTCTGTTGAATATTTTAGCTCCACAGGTGTTCTTACCTTCATAGTAGGTGTGAAAACAGGTCAACAACTTATCTTTCAGTTTTTAATCTCTCAAACTATGCAGGTGGTGATAACACCCGAGTTCTCTCGAGTCCAAACGGCCTGTATCTGTTTTGTCACAACTCCTTTGTTCGTTAGTATTCATCAGCTCCCACAGTTGAAACCAGGCCTAACATGCTGCTGGCTAAAAGCTGTAGCATAAGACGTAGCAAACCAGAAGAGACTCGGTGCGCTGTTGCCATGCGCAGCGGGGAAGGAAACAGGAAGCTGTGCTCTCATAGGCTAGTTTGTTAGCCAATCTGAGTCTCGCAAATTTGCATAATGAATATTAACTCATTCACCGCCATTGATGACTTTCGTCGTCTTTTCACATAATAAATATTAATGAGTTACAGCCTGAAGCCGGACAAAGCCAGCCAAATCCCCACGCAGACAGATTGAAAGGTCTGTTAACCAGTGTTTCCTGACGTTTTTTAGATATAAAATGTTTCATATTACTGGTTAATACTTAAGAAATAACCAAAAAGTCATGAAATTTGTGTGAAATGGCCTCTTTAAAACAAAGTATCAAATATCTGAATTAAAACATGGCTTTTAGATCACATGGACAGCAGGTATATTTTTATTTCTACATGAAGTGGCTCATAATATTTGTTTTTATTATACAGAGTTTATATGAACACATATATAAATTTACACACAGTCAACTGGTTTGTCTTGATTTAATCTACCTTAGACTGACAAAATGTAAACATGAGGATACAGGATGTAAAGACCTGGACATCTTTCGGCCTTATTTATGGTTCCTACAGTGATATTACAAGTACATCATGAAGGGATTTCCTACAAGTAAAGATGACTAATCTATTGAAAATCAGAAATAAAATTACATTTTAGTTTTCAAATAACAGGCAAACTTCTGAGTATCACAGCTCAAATCCAGAATTTTTTGTTGTTTCTGAAAGAATTTAATTCTGAACTTCAGAAACTAAATTTTCTACCTCTGACAGATACTTAGATCCTCATCAAGCACTACTAAAATAATGCCAATCAGAAGGTTTAGATAAAGTTTCGGCAGAACCTTTGGAAAACACATATTGCTTAGAAATAGTTTTATTTGTGATATCTGGCATATGGTTGGTCTGTTGAACAAAGCCCTTTTTAAAATTTTTAATATTTCTTTAAACAGATGGTGTAACGTTTGCTTCGTGACTTTATTGAAATTAAACTGATTTAATTACAGTTCAGACACTTGCCATGTCAACAGCTAAAACACAAGTCCAAAGCCAAATCATTTCAATCCCCTATGTGAAAGTTAGAAGTTTTTTTTTTCTTCATACATTCTGCAACTTTTTCTCATAAAAAAACTTTAGTTTTGACTTTAAAATTCATCATGACTTCTTTCTTTTTTTAGTTGTTTGTTTCGTAAACATTTTTTTTTCAAAAATACAATTTAATTTTGCACCTGTATAAAACCAAAAAGCTGTTCTCCTGAAATGTTTGACAACATTCACGTCACTAACTACATAAGTGAAACTGAGGAAACAGGATGTTGAAAATACATTTTTTCTCTGAGTTATTTCATTTGGTAGCTGCTAAGAGAAGCTTGTGGCTCCTGATAGACTGTGAAAAGCTTTAAAACAATCACTTCTTGATCTTTACTGTGACCGTGAAGAAGTTAAACCTTCACCAGAATTATTTCAAATGGAGACCTTTAAAAGCTTCACTGATCTTTTTTCTTTTGTTTTATTCCCATCCAAATTTTAAAATGGGTGTTTTATTTTATGTTCATCTCTTATTGAGCACATTATCTGTAACTCAATTAGCTGGATCCAGTGAGACTGACGTAGTGCAAATTTTCAATTTTCACAAATACAGAAGAACTTATACTCTCTTGGTTTTTTTTTACAGCTCGGAGTTTAACTGTTACGGATTGTTAAAAATCTCCAGATTGTGTAGAAACTAGTAAAGAATAGACTGTCAAAAATATAGAAAACTAGAAATGTGTGTAAAATTATTTAGGAGTTTCACATCAGTGAGGAGAGAAGTTTTTATCAGATTTCTTGCACTAGAACGTGTGATGTGTCCCAAGAATAAAATAAAATGAACAAATCCCAGTCAGGTAAAGGTGCTTTTGGTCAAACTGGTACTAATTTCCTCTTCCACTCCAGAAACTTCACTAAGCTTTCCAACACAGCAAGTCCTTCAGAGCAGCACTCTAGTCTGGTCTTACTGCACTCCCTCGGACCGAGACACTTTAATTGGTCTTTGGAGACTCTTTCAAAACAAGACTCGGTGGTTTCAAAACAAGCACCGGGCGACACTGTTTACTTGTTGACACCTTCGAACAAGTGTTTAAGTCAACTGTGAATTCCACGGTGTGGGCATACTGAACATGAATCATAGCAGTCTGTGAACTTATAGAACACTGGACACTGAGGGTTTTTTATCTGTCAGAAACAATGTGGATTATTAGGGAGATGTTGTTGCCATTCTACTGCTTTATAAAAGAAACAACAACAATTGTAATGGTCTATCAACCTTTACTTATGTGTAATAGACATTTCCTCTTTAAAACAAGAATCCAACACTTCTACATTCCCCAGAAAAATCAAGATGAGCTACATTACTTTATAAAATTCCCTTTAAAAGTGCTTTTAAACACTTTGATATTTAGCAGACTCATTGATTTAATGTAGTTCGCTACTCTGAATAAAATATGCATCCACTCAGGTTTAGACTGAATAAATCAGAACAAAATGCAACACAAACCAGCCAATCCTTAAATCCAACAATCAGACTGATACAAACCAGTTTTGCATGGCAAGCCGGGTCAACCAGCGCAGCCCAAGAAATTATAAACCATCTCCTTAAACTGTGCCTGATGGCGTTGTACACTATAAGAGAACTTGAGTAATTTAGCATAGTGTGTTTTATCCCCTCAAGCTTCTATAATATTGTATCTATTATTCTGAATGAGTGCACTGTCGCTGAGGGAGATGCTGCAGCCAGATTTGATCTGGAAAGAAAAAAATCACTGTTTAAAATGAGACTGCGCATGTCATGGCCATTCCCTTACTGCTTGGCAGGAGACTCAGACAAACTCTCAGTTGAAATCTCCTGCTCTTACCGTCTTGGACTATTTGCTGGCTTGCATGAGGCCTTATTTCAGTAGTTTTTGTTGGGTTTTTTTCATCCCAGAACAAGCATGTGTCTTTGAGGCTGAGTGTACAGCCTCTTAAGTGCACATGGTTTTAGTAAAAGTGTGTGCAGCAGAAATGAAGTTAAAACATCTTCTGTATTAATGTAATGTTTGTTCATTTACTTGCAGACATATTTCTCCATATGTACCTTAAGCTACGCTAGCCAAGCAACCGTGTAGAGAGACACTGGTCTCTATAGTGGTCTCTGTTTACACGGACAATCACATGTAGATGTAATCTCAGAGCTTCTAAATTATTAGCTCACTGTATTTGACCAAAACATAAAGTAGGTTTGATTTGCAGCGGATTTAATTTTTAAATCTTTTAATTTTTAAAATGTTTTCACTCATTACAAAACTGAAGGAATAAAAATTTCATAACAACACTATCTGCCATTATCACATGGGGTAGGGTTAGTCAAAAAGACAAGTACTATTAATCAACAATTCATGCATAATCAACAATTTGTAAACTCTCGTTTCTGTCAAATAATATACAAACATTTATCTGTTCTCTATGAGAATACAAGTTAAAAAGTTACTGCTTCATAAATTCATAAATACAAAGTCCCAATTTACTGTTTACAAATTGAAAACTTTGGCAAGGTCACAGATTTATTAATAGATTAGATACATCAATGCCACTAGTTTTTTAAGGTCCTGAACCTGACATAAACTTGATAGCACTTAGATGACTAACTAACAAACAAAATCAGCTGATGTTTAACAGTTTGTACATATTGTTATTAAAACAGTTTGTTTACTTCCTACAGCAATAATAATCAATAATTTGTTGTTTGTTGGTCGATCATCCAGGTGTTATGAATTTGAGAAGAGTCATGGCAACTATTGACATTGATGTATCTACACTCCATTATTATATTATATTATAAGGTTTACAGGACTGCTTGGCCTAAATGAGGTAAACACCCATACAGGTTCTCACTCATTCATAGATTGAATTTAGAATCACTAGTCAAGACAGGTTTTTGGGTTTTTTGGAAAGAAGCAGGAGTAATTTGAGAAAAACCTGTATGTGAACAGCGAGAACATACAAACGGTACACATAAAGACTCCAGCTGCTAACAGCCACACCATGGTGCCAACCACAGCCAAAAAATAACTGTAAATTCTTCATGAAGGTTGATTATTCTCTCTGCAGGTTTTCACTAATGTCAGTCTTTTTATCGTTCCATAAAGTTTAAATCACATCTGGCTTCACCCTCTAACATATATGCAGTAGAGTATTACATACCACACCACTGTTTTAATATTTGGTCAAAGTAACAAATATCTTTTGTAATAAAGCTGGTGAACTGAACGGTATTAGGCTGCTTTGGAACTACTATATATTGGTTGGTAAAGGTTAATATCTGCACTGTGTAACAGCAGTTTGTCTGTTGATTCAAGCAGGAAGGATTTAGATTTGATATTCTGCTCAGATGATGAGGTTCCTTTATGTAAAGTTTGCATATTTTGAGCATATTCAGAGGCAGACTTACCGTTAGGTAATTGCCTTGGGCCTCACAAAATATCAAATAAGTGATAGACATAGATATTATTTTTTCCATTTGTGTTGTTTAAAGAGGCCATTTCACACAAATTTCATGACTTTGTAGTTATTTCTTAAGTATTAACATGTAATATGAAACATTTTATATCTAAAAAACATTAGGAAACACTGATTAACAGACCTTTCAATCTGTCTGCGTCAAAATTTGTCTGGTTTCTGCTGGATTTGGGCTGCAACTTATTAATATTCATTATGCAAATTTGATGGAGTCAGATTGGCTAACAAACTAGCCTATGAGAGCAAGGTATATTTTTTCCTTCCCGCTGCGCATGGCAATAGCAAATGTAGTCTCTTTCGGTTTGCTACGTCTTATGCTAAAGCTTTTAGCCAGCAGCATGCTAGGTGTGGTTTCAACTGAGCAGGCTTATGGATACTAACGAGCAAAGGAGTTGTGACGAAACAAATACAGGCCATTCAAACTCGGGTTTATCGCCACCTGCGTAGTTTGAGAGATTAAAACTGAGAGAGAAGTTGTTGACCTGTTTTCACACCCACTATGAAGGTAAGAACACCTGTAGAGCTAAAATATTCAACAGAATGGAAGGGCCTCTTTAATAACTGTAAAATGTGTTGCATATGTGTTATACCTAAATATGGAGTCAAATATAACTTCAAGTACTTAGAAGATAAATACATCTCACTCTCTCCCTGCACATGACATTTACGGCAGTGTTTGCTGCCACAATGCTGAAAAGAAAAAAGAAAAAAAGAGGAAAGTTTTATGCTAAAATTACCAAAGGTGCTTTTCTGTAAAAACACTCATTTTAGCATTGCCAATGCTTATTAAGAGAAGTTACCTGTTGCTACAGCTGTTGTGAAGAAAAAAAGCACGCTCTTACTGTAAAATGCCCCCGTTACATGACTATTATGGCTAATTTATTATTTTATTCCAATTAAAAATGTCATAGTCCAGATTTTTATCATGTAAGAAATCCAAAACCAGATTCTAGAAATCCTCAATATAATTTTAAATATCAATGAAAAAAACATACTTGTAACTTAACATTTAAAAGATGGAAAATGTTGATTTTGGATAGAAAAAGACCCCTCCAAAATATCTGATTTTATTTTATTTTTTTAGTCTGTTACTTAAAGGCTGGTCTTAAATAAATGTGTTTAAAATAATAATGTGGGAAAGTGGAGAACACCTGGCTTTGTCTAAATGATTAAATCCATCTGTGCTTGTATTAACAGTCGGTACCTTGGGGCGGTTGGGTTTCCTCTCATGCTGCAAGGAATTAGGTGGTGAATTTTATTTAGACATGAATGTTTTTCTTGAAGGTATGTTTTAGCACTGGTCTTCAGGCAGGGTGCAATCTCAACAGGCTATACTTTGATGCTAAAGTCAGCTGTGATAGTAAAATTACTGAAAGAAAAATGGAGCCTATCTCACAAAGAAAGCATTGTGATGGTGTCACTTTGAGCGCTGGAAACAATTTTCTAAATTTATACTAACCATTACATTTATGTGGGTACCTTTTATACTTTCAATCAATAAAAAAAGAAAATCACAATTTGGAGCTGAGTTGAGAATGAGAGATTTTAGAAGCTTGTGACATTTATCTAGGCTACCTGTCTGCAGGAGAAAAAAGTGAAAAAAAAAATCCAAAACTGACAATTTAGCTGTCAGGCTGAGATACTTTTTGAAATGCTCAGGCCATCATAAGCTTTCCGAGTGAAGAAAAAGAAACATTCACTGTTGTGTAATGAAACAACCAGAATGCCTGTGGACCTAACCCTGTAGCATATCAACCACTGACCTGCTGCTTCGGTAGGAAATGTATCTAGTACTTTTTGATCTGTTTGTAAAATCTTTTCTCCTCTTGTCGGATCTATCAAGACCTGACACAGCAGCTTTGTTGGAGTTTATGACAGAAATTTGAAAAAGTAATGACAAGGTAAGGCAGAGAAGAAACGGACAACTGTTTTTTTGCACCTGTTCCTTTCGGAAACTGCATGTGAGTGTGACAGAGTACATGAAGGGTGTACAGCGAGGTTTTGGAGGATGAAGATACTTACCAACACACGTGGGCACAGTGCCATTCCACTGGGCCAGGGCGTTGGGCACGGCTTCACACCTGATGGCACTGGAGCCGTGCAGCGTGTAGCCTGGATTGCATTCAAACAGCACCGCCATGCCAATGCCAAAGTCATTCCCTATCCGCTTCCCAAATCGGGGCTCAGGGACTGAGCTACACTGAGTGGCGCTTGTCCGAGGTACAGCTAGGGATAAAAAGGGGAGGTATCGAGAATGAAAGGAAGGAAGCCAAAGAGTGGTGTGGGTGTGTCAGAGAGACAGGCAGCAGGGATAAGAAGAGATGGCAAGACAAAGGAGGCAGAATGAAGCAGAAAGCCCTTGTGAATCTTCCCCCACGTTATTAGGCACTCTCATCTGCTGTGCCAGGACAGGCTATTGGACTTTACTTCATTCTTCCCTGCTAAGTCATGCCCAGTCTCATCCAAGGCTGAAGGTTTCACAAGGCTAAATGCACTCAAGGCATCACATAAAGTTGGTTGTTTGAAAACCTTAAAAAAAACAGTAAAATCAGTCTTACCTTGGTAAACAAAATGAAATCCCTTGGCTGTTTCAGTTCCATTTGTGGTAAATTTAAGAGTTATCTTGTTTCCTGAGCTCAAGGGGAGAGTCTCGCCTGAATAAAGTAATTCAAGAGAATCATTAAAAACTGGTTATAAAATTATGAAATTTACAAATGTAAATTTTGAGAAATAAACAGTCACAGCAAAATAAAGCATAATTAACAAAACACGTAAAAGTTTTGTTTCTAACCATAAAATCATGAGCAGAAAAATAACAACAATTTGTTCAGAGTGAGTGAATATGCAAATTTATGAAAAAGAGAAATGTAAGCTCTAACCCAAGAAACAAAATAGTTTCAGTGTCTGAGGCTCCAAATAACAGATCTCATTCATTGTTTTGATGCTGTTTAACAAACAGTTTAAGACAAAACCTATACCAGTGTGTTCTTTTGTTTATTTCTTACTTTTTTAATTTGCATCACACAAGTGCAGAAAATTCCAATCATACAGATGTATGTATTAATGTTTAAAACTGTGTGAACAGAGAGCTGTTTAAAATACAAAATCTATGACTGTCTAGAATTTACAGAACAGCTAATTTGTGCTCTTTGGCCCGTTAAACACAACATTATCCTTGAGCTCAAAGGTATGAAAACAACTCATACATATGAGCTGGCAGAGTAAATCAAACAAATGATCAGGCCTCAAGGTCAGACCTCTGTGTTTACCTGAGTGTGATCCATATATAGATGAGAGCAGAGCTGAATCTGTTGAGGGTCCATCATAGATCTCGACCACATCACTTGGCAGAGTCTGAAACACCACAAACTGACCGAAGAGCACTGCAAAAGAAGATGAGCAGGGGGATAAAACAGAAAATGAAATGGTACATCCTTTAAATTAGATCAATAAGAGCAGCAGACTCGACATCATTCATCACTTCAGACTGTAACACAGAGGATAAAGTTGTATTTTGACCTTTTGGTTGTGCCCTCTACTTTAGCTTCTGCCCATTTAGGTAACAGATGTACACCACAAACATGTGGATGTTTGTTTCTGGCAGCAGGATTGGTGAAAGATGTGCTTGGGGCAGGGCCACCACCTGTTACTCATCTACTGCTGCTACAAAAGCCTGTTTTATCCACATCTCTCTGCCAGATTGTTGACTCTGCTCATTAGTCCGTTTTGTCTAGCTCGCTGATGATTTTTCTTTTTATTTGTTTACACTCATTTCCCTGCTAGAGCTTTCTGTCTCTGTTTTCAGTTGCCCTCTGGTCTGTCTCGTGCTTTTGTCTCCAGACTGATGCTCATTTTGGATTCAGACTGTATTGTCCAAACGTCTGCCCATCAGCCAGAGAAGTAATAAACTGTCTAAACCTGAGCTCAGCCTGCCTGGTGTCTGTGTCTGCCCACAGGTTTTTGGTAATCCTTATGCTTTTACTTTTAACAGTGAAGTGACAAATCCAATCTGCATCTTTCTTCAGACAGAAGTATAAGTGCATCCTAAGCTAACTGTGGATTTTTACTAAATACAAACTATCACAAATGCATAAGAAGGAAATATGCAACTGGGATTTTTAGTGCAATATTATTTGTGGAGTGCAGGTTTTTATAGGTCATTGTTTCCTGAAGCAAAGTCACATCTGCTCTATACTATAAAACCTAACTCTGACATTTTGTGAAATCAATAATTAGATATTTCTTTGGACTTTGTATCTTTGTTTGGGGTGCTGTGGCATTTCACATATGGTGAATAACCTTCACACACTGCAGACAAAGTGTAATTAGGCTCCTGTTTTGCAGAGAACCCTTTTCTGTTAGCTGGTGGAGGGGCATGTTAGCTGACAGTGGTTGACATGATGAGTTTAGGAGCCACTAAGACTAAAACCAGAATCAGAATCCGGTTTATTTGGCCAAGTAGAGAAGGAATTTGGTTCCAGCTCACTTTGCACTTGTACTTACAGACATATAGACTCACCGGCCACTTTATTAGGTACACCATGCTAGTAACGGGTTGGACCCCCTTTTGCCTTCAGAACTGCCTCAATTCTTCGTGGCATAGATTCAACAAGGTGCTGGAAGCATTCCTCAGAGAGTTTGGTCCATATTGACATGATGGCATCACACAGTTGGCGCAGATTTGTCGGCTGCACATCCATGATGCGAATCTCCCGTTCCACCACATCCCAAAGATGCTCTATTGGATTGAGATCTGGTGACTGTGGAGGCCATTTGAGTACAGTGAACTCATTGTCATGTTCAAGAAACCAGTCCGAGATGATTCCAGCTTTATGACATGGCGCATTATCCTGCTGAAAGTAGCCATCAGAAGTTGGGTACATTGTGGTCATAAAGGGATGGACATGGTCAGCAACAATACTCGGGTAGGCTGTGGCGTTGTAATGATGCTCAATTGGTACCAAGGGGCCCAAAGAGTGCCAAGAAAATATTCCCCACACCATTACACCACCACCACCAGCCTGAACCGTTGATACAAGGCAGGATGGATCCATGCTTTCATGTTGTTGACGCCAAATTCTGACCCTACCATCCGAATGTCACAGCAGAAATCGAGACTCATCAGACCAGGCAACGTTTTTCCAATCTTCTATTGTCCAATTTCGATGAGCTTGTGCAAATTGTAGCCTCAGTTTCCTGTTCTTAGCTGAAAGGAGTGGCACCCGGCGTGGTCTTCTGCTGCTGTAGCCCATCTGCCTCAAAGTTCAACGTACTGTGCGTTCAGAGATGCTCTTCTGCCTACCTTGGTTGTAACGAGTGGTTATTTGAGTCACTGTTGCCTTTCTATCAGCTCGAACCAGTCTGGCCATTCTCCTCTGACTTCTGGCATCAACAAGGCATTTCCGCCCACAGAACTGCCGCTCAATGGATATTTTTTCTTTTTCGGACCATTCTCAGTAAACCCTAGAGATGGTTGTGCGTGAAAATCCCAGTAGATCAGCAGTTTCTGAAATACTCAGACCAGCCATTCTGGCACCAACAACCATGCCACGTTCAAAGTCACTCAAATCACCTTTCTTCCCCATACTGATGCTCGGTTTGAACTGCAGGAGATTGTTTTGACCATGTGTACATGCCTAAATGCACTGAGTTGCCGCCATGTGATTGGCTGATTAGAAATTAAGTGTTAACGAGCAGTTGGACAGGTGTACCTAATAAAGTGGCCTGTGAGTTTATAAAGATACATAGACTGTGTTGACATTGAACACACACACAAAGAGATACATTAGCAACATTTGTTCACCATGAAAGTCTTATTGGTGGTTTGAAGTCATAGTACAGGTAAGTATAAATATTTTTTATGTTAGAATAGGTTATTTCTTCATGAAGCTGTTAAACATGTTTGTTTAACATGGAAACAGCCTGCAGAGCAAAACAGTATTTTTGTCTTGTGGTTTTGGTGTACAGAGATGTGTGGCTCCGCCCAGAGGAGAGAGAAGAGGTGAAATCCTGGGTAAGAAGATCCATGCTAATGCTGCCTGCTTAAACCAAGCAAATGGGAGATTTGCACCTGAATATGCAGAGTTTTTATAGACAGAGTAAGAATCAGAGCAGCATCGGTGGAGTATCTGATCCAACCAACATTTGCAGGTAGACGTGCCACAGAGCCATTTGCTGCCCAAGCCCCAAACTCATTTTGCAGCATGCCCTTCCCCTTTAGATGTTTACTAATTCAACAAGCTAAATTGCACAACGAGATCTAGATTATGTTTGTCACATAGATAAGAAGCAAACTAATCTCAGTGGGTCTGACCATATGTTTATGACAGAAAGCTGCTGTTGCAAGTTTATGCAAACATGGGCTAGAGTAAGGAAATATGATCATCTGCTTTCAATTTAGACAGATGAAAATCTAGCAGCATACTGATTCATTAATGCTGAAAGAAAGTGTGTGTGTGTGTGTGTGTGGGGGGGGGGGGTCTTAAAGGGGTTGCTCTGATTTACAGAGATATATCAAAAAAATGCTTTTGAACTTCACATATGAATGGTAAATGTCCTGCATTTGCATAACGCTTTTCTAGTCATTCAGACTACTCAAAGCACTTTCACACTTCAAGTTTTACATTTACCCATTCACACAACCCGATATGTAGATGAGGGGGAGAAGGGAGGGGCTAACATTCATACAGCAGATCGGGGGGCTACATGGGGTTCAGTGTCTTGCCCAGGGACACTTCGACATGTGGCGGTGGAAGCCGGGATCGATCCAACAACCTTCAAGTTGGAGCCGCCCCGAAGTATACATCACCAGCTTTCTTGTATTTGCAGCCTTGAATGAATAACCACTAAATCCTGAGATGAATGAGTAAAGACCAGGCCGATGATAAAAAGTCACCCAAGCTGACACAGAATTAGACCACAGGCATAACCTCCTCAGAGGGGACATTTGAACCAATTATTTTTAGAATGTAACCTTTAATTTGATTAAATGACATGTACCTAATGAAATGGCACATTACAACATGACCGTTCAGCACTAGAGTAATGACTAAATCTTGTTTTTACTCAAAACAATGAGAGAGAACCTTTCAGTCATAAAAGAAGGATTACTTTAACAATGTCTTGTATAAATATTTCCAATGAAGCATCCCTGATTATATCAGTGTGTACATGCCCTTGAAAATAATCAGATTCACCAACCTGACAGACTGGATCACTACTTTAGTGGCACATGTGTTTGCATCTGTGCAACCGTGCATGCCTGTACACATAAAAGCTCTGTATGAATGTGAATTATTTCTGGTAAATCTACAGCCCCAATCTTGCCCTCTAGTGAACAGTAAAATCCTTTACACACCTCCCCTCTACTCACACCCGCCCCCCCACCTTTTTTAGCCAGTCTCCACACATTGCATTAAGTTTATTATTAAGTAAATTTTTTGTGCATTCCTAGGGGCTATGCTCATTACCGCCTTCCCAAATGCCAGCGAAAACCTGCCAAAATTCAGACACAGTAGGGGCACAGAGCTGAAGTGCAGCACACAACAGCTTCTCACCATGATTCATTTTCATTGTGTTATTAACAGTAAACATAAAAATCAGAAAATATAGCACCTTACACGGGCCTAACTCTGTGATACAGAAAAACACACCTTCATGCCTGCATCACTGAATCTAGTCAACAATAAACTGGCATTCACTCACAAATTTGATATTTCAACAATAATGATAAAAGAGTTAATGTCCAAAATGGTTTGTAATTCTAAACTTTCAATATTTTTTTCAATTCTTTCACTGTTTAAATTATCTAGTATCAGAGTAGTATTTTTAAAAAAGAGAATTCCATTAACAAACTATTATATTTTGAACTTAAACTGTTAAGCATTAGTATCTCGCTCACTAACAGCTTCCTCCTGCATCCTGGACAGACTTTTAGTCCATAACAGGACAGATGAGGTAAAGAAAAGTATTTTTGGTCTGTTTGAACAAACCAACATGCAATAAACATGCAAACTCTACTAAAAAGACTTTCACAGTGAGGAACTGAACCAAAAAGCTTTTTAGACTTGGGAAATAGAGTCACCCAACTGCCAAATCAATCAATCCTAAACATGTGTCTACAGTGAGTCAGAGGATGTTCTGATGCTTTATCTCTCCCGTAGACACAGTTTTGTTCCAGTTTCCAGCAGAGCAGGAACAAAACTGTCCAAACTTACTGAATCTGTTAAATGTCCATAGATAAAAAAATAAATATAAACTATATGAGTTAATAGGAAGGAATGGAATAATTTCTCAAGTATCTAAATTTACAAATTTTTAAATTTAAAATCAGAAATAAAAGGTCCTGGAGGATGTTTTGGCTTTGAGCTGTTGTCCAAAAAAAAAAAAAAAGACTAAAGATCTTTAAATCAAACAAAATTTTCCTAATCTTACCTCCCTCGAAAAGACGGGCAGCCTGCTAAATTCACAATTCTTTATTGTGCAATATTTAAACCCTTCAGAAACAAAATGAGCACAAAAATAATGTCTCACCATGACAGAACTTCCACATATTAATTTAACTTTGAGTTTCTTTTTGAGGTTTATTTTACAACACTCAGAGACCTCGGACCACCGAAAGCAGCAGATTTACACATAAAACTAACAGTCCTACATTCATATTATCAACATAGAAACACATCCTTTGCATCTGGGAACACTTTACTATCATTATTAGCTCAATAATTAAAAATCCACAACAGATGTTTTAGATCATTTCCAAAAACAAATTGATTGATCATCATGCTGTTCCAAACCTATCCTGAAATGTTCAGCTACAGCTTTTTACTAGACTTTAAATTGTATTGACAAACTGAGAAAACAAATGAACTGACAGCATCAACAAGCCAACCTCTTTGGCAGATGTAACAACATGTTCATACCATTAACATTGGGCATGTCTTCTCAGTGAACTTAGTTTTTACAAACATCAGCTTTAGCAAATGTTGCCCTTCTTTCAATAATATCTGTTTGACCTTATTATAACAATCGGTGGAGTCTAAAACCACCATCTTAGAATGTTCCTGATCAGCCTGAAGCTCTTTAAAAAGGCCTGTGTGGTGTTTGTTTATTGTTTTAAAATTTCCACAAACATTTACAGGCAATTCCATTTTTTTTTAATTAGATCAAAGCATGAATTTCATTTAGGATTTCAAACCCTCAAATTCTTTTTACACTTTGAAATTGTTTTTCGACCCTAACTTATTAAAACAGTTATTCATTAGATAATTCAGACTATGTGAACACAGAAAACAGAGCAGAGGAAAGTTTGTTTGTGGAACTAATTCCAATTAACCAAAAAAACTGTGGCTGCTTTTGTCAAGAGTATCTTATTTAAATGTCTTTGATTCCTTTAAATTACATTCTGATTACGCAAAAATAAACTAACAGCAGAAACTGCAATCAAAACAACATGATACTGTCTGATTTTAAGAAATAAGAAAGTGTTTTTGTTTCAGTTGGTGCATAAACACACATGTAAACTGGTCCTGACTAATTAAAAGCAAATACTTGCTGTTTTTTTTAAATAATAGCATTTATTTTCTTTTAGCTGTATTTATATTATTTAAAGTAAACTGACTCACAAGACCCACCTAAGAAGATGAAAAACAATGCACCATTACCAGATGCACATGCTAATGATTTTTTTTTAATGGAAGCATATGCTTTTCCTTCTGCTAATGAATTATGGAGCACCTCCTTGTCATCTTCACTGTACAGCAGTGCAAACCTTCCCTGGCACCTAGTCTTGCTCTACATCTCTGTGAAAATATTCTACTATTAAACCATGAAATGGAAAAACTAAGATGGTTTTAAAAAACAAAAATTAAGACAAGGAGCCACTGGAAGCCATTCAGCATCTCATTTCCTAAGAGACAACTGCTTATACTATTCACCATGGGACCAAATGTTAGTGAGTGCATCTGTGTTTAAAAATTATTTACAACAACATGATAGTGACATAGACAGTCACACACACAAAACACACACAAACATGGTAGACCTGTTTGTTTATTTGATGAGTTGTGAGACTGCCCATGGCAAAATCTGAGACAGAGATGAGGGACAGCTCGCTGCTGTGGTATTAGCATACCAACTCTGTTCTGAAAAGACTGCACTTCTCAGCTTTGAACACACACACCCACACACACAATCTCAAACATGAATGCTTTCATACACACACCCATAAGCAAAGACTTGCTCATTTTGCCTCTAATCCAAAGCCAACCATGCATCACGCCAATCTGCTCTTTTGCTGTAATCACGTCCAGATATTAAGTCAATAAATCATCAGAAACTTGTAACCTCATTTATGCAAGACCATAATGAATCTGTTGTCCTCTGGGCCTTGTCATGGTAGCGCAACGTCATGCACTTGGACCACAAACAAACATTTTCATGTCTAAATCTTCACCTTCAAATATCCCAAAGCAGTTTAGTCACTTTGATCTCAATTCTCTCTGGGTATTTGACTATAATGTTAGTGAAATCCTGTTAATCAGAGCCCGGTGCCTGAAGGACACTGGTAATGCAAAAGAAATGCAAATTTTGTATAAATGAATCACCATTTTTAATAATAAAAAAGTAATCTATGTGTAATAGCAAATTTTTCAGAAAATGTAAACAAAAGATGAGAAAGTTTACATCATCACATACTTATAATAATGAAGTAATTTAAACAAACAGTTATCTGTGGTCATGAAGAAATCCTTCAGAAACATAGCATGGAGCCATGGAGTTAACACTTAAAATAAACTTTACAAGATTTTTACTTCGGAACAGCTTAAAGTTAAGACCCTGATTTTGTAAAGTGATGGTTCCAGTCCACATTCCCTGCAGATATTTACCAGCACATCCACAGTGTGAAAACCCATCCTACCACATCTCTAAGGTACTGTGTTGGCCTGGTATCTAAGGAGAGTGCAGGGAAGTGAAGCAAATTAAAATCAATGTCATGCTCCTGGAACCATTTGGGGAGGATGAGTGCTTGGTGACAAGGTTTGTTATCCTGCTGGAAGAATCCATTTGAAAAAGTGCAGACTGTGGCGTTGAATGGGCGCACCTGGTCAGCAAGTGGATTGTGGTCTGTGAGTGGCACTCAGATGGTATTAAGGAGGTGGAGGTGGAGGGGGGTAGCATATGAGCAAGAAATTGTCTCCACAGCATGGCATTTCCAGTTACACAGTCTGTGTACCTCACTAGATAATTCCTCTAAAACGGTTTGCTACACCTTTCTGTTAGTTCGACTGCTGGATGTTGTTTTTCTTTACTGACGCAAGAATCACTGCTGCAAATAATCCCTGGTTAAAATAATATTATATTGATGGTAAATCTTTGAGACAAAACTTCTGGAAGCTTGTTGTTCATTTTGTTAAGTTTCAGTCTCGGCTTCATTAAAAAAAATGCTGATGGTTGAGATCTGATGTGTTTGGCTGAATGTGAGTGAACACAATGCCTGGATACACCTCTGAGTTCACACAGTTACACCCGCTGAGAGGAGTGAACTCATCAATGTTTCTACCTGCACATCTGTGAGCTGAAGCTGTGTCACCATCAGGTTTAACAAATGAGGTGATGTGCTTTGGGTCGTAACCTGATCTTTCTTCATCATTCTGAAGGTCTACAAAACTTTCTTCAACAACTTTCATAATTTTTTTTTATTTGTTTTTATCTGAACTGCATCTTAGCTGTTTGTTTATTGGGACAAAGTAGATGTTGGAATCTTCTCTTTTGTTTTTGGGTTTAGCAGTTTTCTTTGTAGTTTAACAACCTGCATTTGTTACTTTTGTTAAAACCGTTACCATGAGGAACCTTTGTCTGATTTGCATAAACTTTCATTACTGGAAAACTGCACAGCAGTAAGAATCTCATTCTGGAAATTGGAAAGAAAATTACACTTATTATCAGTTCTCTATTAACAATAAAGAAATATCTGATAAAAGCAGATCAGATCATGCTGAAGTTTAAATGCTGAGGTTTTACTGCAGCTCCATAATCATTGAGAAAACAAACCCTTCTTTCAAATAAAGAGCAGAAATATAAAGGCTTAATACAAAGAGGGTATATTATTGCTGATTGTTACTGCCTCTCTGCTATAAACATTCATTGCACTCTTATACTGCTATCTTTATGATTTCAGCGACAATAATGAAGTCCTTTTGCTGTCAAAACAAGGGCACATGCTGCAGATACCATCATTACAATACAGCAGGAAGCAGAAAAGTCATGATGTTAGAAATTCTCTTTAAGTCTGTGACTCTCCTCCCTCCAGTATTAGATCCTTTATCTAGTGAAAGAATGAAGAGTCTAATGCATTACTGTATGACTTATGTGTTCATAAAACTCATATATGCTAGACAAGCCAATAAAAAACATTAAAAACACCTAACACGTGTTTTGGACTATCATCTGCTTGACCTTGCAGTAACAGAAACAGAAAAAGTAAAAGTACATTTGAAATGCAACATTGCCTCTTTTTAGCTAATCCTACACTGTTTTTGTTTTTCTTAAAACATATAATTGTGTTTACTTTTAGATAAAAACTCAGCAAGTCATTTGACAATCTGAATCCAAAGATGCTAAATATATCAAATTCAATTCAACTACTTGTAAATGTCTTATAGCTCTGCCTCTTTAACAGGATTAGTACTTTCCTTTAAAGACTTTACTGACTCACGTGTCGTCCACCCTCTAGGGAACTGGATACAGAGACCAAATACCATTTGTATTATTTTTATGATTAATATTATTGAAACGCAGCAGAAATATATATGGATAATTATTTTATCCAAAAAATCCCAAATCAATTTAAAAACTCACATTTTCTGACTTTATGTATTAGGATGGAGGGGGTCATACATATGATAAAAAATTGTTATTCAGAAGTTTCTGAACACAAATATCTTTCTGTAAACGTGTTTAAAAATGTGTAGTTCTAAATTACATATGGGATCAAACAGAAAACAAGCCAGCTAATGACCAAATAGCTTATTTTAAGTATATAAGCCCTACAGTCCTCATATCTGTTCATGACAGTGCCAGTAAAGACAGAATATTATATACTGCAGTGTTTAATGTTTTCCATAAGGCAAACATACTATTTATTTTCTTCAGATGTGTTTATAATTAACTACCCACTGAACATGTGAATCACTCACCCACCAAAGAAAACTGTGAACTCAATATTTATGAGTTATAAGCTGCATTTCATATTAAATAAACCACTTTTCTCCAGTTCAGAGTACTTTTTCACACGCACCAAGAGCATATTTTAGCATAAATAAATAAAAAAAGCTTGAAATTAGATTAAATATATTGTGCAGAACTGCATTCCAGCAGTGGACCATATCATTTGTCAGAGAGTCTGATTCTAAAGATTATTTGGATTTCTAACAAGAGATTAACAGGCAGTGATAAGAATTTGACCCAGGGATTTTGCTGATCAGTAATCTAAAGAGCACTCAGAGAGCAAAGACACCTACCAAGTAGCTCATTTCCAACATAATGTGATTTACACATAAAACTAATAGTCTTACATTTATTTTAACAACATTATTGGATTTATTGACTAGGACAACATATCCTTAGTATTTGAAATAACTTCAGTATCATGGCTAGTTAACTGTTTATTCATATTACAGGAGTTAGGAGGGATATGAAACATCTGTCCAAAAAAATAAGAGAACAGAACACCAGGACACACATGGATAATTAAAGTAAGAAAAATGTTTTCTTTTTTGTTTTCTGGCAGAATAAAACTGAACCGAAGGAAAACTTGCTAAACCCAGTGATAGAGAAGTCTGTATAAAAAAAAAAAAAAAAGTTGTCAGGAAGTTTAAAATTATGACTAGTAGATGGTGTTATGATCCATTTAATAACAATACTTGTCTTTCAAAAAGGTACAATGTGATCAATATAAAATAAATATGAATTTTCGGAGTTACATGTTGACTTAACTAATCAGCACATTGATTACATTAATGAACTATCTACCTGTTTTTATCTACCATAAAATTTGACCCATAAACTTAGTGAACAGCAGCTACTTTTGAAACATAAGTTAAAATGGTTTGAAACATAATTTTTCTTCCATCTCAGTTGTGTGGTTGGTTTATTAGTTTGGAATGTGCCAGTTCTAAACCAAACCAGCCGAACCTGCTCTTCATACAGCGTGACACAAGTTACAAAGGTCAGTGTGCACAACTAGCAAAATTGAGAAACGACATACATGTGTATAACAACAAACAAGTATAACTCTGTGGTTTCCAAGGTGATCAAGCTGGTTTGATAGAGGACAGTTTAGGGATTTTGACTGACAGGGAACAATTGTAGATATGAATACACACACACACTTCAGAGACTCTTTTTTTAGTGAAATCACATGGCAGATAACAGAAAGGATATCGAGAAATGCCTGCTCATTGTTTAGAGTCAACATGTAATTCATGTTTATTCAGCCTGTCAAATTAAAACATGATATCTGAGTGGGAAACTGATGATTTGCTTCCTGAGTATATGATTATATTCTGACAACTTAAAGACAGAAAAGTTGAACATGTTGATGTTGAAGTAAAGGGTCATTGAACTTCTGAGATTTTTACAGTAGAAGGAATGTAAAGAAGCTAATGCCATTAAAATTGAAGGCAGAACTAACAAAATGCAACAGCTTAATGTGTAACTAGAATTTAGTAAAAGGTCATTTTGACCTAGAGCCACTGGATTAGTTACATGTGTCTTAAGGCAAAGCTCAGCTCCTGTGTCACAGACACTTCCAGCACAGACAATGGTGAAAGGTAGACTAAACAAATAAAAGCAGGCATATGTTTGCTGTTCTGGATATGAATTATGGAAAATGTTCTTGTCATTTCTGCTTTGCGGCTGTTCTGGTCCTCTGAGATTCTGGACTGTGACAGCGCACAAGTGCCTCATTTACAAAAACCAAAAGGCCTATATGACACCAAAGATGTACATATTTTTAATGATCCATTATCACAAAGCAATTGTATTAATTCCTCTGCCAGCAGGTATGTGACTGCATCTTGGCACAAGCTGCAGGCAGTCCATTAAGGCTTCTACCTTGAGTAATAACTCCCATTGTAGGATTGAAAGCTACATATTTTAGTCATAGAAAAAACAGAGAAGATGTTACACATCTGTAACCAGTAGCTGTCAAAACCAGTTAGAGATGTCACTCAACTATTGCTTTTATTATTTAATTTTTGACACCTAAATATGACAAAAGCAGCCTGCCAAATTACAAATCTACAGACGTGAATGTTCTTGTGGAGCATCACAACAAAAAACACCTTCCTAAAAGATTGCATGAAAAATTTGTTCCCTGTTCATATCAGCTTAATTTTACTATTGGATGTTTTTTATATTATAAATCTATGCAGACTTACAAAAAAGAGTTAATCTGTGTGTGTTCAGGTTGCTTCAGGTATGATCTCACTCCTCAGCAAACATCAGTGATGAGTCAACAGCTGGACTCCAGGGCCAATGTTTTTGTGATTACTCTCAGCAGTACTCTGTCCCTTATTCCTCATCCTCACATTTCCTGTCTAGCTGATTATAAATCTCTCACTCATTATGAAACTCTCCATCTAACTTGTTCTCCCAGAGACCCTCGCGTTCAACAAAGATCTATAAGCCTCTTTCTTGTGGTTAGACCAGTTACCACTCACAGTCCCCACAGACTCTCGCTCACTCATTTTATGTCCGTCTTGTTACAGCTGAGATTTATTATAGCAATCAGTCAGTGCTCCCGTCTGACACATTCTGGAGCAACTATTATGCATATGTTGTTGATATAGACATGTACACCGAAGCTATAAAAAGCCCCGGGCAGATAAACAAAAGGTGAATAAATGTTGTGTCTATAAATTCAAATTCACCTTGACTCATTAGCAGAATCCTTCCAGTGAGACCTGGGTGAAAGTGAGCTTTTGCAAAGTTAACTATTTTGAAATTGTTATAAAAGTGCACCTCTGATTTATGTAACCCTATTGAAATTAGCTCCATGGTTTCAGGCAGAATATATATAATTATACAATTGAAGAGTATAACAAAGAAATAATTATCAGTTAGCTTTAATTTTTAACTTCAGTCATCTGAAAGGCTTTTAGGAAACATTTCAAATTTAATGAGGGTTTTGAAAACAAAAACTAGTTGTTTTTTTTAGATGTTATTTATTTTTAATTATCTCGTAGATGAACTCTGCAACATATCACTGCAAATCCAAATTATCAATTTTCTGTACATGCTTGATACTGTGCAGGGTTGCAGGGGGGTTGGTGTCCACCTTCAGTCACTGGAGGCGGAGTCACACCCCAGACAAATCGCCAGTTCATCACAGAGTCAGAAAGGAACAAACCACTATTCAGACACACACCCACACACACTCTCACACCTAAAGCAAATTTAGAGTCAGTAGTTAACCTACATTCAAGTTTTTGGTTTGTGGGAGGAAACTGGAGTACCTGGAAAAAACTCACACATACACTAAGAGAACATGCAGAAAGATCCCCGTTGAAGTTCCAACCCAAGACCTCATTGCTGCAAGGCAACAGTGCAAACAACTGCTACTAACTGGTGTCCTGGTGTCCATGTGCTTCTTTGTGTGTTTTGTTGTATTTAGCCATTTGAAATGGTTTAGCTGACCTCTGAAGACATGAACATTCATGAAGGTGGCTGCTGAGAAGGCAGAATTTTAGTAACATTTATACAGACAAGTCACAGTGACAAAGAGTTCTTGTTTATGCTTCCAGCTGCAGGCTCAGACATATTATGACTACCTTCTGATAGCTCACGGTATCAGCGCACCTATAAAAACAGCCAAGCTGCAGTGACCTTCAGAGTCTTTTTGCATCTGCCTTTGCATTTGTCTGAACACTCTCACTTCATGCATGGTTTTATGGAATAAATTCTTCTTTATAAAGATTCATTTGCCTGACTTATTTTTAACCAAAATCTCAGCCACAACACTGCGTTGAATACACAAATGCGGTAAGCTAAATACAACATGAGCAAAAACAATCTATTAACTTAAAAGCACAGTTAGGATATTTTATCAACCATGAATAAGTTTTTCCCTTTCTCATGTACTGCTGTACAAGTAAAGTTGGACTTTGTGTCTCTGTGTTGTGTAACCACTTGGTGAAATAGAAGAAAATTTTACACTGGATCTGCAGGACTTGATGTAAATGAAAATAAATTTTGTGATGCTGTATGTGTATTTACAGCAGTGCCTAAGGCAAAAGGTTAAGTGTTATGAATAATTCAGTCCTTCATTGAAAGAGTTATTGTTTAGAATTGGACCTACAACAAATTCTGGCAAAACAACTGAAGATTAGAGGGCAACACAGAAGAACAATTTTGACTCTTGAATTAAATGATGAAGAGCAGAACGAACTGCACTCAGTCAGTGTGACTGCAGAGGATTGAAAAAGGGATGACTCTTGGATGGAAGTATGGATTTATCATTGATTTAAGTGTATGTGCAGCATGCTGAAAGCATTGGTGTGTATTTCCAGCACTGGCTATAAAATTGCAATGATTATCAACTGAATGACAATATTTAAATACACATGTACATATACTAGAAGCAGAAAACCCATTGTTACTTGTAAATATATTACATTATAGGACCAACAAGCTGTAGAAAATATAATTAGAGTTGAATGATTGAGGTCAAATGTCAGAATGGTGCAGTGTTGAATAGATTTATTTAAAAAGTTAAAATACTTTGCACAATGTTAATGAAACCAAAATATATTTTTTTCAACTACAAGCACTCAAGAAACAACCTGAATGTTGACATAGAGAATCATTGTTATTTGTATAATGTACACTACTGGATTTCCAGCTTTCGGTTAAAAGTTATGCAGTTTAAGTGTCCTTGCACTTTAAAATGAAAGCATTGTACAGCAATTTGAGTTGAATATCATGGAAGCAGTTTATAGACCAAAATGATTTCTAAACTTCAATATTCTTCAGTAATATTTTCCTATAACTGTTGCAGAAGTTCCCGTAACTGTGAGATGTTGTATGTTGTTGTTGCTTTGCTTTCTCTCTTTTGTCTAGTTCATTACAAACCAGTACGATGGGGTTTAATTCTGGAGACTGTGCTGCCACTCCATTTTTTCAGGTTTACCATCTCGTTCTTTTTTTCTGAGGTACTTCTGGCAAAGCTTGGATTTTTGGTCATCATACTGCTGTAGGATGAACCCCTGACTAACTATGTTAGTGCACATCAGAGGAGATTGTAAGACTCCGCAGAATGCTGCGGTAGCTATTTTGGTTTAGGATACCTCTCACTCTACCCTGAATATAGCAGAACAGCCCCAGACCATCAAACTTCCTCCTCAATGTTTGACAGTTGATGCCACACACTGTTGGAAGGATCTTCTGTAGAGGTCTTGGTTGGAGCAGATCTGAAGACACTCTGTTTTTGAGTTTCTGTGTTGTGAAGACAATGCCAAGGATTTTCCATGATGTTTTCGATTTTTCGGTGCATCCTCTTTTGGATAACCAACTCAAGAGACTCCAGACCAGTCCTGTACCTGTTTTTTGGTGTTTAATACTTTAAATGTGTTGCTTGTGCTGCATGATGGTGGGCTGCAACTTCTGCCTGGCAGCTAGAAGGTCCAAAGTTCAAAACTAAGCTAAGACCTTTCTTCTTTCTGGATGATCCATGTTCTGTTTGTACATGCGTGGGTTTTCTCTGAGGACTCTGGTTTCCTCCCACATTGCAAGAACATGCATGTTAGGTTAATTAGTGACTTAAAATGGGCCCTGAGTGTGAGTAAGTGTTGTATGGTTGTTGATTTTTCTGCGGTCCTGTAATGAACTGGTGACCTGTTGAGGGCTTAGCCCTGCCTCTCATTTAAGTACTGCTCCAAACAACCCCCACCTAGAATTGTTTTGCCAGAATTGTACAAGAGCTTTTTTTTCTGTAAACTCAGTGTTGTAGTACAGTCAACAAAAGGCCTCTGATATGTAAAGCAACTGTTGTGTATTTATTTTGTATCATGCCACAAGTCAGATATAAAATTAGTTACAGAATAGCAGAGAAATAGTTTATCAAAAGCTCCACAGTTGTGAACTGTTTCAAAACCACCCCCTTCCCCCTTTGCAAAGACACTATTATCTTCTTTAAATGGGTCCTTAGCAAATTTAAAGAGGTCCGAACGGCCTGTATCTGTTTCGTCACAACTCCTTTGTTTGTTGGTATTCAGCATCTCCCCCACTTGAAATCACGCCTCGCATGCTGCTGGTTAAAAAGCTGTAGCATAAGATGTAGCAAACAGGAAGATACGACGTCTGACGTTGCCATGCACAGCGGGGCAGGAAACAGTATACCTTGCTCTCATAGATTGGCTAACAAACTAGCCTGAGTCCAGCAAATTTGAATAATGAATATGAACAAGCTGCTGACGAAGCCTGAAGGAACCACCCGAATTTTAATGCTGACAGATTGAAAGGTCGGTTAATAAGTGTTTCCTGACGTTTTCTAGATATAAAATGTTTCATATTACTGGTTAATACTTACGAAATAACCACAAAGTCTTGAAATTTGTATGCACACGCTAATATTCATTTTTGATACTTTAAGCTGGAATTACATATTTGATGCTTAAACAACAAAACATGGTTTTGAGTGGGTGAGTGGGCGGGACCTTCAGCCTCATGTCTCTAGTGGGCAGACTCTGGCTTCAACAACACAATGTGGCAGCTCTCGTAAATGAGATATTAGGGCTACAGAATAAGGTAAAAATGCCAAAACATATCATTACATGTCTATAGATATAAACAACATGAAAACTGAACTATATAGCCTATCTAAATATATTTTCCAATAAGTGATGATAACTTGAGAAGACCAGAGTTTTAACTCTCACTGAGCAAAGTAATGGGCATTTCACCATTAGTATTTATCATCACCAATTATTTTTCAGGTGTCACATTTGTAAGAGAAAGCTTAATCCCATACTGCAAAAAAATGCTTCAAAAAACTTTTCATCCTCCATCTACAACAAGCTGATTTTTAAATAGCCTCTGTGTCTTTGAAGACCTTGAAACCCTCAGCACATACACTCACCTAAAGGATTATTCGGAATACCTGTTCAATTTCTCCTTAATGCAATTATCTAATCAACCAATCACATGGCAGTTGCTTGAAACAGTTAGGGGTGTGGTCCTGGTCAAGACAATCCCCTGAACTCCAAACTGAATGGACGTCAGAATGGGAAAGAAAGGTGATTTAAGCAATTTTGAGCGTGGCATGGTTGTTGTGCCAGACAGGCTGGTCTGAGTATTTCACAATCTTCCCAGTTACTGGGATTTTCACCCACAACCATTTCTAGGGTTTACAAAGAATGGTGTGAAAAGGGTAAAACATCCAGTATGCGGCAGTCCTGTGGGCGAAAATGCTTTGTTGATGCTAGAGGTCAGAGGAGAATGGGCCGACTGATTCGAGCTGATAGAAGAGAAACTTTGACTGAAAACAACCCCTCATTACAACCGAGGAATGCAGCAAAGCATTTGTGAAGCCACAACACGCACAACCTTAAGGCGGATGGGCTACAACAGCAAAGGACCCCACCGGGTACCACTCATCTCCACTACAAATAGGAAGGAGAGGCTACAATTTGTACAAGCTCACCAAAACTGATCAACTGAAGACTGGAAAAATGTTGCCTGGTCTGATGAGTCTCAATTTCTGTTGAGACATTCAAATGGTAGAGTCAGAATTTGGTGTAAACAGAATGAGAACATGGATCCATCATGCCTTGTTACCACTGTGCAGACTGGTGGTGCTGGTGTAATGTGTGGGGGATGTTTTCTTGGCACACGTTAGGCCCCTTAGTGCCAATTGGGCATCGTTTAAATGCCACAGGCTACCCGAGAATTGTTTCTGACCATGTCCATCCCTTCATGACCACCATGTACCCATTCTCTGATGGCTACTTCCAGCAGGATAATGCACCATGTCATAAAGCTTGAATAATTTCAAACTGGTTTCTTGAACATGAACTACAATGACCCCCGCAGTCACCAGATCTCTACCCAAAAGAGCATCTTTGGGATGTGGTGGAACGGGAGCTACGTGCCCTGGATGTGCATCCCACAAATCTCCATCAACTGCAAAATGCTATCCTATCAATATAGGCCAACATTTCTAAAGAATGCTTTCAGCACCTTGTTGAATCAATGCCACGTAGAATTAAGGCAGTTCTGAAGGCGAAAGGGGGTCAAACACTGTATTAGTATGGTGTTCCTAACAATCCTTTAGGTGATTGTATACTGCAGTATGTTTGTCAAATATTCTAACAGCATTTTCTTATTTATTACTGTGAGGGGTCTGGGAAGCCTCACCCTTAGTAAGAATTATTTTGGAAAGAGTGCTTCATGGAGTGGACACAGAAAGGCAACTTTGTATCAGGCCACAAGTGTATGTCGCCAGTCCATCACAGGGCCACACATAGACAAACAACTAGGGATGGGCGATATAAACGATACAAAATTGGCCTGCAATAGAGATTTTAGTTCTATTGCACTATCCCGATAAAGCATGTTGATCTACCCACGAAATTTAGAGCAACGAGCTGCGGCCTGTGTAGACACATGATCTCCTCAGGTAAGCAGATCTGCTCGGAATCCTGTGCCTACATACGAAGCATCACATAATTGGCTGGACGCAGCGGTCCAGTCAATCATGTGATGCGTCATCATATGTAGGCGAACAACCCCGAGCAGATCTGGTACCTGAAAAAACATGGCTGAAAGCCTCAGCGAAACACAGAAGCTTGTGAAAAATACATCTATTATTTGGACTTGTTGTGGATTTAAGCCATCCTGACGAGCGGCAGCAAAATATATTCTATAGAGTGTGTTGGGGGCAAAAGTTCCAGCTAAGAGAGGTAACACGACTAATCTGTTCTACCACCATACATCAACTCTCCCGTTTTTCCCGAGAGACTCTCGCATTTCCGATGGGCTATTTATAGCGATAACACCTGAAGGACCATCTTACAAGCAGAGATTACATGCTGCAAACGGTCCCAGGAGGCAATGCAGCAGCCAACCCCAAAATCCAGTACGAAGAACACAGGACAGAAAGAACAAGAACTGACCCAAACCTCAATCCAACTGTCGTTTTCTAAAGGTACTCCTTAAATAAAAACCAAATGAATTACCTTAGGCTGCAGGTTAGAAATAAGTCTCTATTTATAGTATCTGTGCATTACACAAAATAATTTTCTTTGCCCAGTTTATACTGCAAGTATTTTCATAAGTGTATGTTCCTTAACTAAAAACACCCTTTTTTTTCTCTGCAACTTGGGTGACATTTAGGAACCAACGACCTAAACTAGTGTAATACCTTTTAAAACAAAATACTTTTCTATATCTGCAACACTGGGTTGTATTATGATAAATGTTCTCAAAATGACATAAGTTTCTTTATTTCTTTAAAAAATACATTTAGCAGTGTGGCTTTCCTAAGGGTCTATGTAACCTGTTCTGAAATGGTTCTATTAGAGTTTATATATTGCAACATACGTATATCGTTATTGCAAGTGACTGCAAAGTGTATTGCAATATGAATTTCAGGCCATATCGCCCATCCCTACAAACAACCACACACACACACGCACGCACACACACACACAAGTTTGTTTTGGTATCCTTATGGGGACCGTCGATTGACTTCCATTGATTTTAGTAACTAGATTTATACCTAACCCAAACCCTTTTACTAACCTTAACCATTACTGATCTATAACTAACCCTAAGACTAACTAAAACTCTATTCACACCATACCTATAAACCTAACCCCTAACCCTAAAAAGGGGAGTCCCCCTTATGGGGACCAGGCTTCGGTCCCCACAAGAACCCTCGGACCCCAGAAAGATAGTAAAAGTCAGGAAACGGGTCCTCAGGAGGTCAGAAATACAAGCCCACACACACACACACACACGGACAATTTAGAGTTGCCAACCTCTTGCATGAGAAGTCTTAAGAGAAAACAAATCACAGACTGTAGGCAAATGCTAGGGCTAAAAGGAAAAACATACTGGCAGAAGCAATAATGCAGAAGAGTTAGGGATCCATTCTTTAGGTGCAAAGGTTTCTGAAATAATAGCTCAAAAAACAGGAAGCAAAGACTTGTAAAATGGGCAGCCCTGGTGTGTCAGACTACAGCAATCAAGAAAAAAGAAATTCAACTAAGTCTGTGTAGAGAGTTGTGATTCAGAAATGTTATCAGAATTCCAACATGATTATTATGCAGTCTTTCTGCTGCCTCCATTTTTGGCATCAGGAAACATCCACCCAGCACTCTCAGAGCACAGCACTCTAACCTTGCCATCCAAGTGTGTAACCCTCAGGTCACTTAGCCAGAGTTAGGAGATGATATTTTTCTTTCTGCCAGTTCAACCAAGCTGACACGATGTCTTAAAGGATTACGGAACACTAAAGTTCATATGAAGGACAGAATAAGACACATATCTGACACTTTACCCAGGGCGCTTACAAATTTCAATCACCTGTATACGAGTCACTGAAATGTGATTCCTGTTACTGCCTAAAGGCTAGACTTAGCTGCCAAGCTGCTACAAAGAAAAAAAAATCATTTTTCTCCCAGCAGTTCAACCAGAAGATTAAAACCACTGAAGTGCTGGACTCTTCATGCAGCACTTGGCCTTTTGATTTAATATAATTTTCATAAATAAGAACACAAATACAATCACCTTGAAATAAAGTAAAATTTTAATGAGTATTGTTGTTTTAATATTCTGTTCTGTAGTACAAGTAGGTGATTTCTAAGAGCACAGTCAAATGCAAACCAATTTAGCTGACAGAACAAGCAGAGATTGTGCTTTGTTTGGACTAATACAGACTTGGTGTTTATCGTTCAAGGCCACGCAGTGTTCTGGCTCCAGCTTTTATATCAAAGACACATTAATCGTTTGTACCATGAAAGACATCTCTTGAATAAATCTGACACATCGTGGCCTTAGTCTTCTATTCCAACACTTTTACTTTGTTCTAGCTATGCTGTGAATCCCAGGTGTAATGTCAAACTACCTCGCAGACTGTATTTCAATCAAGTCAAACCACAGCAGCTTTCCTCATCATCAATCGCCTTCATTCCTTTTTATACCTCAGAATGAATTCATAGGCCCAGGTGGGGATGTTGCTCAGAGACTTCCATGCTCCATTAAGCTGGCAGTTTAAGCAAAGACAGCATTTGTATGCATAATTTATTAAAGAAGACCTGTGGGTTCCAGGACACCATGAGCAGTAGAAGAAGAATGCAACATAACATGTAAACAGTTGGGTTGGATCATCACACAAGGGATTAATGTGTGTTTCATAAGCATGGGGATTTATAGAATAAAAAAATACTGCTGCCCACATTGACAGCAGCTTTTTATGAAAAAAGGAGAGAATATTTTACAGAAACATCAAGATCTTTCTGAGATCTTTGCGTAAAGACAAAGATTTGCTTGTGCCATTTAGTCACAGAAACCCTTTGCTTCTACTTTAACAGGGGCTTAGCATTTTTTTTTTCAGGTCAACACAATTAATTTTTGTTTGCCAGGAACCTATTCTACTTTTACAGATTAATAGATTCCAAAAACCATCATTCTTCATTGTGTATTTTCACTTGTAAACTTAAGGAGAAGGGAGAGGAGCTAAGCGGTGTGTTAGTTTGGAATTCAAACATGGTGTTTTTTCATTACAGCGTAATGTAATGTTCAACTGAGATTTCATCAGACAAGTACCAGCAGTTCATTTAGTTCAGCTCAGATCAACAGAACATTTTATCTGTGTTTGAGAAACTGAATTAGTTAATATCTCAATATAGATTTCTAAAAGCAGTTTCATGGAGTTCTGTGTAGTAAAAGTGGAGCGTTTTCCTTCTTCTCTGCACTCCTCTGGCCAGCAGAAAGGAAATTCAAACACTAAAGCCCATTTAAATACATTTTTATCAGTTAATACTAATATTTCACTGTATGAAGCAGATAATTGTAATAGATTGGACAGTTTAAACAGGATGGCAGGCTTTGTAAACTCATCATGCACCTAATATAGATCTGTAAAAGGCAGGTGAACGTGCACAATGTTATTATGTACATTACGTGGCGGCCGTGGCTCAGGCGGTAGAGCGGGTCGTCTGGCAACCGAAAGGTCGCTGGCTTGAATCCCTGCTCTGCCCAGAGAAAAAAGATCGCCTGGCCGTTGTGTCCTTGGACAAGACACTTAACCCACCTTGCCTGTTTGGTGGTGGCGGGAGGGTCCGGCGGCACCAGTGTCTGGCAGCCTCGCCTCTGTCAGTAGCTACGTTTACATGCGCCAAATTTCCCCAATCTGATTAAAATCTTGGTCGATCAGAATTCCCAAATCCCTGTTTACATGAACACTAACTGAAATGATCTGATCATGCCATGAGTACACATGCACCAAGCACTCAATCAGGTTAAATGAGTTGAGCATGCGCACAGCGAGTTGTCTTTCCGGGGGAAGAAAAAAAAGTAAACAAACTCCGTCCTTTCTGCACGTCTTTCCCGCCCCATCGTGTGCTCGAGCTGACTCACGTTATCCCCAATATGGACCTTCTGCAGGTGATTACCTTTATGTTTGGGTTTTTACTGGTCACATTAACCAAGCTAGAGGCTGAATACATATTGCTACTGCTCCTCCGCCACAGGAGAGGAGAGCAGGATGACAGGATGACTGCACCAGCAGACCACTTCTGTTTACCTCCCACCATGTTTTCTACTTGGGTCTGCGAAAGCGGAAAGACGTCACGCTGAAGGTGTACGCATGCGCAGTGGGCTTTTTTCACCCCTTCATTCTGAATGGGTGTGTACATGCACGTCTATCCGAATGAATATCGGACAAAACCACCCCTCTCGATCGGAAGTAAATTTCTTTCGGATCAGGCTGCATCGGATCAAAACATTCTGATTGACATGTTTACATGACGTCTTTTTTATCCGATTGGGCGTTTATTCCGATTAAATGTGCCCATGTAAACGTAGCTAGTGTGTCCCAGGACAGCTGTGGCTACAACATGTGTGTAGTTCCTCATCACCAAACGTGTGAGTGTGTGTGTGAATGGGTGAATGACAGACTGTAGTGTGAAGCGCTTTGGAAGTCGTAGGACCTGAATAAAGTGCTATACAAGTACACACCATTTACCATTTTTACCATTACAAAACATATACACAATGACGGGTGGGTTATAATGTAAATGGAATGTCCCAAACCACCTGTGGCTCCTATCAAATTTTATTTGCACCCATTCAAGTTATCAGATTTTGTGGATCTTGAGACCCACTGGTGGCTGTTTTTATCACTTATGTAAATGTTTTCTTGGATAACATAGCAAAGACTACCTGCACTTTACTTTGCATTGTTAAATGTATTTTTAGTTTTATAGTGATGGTCAAATGACTAACAACATTTAATTAGCTTGAAATTCACAGCATTAATGCAGAAGCATCAGAGTGACATTCATAGGTGGAGTGACTTGAGCAGGTAAAACATGCACTGAAACCCAGAACCAGAAGTGCAGCAGACAGAAAAAAATGAAACTTTATACTTTATCAGAAATGAAATTGGATGAAAATTAATATATCTTCAGAAGAGTATTTTTTTGTTGTTGTTGTTTAAGAAAAATCCTCAGGTTTGCTGTGTCCTAGACACCAACAACACCAATGTTTTGTTTGGTAATTTCCTCTCAACTGTGAGCAGAAAAAGAATAGTTTGAGCAGAAACTGAGCCTATCTGCCTTAACAAAATAATGTCATAAGAGACAAAACATTATCCCTGTTAGCTCATAATTATTACTTCAAATCTGAAGTAAACACTCTTTTTAAAAACCTTAACACAAATGCCAAAGAACAGTTAAAAACAATGTTTTTCTGTCTTTTCTTTCATTTTTAATTCTGACAGCAATAAAGCTTAAAATGCTCACCAAAGTCTCCAGGGACGAAGATGTCATAAACGCAGCTCTGACCTCTGGTGTAATTATGTGGGTAGTTTGGGGACAAAACAGTTCCCTCTGAACCAGTGAAGTGACCTCCACAGGGAGCTAGATGGACGGCAAAGCAAACAACAGAAAAGCAAGGTTAACAAATGTCAAACAACCATGTTATAATAACAGGGGAACAAGGCAATAAAATATAATCAGCAAATCAGTTTTAACTAGCACAAATGCAGGGTAAGCAGTTCACATCCTAAAATGAGGTGAACCAAAATTTTTAGAAGCTAAAGCTACTGACAAATATAATTCTGCAATATCAATGTGCACTATATTAATATCCCAACAGAATGCAGCAAATCATAGACCATTATATTTTAAGTGCCACAGATGTATGACCCTCAATACCCAACCCTGATTTAGATAACAGCTGCTAAGATGCCAAAACATGTTATAAGGAGGAAGAGAGGAAAATGTGTCTTGAACTGCAACTGAGATCACAATATTTAACAGTTACATCACAATTGAATGTTTACCTAATATTGTGCAGCACAAGTAATCTCTGCTTGTGCAGTTTGTATCTTTTTTTTTTTTTTGTAGGAATTTTATATTGCTTTTTTAAACTAATCTTAAAGTCAGTTATTATCAATAATGTCCAATTTTGGTCCTCGAGAGCCACTTTCCTGCATACTTCATTTGTTTCAATGAACCAACACACCTGATTCCATGGTTGGATTACCTGTTTAGCATTTCCTCAAGTTTATCAGAAGCCTGTTAATCCCTCATTAATTCAAATTTGGGCGCATTGGAGCAGAGAAACATCTAAAACATGTAGAGAAATGGATTAGACACCATTGAGTTGCATGCTCTGTGCTCTGTTGTTTTTTTTTCCTGCGTTCCTGCTTTTGTTTCTTTTGTGACCATCTTTGGCTCAGTTTACTTGTGCAACATTGTTCTGGTTTATTTTTAGAGTAATTGTTTTTCCTGCTGCCCTGCCAGCTTTTTTGTTTTCTTATTAAATCCTTTTTATCTGTTCACAGTTCCTGCCCCACAGTCCACACTTTGAGTGCAGAATAACACATTGATGACAGATTTAACCTTTTAAAATTTATCAAAGAAGAAGACACAGTCAGTCAGTCATTATCTAAAGCTGTGGTTTGGAATTTATTCCTGTTCAGGGTTACAGGAAGGTGGTGCCCACTGTATCTCCAGCAATCATTGTGAGAGGCGGGGTTACGCCCTGGATAGTATGCCAGTCCAGGGTGGTGACCTGAATTGCCAGTTAACCTATTGTATCATGCACATTTGGGGTGTGTAGAAGAAAGCAAAGCTTGCGCTGCAAGATGGATTCTCGCGAGATTTTGAGTTTTCCAAACCCACAAAAATTCATCTTGTACTGCTTCCGCTAAAACCGTCTGTCAGTAAAAGATTTTTCGGACCAATCATGTGTTAGCATTTTGCTTTGGGGCGGGTGTTCAGGTATGATTGGCAGCAAGTGCCCAGGCAGTCAAAACAAAACAAACATGGCTGCAATGGTGGATGTACGCATAAAAGTGGCTATTGAATCTGTTTTAGGACTAGAGACAATTTCTTCATTGAAAAATTTGCAAAGGTAAAAACTTTGTGCATTTCTTGATGGTAAAGATGTGTTTTGCTTTTCTTAGTGGTAACGACGTGTGTGTTTTACTCCCGAATGGATTTGCAAGAGCTTGATTTACTGTGATTGGCTAAAGACAAATCATCAAAGGCAGACACTTGCTGGCGCGTCCTCCAATCAGCTTAAAATATTAAACCAGATGTCCCTCCCTTTTTATAGACTGTTTCAAATGGAGCGGTTCCAGATGTATGTGTGTCCCCAACTCGACAAGAGCGGCTACACATAGATATGGCAGAGCCAGATTAGAAGAAAGCATGAGTCCTCATAGAAAACCCACCCATGCATGGAGTAAACATGGAAGCTCCATGCAGAAAGGTCCTGACTGCTTTAAAAGAAGGATTTGTTCCACAAAGGAAGAATAAACATTGTGCCCTCAAACAAAAACTACACCCCTTACATTATTTTGCCTCCTAAAGTTTTATTTTGTCCTGTTGGAATATATTCCGTTTGCAAATTGGGTTTATTAAAAGCGGCCGAGGTCCGTCCTGCTTGTGTATTGTATCTCAGAATCTTATCTTAAGCTCTTAATGATCTACCTAATTTGCCAAGAGGCCCCCTTATGCAGTTATCTCAGACCTCCCGGGCTGAGCCATCAGGTAAGGGACCCTCAACAGTAAACAAAGATGTGCTCATTTGTCAAAGGAAAGCTGTCACCAGCTGCTCTGGACCTCCTTGACATCACCACAATGCACCTCTCTGCTGCTTCACCAAACAGCACAAGAGAAGCAGTCGATTGTGTTAATGCAAAAAGATTTGTCAGCACATTTGATTTTACAAAAAGCAAGAAGCATGTGAGGAAACATATGTAGCTACAACAAATGGGGACATAATTCATGCTACACAGTCAAACAGACGGGACGCAGAGTGAGAATTTAAGAATAACGCTCTTGGGAAATAACCCTATGCATTGCCTATCATTAGTATGTGAGAGCAGCATGAAGAAAAGGAGGGGACGTTCAGCATGTAATGGTTTTCTTCTGACACCAGAGTGCAGTGACAGAGAGAAGTGGGCATTATCAAAGAGCAATCACTGTAATCTGTAAATGGGTGATGGATAAGAACAAACAACTTTAACTGTGAAGATGACTTAAAAATTCTTTTTAAATGTGTTATTTAAACTTTGGTTTGGGATTAAAGTGTCTTAGGTTTCCCCTCAAATTACATTAGATCATCTTCTATAACAGAGATTGAGCTATAGATAAAAGGGTTCCAATATTCTGAGCCTTTTACCAGCTTACATGTCATACATTCTCTTGAATTTACTTCATTTTTTTAAAAACAAGTAAAATTTTCTAGTAAAATAACATTAGTAAAAATGTTGAAACTGTGGACAGATTCATTTAATATGAAGAGTCTGACAGCCGAAACAACAAACACCAAATAATGTTACTGTTAGTTCATGTATTGGGATGAAAAAAAAAAAAAATTTTTCTATAGCTAAAATCACAACCCATCAAATGTTACGTGATTCTTCCTACTAAAGTAATCAAAAAAATTACAAATACTTTTTTGACATTATTGCAGTCAAAAAAGTATTTGATTGTGTTTTCACTTCATTAAAATAAAATTAATTCAAACACCATCTCTGATCACTTTTAAGTACTAAACAAACACTACCTTACCATTTTAATTGTTTTAGTACAGATTGTTCAAAGAAATTAAATGAATACTTTTATTCAAAGTTTAGTATTAAGTCAGTTAAACATCTGGGATATTGATCTGGTCAGAAAAGTAGCAGGATGTTATTAATTTGCGTCGCTGTGTTGGTGTAACATAAGGTCCACTTTTTTTCTTGCTTTTTACTGCTTTTTTCCCTGCACAAATTACTTGTATTGTGTGAATAATACTTGGAAATAAATCAATTCTGATTCTACAGATGCAACAATGAGACGACCCTGAAAAAAACGAAAGGCTTTGCAGGTGGATGCCGCAGACATTTTTCACTCATCTCTTTTTAATGCTTTTCAGTAGGTTTACATTGGACTGGGGTCAGTGTAACTACTGGTAGCGGATCACTGGAACCTAGAGTGGTTGCAAAGGCAATCCAACTTTACCAGGATGGCGAAATGAATATGTGACATTGCAGAAGGTTTGCAGTTTCTCTCAGGACAGTCTCAAGCCAGGAGGAGATTCCAGGAGACAAACAGTTACTAAAAGAGAGCTGGACAGGGCTGGTGAAGATTCTTAACCCATCAACAGGACCAGTATCTGTAAGGATCAGGATGCGTACTGCCAATGAATCCTACAAAGTGCCAGGCATTTATCAGAGAACACCAGAATTGCTTTTCATATGTGAAATCAGGTTCACTCTGAGTTCATATGACAGATGTAAACGGGTCGAGAGAAACTGCAGTGAACTTAATGTTTCCTGCAACAGTGTTCAGTGTGACTTGATTGGATGTCAGTCAGTCCATAACCATGGGGGGACACACATATCTGTAAAGGATAAAAGACAGTACTCTGACTGCTGTCAAGTACCAGCATGAAACCCTTAGACTTATTGTTAGATTCTTCGCTGGTGCAGTGGGTCCTGGGTTCCTCCTAGTGCATGACAATGCCCAGCCTCATGTGACAAGGTTACATAGGCAGTTCTTGCAGGATGAATGTATTGATACCACAGACACTCATCCAACCACAATCAAAAAGAACATATCGGAGGCATCATGTTCAGGTCCATCTGATGCCACTGACCATAGCTCAGTGATGCCCTGGTCAAGATCTGAGAGGACATATATCAGGACATCATCCGTCATCTCATAAGCACGTCCCGATGTACAAGTACCCAGGGGCTGTATAAAACCGAGTATCACTCTGAGCTGCTGCAATGACATTTCAGAAAATTTGACCAACCTGTTGCATAAGTTTTTCAGCTTAAATATCAAGGTGACTTTGAATCAAATGAAAAGGCACCAAATGAAAAGGCAGCAATTTGTTCATAATGTTTTACCCATCCCATCTCAGTATACAGTATAAATAGCATGATTTCTTTTTTCCATTTGAGATCTGATGAGTTTTGAAAGTATTCCTTTCAATTTTTGAAGCAGTGTATATGTAAGAAGGAGGTCTTTATCACAGAAAATGTTAAAATAGTATTTACTTTTTAAGTACTTTGAGGAGTGGCACTTCAAATAGCACTTTATTCAACACTGTGCTGACATTGATTTGCACAGAAAGGAACACACATTGGCAGAAAACATGCTTTAAGTATTTATCAATAATTATTACCTCCATCAGGAAGTAATGTTTTCACCAGGGTTTATCTACTTGTCTGTTAGCAAGATAACTCAAAAAATTATTGATGGATTTGGGTGAATTTTTTATGAAAGGTCAGAAATGGCTCAAGGAAGCAGTGATTATATTTTGGGGGTGATCTGGATCACTGTCTGAATCCAGTCCTTTTTTTAAGGACTCTTGAGATCAGGCTGTTTTAACATATTTGCATGTAACACCATAACAAATGGTAAAAAATACAGGGTGAGTTCCCTATTGGTTCTACGTGATACAAAGGATTGATCTAGATCTTTACAAAATTCTATGATCCTGTGATTCTCTCTATATACACTATATTACCAAAAGTATTCGCTCACCTGCCTTTACTCATACTATGAACTTCAGTTCACTTCAGTTCATAGTATGAGTAAAGGCAGGTGAGCGAATACTTTTGGTAATATAGTGTATATACTAGGGATGCATAATAACTATTGACCCCAATAGTTATCAGGCTGATATTAGAAAAAATGACGTCATTCAGATAAGTCTGACAACGAAGTTTTCATCGATAAATAGAGAGAATAAAATAATAACAAACATGGCGCTGATGTTCTTAACCGGGGAGTTTTTCAAAGCTGCCAACCTGTACGCATTTTTTAGCAGCAATTCTGCAATTTGAAAACCACGTACGCTGGTACGACTTACTGATCTAAACTACAAGAAGCTGCGACTGAGTTCTGTGGCAAATGTGCATGTGCGGTTCTCATGTCTGACAACACAGCCTGGTGAAGCAGTTTCAACCAGTCAGTGTAGAACAGCGGAGAATAACGTGTGTATAGAACTTAATGGCGTTACATCCTGCCCTCCTCTCTGCCTGCTCCTGCCTCTCTGTCCCATCTCACTGCACTAAGGTAAACTGTGTGTGTGCACGTGTGTCTGTCTGCGAACCTGCCAGCGGTAAATGTGAACCGTATATATACATAATGTTACTTTAACTGCACATGGAGATATTTGAGCTGAAGTCTAAAAAAAAAAGAAAGATTTGCAAGGTGTTTTTTCTCAGCAGATCTATCAATCATGCATTGTCAAAGAGAGAGAAAAGACAGCGTGTTGTAGCCTTAAATATGTCATGGTAGATGAGGGAGTTGAAGACAAGGAGGGACAGGACAGCAGACCTGCCAAAAACAAGAGGGTCCATGTCCCTCAGAAGTTTTAGAATAGATATCAAGAACAGTGTCCATGCGCTTGTGTGATGACTGATGCAAAAACTGTAGTTGAAACGGTAACAGGGTCAGCAAATAAAAATATTTAAAAAATATTGTTACCTCAGTTTCTTAACAGAATTGTTATGTTGTGAAAGTGTTTTGTGTTCAACTGAAAGGCTGTCATGATATGGAGGGAGATATATGAGGGCAAAATGTCTATATTTTATTTTTTAAAGCTTTATAATCATTTAATTTATTGTTTTTTATAACCAATTTCCAGACAGTGAACGGCTGCATGCCAAGCAATGAAGTTTGCAAAAGTCTGCAAAAAAAAAGATGCACAATACAATTGGTACTCAAAATATTTTGACAAGTTTGGCAGGTCTCGAATCACCACCAGGAACTAAGAAGGTGTCTGAGCTAGTGCATACTGATGAGACATTTGTGAAAGTAAAAATGCTTGATTGAGACGACTTGAGGGCTGAAGAAATTAATGAGAAAATTATTGAATTTATAGACTTTGACGATCAGCTTTTTTCTATAGCCGAAAACCCGGTATTTCGCCAACAAATTTATCATACGGAGCCGCTATGTTGTTATCGGTATCAGTTACAAAAAGCAGGAAGTTATTATTAATTGTAAAAATCTTTTATCGCACTTCCCTAATATATACAGATATACATGCACACACATGCACATCCACCCACACACACACACACATATATATATATATATATATATATATATAATATATATATCTAGCCCATATTAGGGATTTTTATTTTTTGCTGCTGTTGTTTATGATTAATTTGGATTTTGAAGTAATTTTTATTTTGTGATCAGTCTCACAGATTTCTAATTATATTAGTGAAACTGAATCATTGAATGGTGAGTCATAAAGCTTTTTTCTTTAAATATTAGTAATTTTCCACCAGTTATTTTCAGTTTAATCTTTGTAACAAATTTTGACACAAAAAAGTTTGTTGAGGTTTTAAAACTAATTAACACTGAACTTTTAATTCAAATTGGTCAACACTTTTGTGTCATGTGTCGTTACATGAATTTTTAAAGAATTGACTGTAAAATGAACAAAAGGCTGAAAGAAGCATTTTTAAGTACAACACTATTTTCACTGTTACATTTTTACACAAATTCATTGTTAAAAATTGTTTAAAAACAATTCAAGGTTTGCAAGGACACTTCACAATCTTTAACAGCTAAAAATGAAGCAGAAGAGTTGGTTAATGTCCAAATGAAGATGAAAATGTTTTAGCAATAGGACTCAACAGATCTGTAGGCAGTGTGCTATTTATCACTTTTTAGTTTTTACTCAGATACTTAAAAAAGAATAAATTCTCTATTTTTGCAGTGTGTTGCTAAAGTATTTCCTTTGGACACACTTGACCAAAAAAGTTATAAATAAAAAACAAACTGATCTCCAGGTTGTTTTAATTGTTTTTATGTGAAACATCTTGTATTTCAGCTGATCAGTAAATACTGTGAAGGAACAGGAGTCAGACACACATTTAGCACCGTTGGATTAAAAGCTCAGTTTTGGAGATGCTGATGAACTCTTTAGCACTGCTCTTATCTTCAGGGCTGATCAGTGAAGTCATGCAGGTACCAACTGTAAATGTAATGAATTGCTCCCAGGTGTGAAAGCAAGTGATCCCATTAGAAGATGGTACAAATGAGAGCTACATTTTAATCTAACCTCGGATGATACAATACTTCAGATGTTATAAAAGGTATAATACTGCTTGGTCGGAGGGGTGCAGGGTAGTTTCTAGATACTTTTTGAATCCTATCCTCTTTTTTATTTAAAATCTATGTAGTAAATTACCTATTGTGGACTCAGATAATGTTTGATATAAATGACTGATTCACAATCTAAAGTACCAAAACAAAAAAATGCATGAACTTTCCCAGGTGGACACCAGACCAGGACAGAGAGAAGCAGAGGAGAAGAGTCAAAACCTCCAGGTCGAGGAACATGAATCTCTGCCAAACAGCAGAGGCGTTTTCTTTTCAGATGGGAACAAGATGCAACCCCATCCATTTTTGTTCCAAAGTGCTGAGAGATGAATGATAAAATAGACAGGTGGACCGGCCATCTGCAGTGAAATAAACACTGCACCCCGAGTAGACTCAGAAACATAGAACTTACTGAAGAGATAATAAACCTTTCATGCCTTGGGATTGCCTACTGAATCTCTGCCTACTGAAAATAAAACCCCCAGCAATACTGGAACCACAAAGTATCAAATAATGAGTGAAAAAATTCAGAGTGATCCTTTAGAATTCAGATCTTTTTGTTGAAATGTCATCTCTTACCTTGACAGGCCGGTTTGGCTCGATCCCACTCAGGTCTCTTGCTGTTGCCCATGACACATGTGAGAGTAGAGTGGCCCTGCAGCAGGTAGCCTGCCTCACAGTGAAATGTCACCATAGAGCCCAGCTTGTAGTCTGTACCCATTCGAGTGCCGTTCATTACATTCCCGGGATCAAAACAGGCCTCCCGCAGTTTTGCTGCCAATCAAAAAAACAAAGCTTTTAAAGCATAAACAACTGTGTAACATGAGAAGAGTTCCCGCTTGGGTATAAATTAGAATAAATATATCCTGTTATTCCAAATGTAAGAATCTCTTTATCTTATTCAAACCATGTAAATGGAAAAGCTATTCACTGGATGAACATAAAAAAGAGGCATGAATTCATGGCTAGATAACATGGCTCTGTAAAACATCTTATTCCAAATTCTCAATTTCTAACTCATTCATTTATAATTCATCACAGTAAATCCCCCGTTCCAATGCATCAGCAGATTCAACAAAAATACACACAGATTCCTACTTAGCATGACAAATTAAAGTACCTTTATATTCTAAATGAAAGCCAGCATAGCTCACAGAGCCATCACTGCGAAATGCCAAATACATGAAGTTAGAAGTGCTCTCGATCTTCTCTGGAAGTTTACTGTCCTGGAAACTGCCAATGAGATGAGCACTGCTGTCTGGTCCATCGTAGATGTACAAGAAATCATAGTTGGGCTCGATGCTGAAGCTGTAACAAATGAAAGAATCAAACATGAGATGAAGCAGTGATCATTTCTGCAAAGTCTTAACCACCAGATTGAATCATGGGAATGTGCATTAGGATTTCAAACTGAAGAAGTAAAAAGTCAGTCATGCCAAGTGATTTGTTTTGCATCTTCAGACAAAGAGATAAAAAATAAATAAAGATTTCTCCCCCAAGAGGTGAGAGGAGATTAAATTCTTGCGACACTGCGGTGGCACAAAAATCTTCCCGGATGGCGACGGCGATGCAGTGTGAAAAGATCGCTTCATATTGAAGCGCCGCATATCAAATCACACGCCTCACCAAGAGGGAGAGCAGCATTTGTTTTCAAAATAATGAGCATGGTTTATGACAAAAATGTAAATAGCTTGGAGATAATTGCATTTGAGTTAGATCAAGGCAGCTTCAATTTAAAATCGCATCTCCATCCTCTCATTTGGCATTCACAAGAGAGAAGGCTTCGTTGTGGTAACTTTATTAGATGTTTGTTTTGAAGGACAAGTCAGAGGCAAACAAATCTGGTGACTTTTCTTCTCTTTTTGTCACTATGAAAACAAAAGCAGTGTGTAGGAGTGCTGGAAGAATGTACCTTTGCTGTTTTTGCATTCCTCAAAATGACTAAAACAAGCTGCGAAAGTGACAAAAAAAAATTGGCCTGAGGCTCATCTTTGTGTTTCTCCTCCTGGTATTTGAGCTGCATGCTCCATTTGCAATTAATAATGTAAAGTTTATGGTCTGGGTATCATTTAGCACATGAAATGAGCTGCACTTATATCGAAGCTGCACCACAGCGTTCATCCAGAAATCTTGTTGAAGCACATTTGAGTGAAGTGTCTGGAAGGCCTCCTAGGTGTCTGGAGAGAAAACTCAGCACTCCCATATCTTCAAAACACACCTGGACACAAACTCAAGCCGTATGCAAAACACACATGGCCAGTTTTACTCAACACTAAGATGTTATAGCTGGTTCCACAGCAGAAAACAAGCAATTCCACGGTACAAACCAAGCTGCTGAGCATCCACTGAGAGCACAGTTTATTCTGTTTCAGGCAGGTTACAAACATGCCACAGGTTTTGGGAGAGTTTCATCCTGTGAGCTGCTGGTCCATGTTTTTTTTCAACATTTCAGGTTTTTATCAGCCATGTTGCTCAAAAACCTCAAACACAGATTATTTTTCCAAAAAACTTTGAATCTTTACAATTTTGTGACATTTAGTAGCACAAATTGCAACTTTATTTCCTCACTTATAAAATTACACCAGGGTTAAAATAGTTCTGTGTACGTTTTTGTCTTCAGTAGAGTGAGTGAAGACTTCATGTCGTGTACGACGAGCATCACACAGCTGCAGTCACAAGATTATAAACACTCATCGTGAACATGTTACATTAATTTTAGACTTTTAATGAATCATTTAAAATGCTAATTTTTCAGAGTGGAATGCTTATATGACTGTGCAAAAGTTTTAAGCAGGTATGACAAAATGCTACATAATAAAATGATTCAACAAGTATAATTATTTATATTTATCTATTTAAAAAATGTGAATAACGTCAATATGTGATGTGAACATCAGTTTCCCTCAAAACACTGCTGGTTGTGCAAAGTCAAGGATTTTCTGTGCTCCAGGTGTTATAATGAGACAAAAATGGAAATATTGATGTAGTTCTGTTAGTTCACTGAAAAGCTGTAGAGTGAAATAATTAGGCTTCATGATTATATTGGGGAGAACATGAAGAGACAGAAGGACACAGAAGATCTGTAGATATGTCTTCAAGTAGAGACTGAGTTCTTTCACACACTGGGCGCATGTGCATCTTGAAGAATTCATGATGTTTTAAAGTTACAGCTGCTCACAACAAATATTGATTTTATTTATATTTTTTCCACTGCCTAAAACATTAGCACAGTACTGTACTTTTGAAGGATTTTTTAATTAAAAGACTTGGATTTACTAATTGCTGATCTTTTCTCCTCCACAGAGGGTCAAAATCACTTTTTTTTTACCATGTCCATCCCCTTGATGAAAAATATCAATGGCTTAACCTCCTTTTTGTGGTTTTTGTTTTGAACTTAAACCAGTTTCGATGGTAATCTCTCCAGCTCGATAGTCTAACTGGACTAGTTACATCTTTCCTTCCAAACAGAGGCAGATGCTCACTGTGTAACCTGAGACGGTGATGAAGTGCTGCAACTTGAGCCCCTCCCCTCTCAGGTGTAATTCCTGACATCTAAGAGAGGAAATGCTTTGTGGAATCACCCATACCAAAAAACCGCATGAGGGTTCAATATATATTTTCTTTGAATGGCAAGACAAATTAACAGTAACAAAAAAAGAGTTTGCATTTCCACACTTTACTAATTTTAATCTGTCTCCTGCACTTTACATAGTATTGTTGTCCTCTTACCTGATAAAAGCCAGGGAGATGACATAATCAGAGTGAACTGTAATCAGCCAGTCACAGTCTTTGCTGTGTGGGTAGGGATGAGGGTAGTTAGGAGAGAGGATAAATCCAGAAGACCCGGTGACATTTCCACCACATGGAGCTTCAGAGATTAAAAAAAGAAAAAAATGACATGATCAGAAGAAGTCTGTAAATGTACCTGAACTGTGGAAAAGTTGTTACCTGCAAATAAGCAAGGCAAACATTAACAACACTAAAGACCACTAAAACATTTACCTGTGTCTTAAGGAACTATGAGGTGTTTCTGTTACACTTAGTTCACTAAGAAAACAAGCTTATAGCTCAAAAAACAATAGCGCCGCACATTTAGGCTAAATGCAAAATTAAATCAATCAAAAATTTACAATTTCCACAATGACT
>SSNP01000004.1:575962-601673 GCA_006937955.1 Pachypanchax playfairii | reverse complement strand
GTTCATGGGTTTGACGATCCTTCAAACAAGCAGTAAAGAAAATAGATGAAAGAAAAATGGTGTTGTCATCAAAGTAAATTACCAAAAAAAGGTTTTTATTTATTATCATTATTGCTCACTTATGTACTCTTTGATATTAGTTGGGTTTATAAATGTGACTCAGAATTGACAAATAAGTTAATCATCAATTAACAGCTACTTATATAAAATCTGCAAAAATTAAAATACTCATTTATGGCTTTACTTGTCTTTTGTGTGTTTTGATGATTACACAAAGATATTATGCACCACTACAAGCAAATTTCCAGAACACCAGAATGCTTGTTTTATAGAATGTTAGTGGCATATGAAGAGTTTATATTTGCATCAAATTTTCTTCCTTTTATTTCATGCTATCTCTTCTAGACCTGAAAATGGAAATAACTGAGAAAGAAAAAAACCTTGCAAGACAAGTCGGCAGCAACTCAACAACAGCTAGACTTCTTGGAAGCCACTCAGTGTCATTATTACTAATTGCATTGTTAAGTAATTTGCTGTTAAGCTCTAATAAGACAAAGTGATAGACTGTATTCCTGAGTATCTGACCATGGAAGTGGAATTATCCACATATGAGCTGGTTGAAGCTCAAGCATTTCTAAGGAGTTCATGTTTAGCCTCCATGTTTTTAAAGACACCAGTGACAGAGGACTATATCTCTGACAAACTCTTCCACCATTTCTTATTCATTCTTGTCCCCTCCATCCCTCTTACACTCCCCTTCAATCCAAATGTCCCTCTTTATCACCTCTGCACATCCATCCTTCTCTCTCCAAGTCACTATCCCCCCCCCCTCACCGATGCAGCTTGGAGGGCTGGGTTGCCAGTAGTATCTGTTTTCCACTTGAATGCAGGTGATTTTGCTCTCTCCCTGCAATTCATATCCCAGATCACAAGAGAAGGTCACAGAGTCGCCGGGCTCCCGCCCCTCTCCGTTGCGACTGCCATTCATGGGAATACCTGGATCTCTGCAGGCTGTTGCAAGTGAACCTGAAGGGCAAAGACACACACATGACTCCCACAGACACACATACAGTAGCAGATGCACATGTGGACCTTCTGGCAGAAAATCAGTAAAACCAAGAGAGAACACATGCACATAGTGTTATATCTCATGGCGGACAGCTGTTAATCTGAAAATGTAACTAACATTGAGCAAATTACTGACAGATATCTGCCAGAACCACAGCTGTGCAGCAGCCCGAGGCTTTGAGAGTGATCTGCTGAAGTCTGATGGTTTTGTTAAATATTCTATCATCCCAGACTGTACAGAGACATTCATAGGCTCCACAGTTCTGTGTTTGTTTGTTTTTTTTGAATCTCAATTTGATAATAAACCCACTACAATAAAAAGCTATTTGAAATTAAGTGGTAAAAGCTTTAATTATTTTGATTATTATTTTTATTACATATAATAACATACATACTAAATAACATTTAAAATATTGTATTTATTGCATTATTTATTGTAATACTGCATTATTTGAATGCGAGACTTCACTGGTATAGCATCTATCCAAACATATAATTGTAGCATACTGGTGGGGAAATGGGTGGGTTAAATAAAATTTAGGTAGAGGTTCTCTTTATGAGTGACAAGGATGGGCAGGATCAGGAATGAGGCCATCAGAGGGATGACACATGTTAGATGTTTTGCAGATAAAGTCAGAGACTGAGATGGGTTGGACTTGGTATGTAGAGAGGAGGGATAGTGGGTTTATTGGGAAAAGGATGTTGAGGTGGGAACTGCCAGGCAGGAAGACTAGAGGAAGACTAAAGAGGAAATATATGGATGCAGTGAAGGAGGACATGAGGTTGGTTGGTGTGAGAGAAGAAGAGACAGAGGACAGAGTTAGATGGAGACAGATGACTTGCTGCGGCGACTCCTGTAGGGACCAGCCAAATGAAGGAGAAGAAGAAGAATGCATCAAGCAAAAAGCAGGCTTAGACTTAATTAAAATCAAGTATAAAAATATTATTCCAAAATAATTTTCTTCATAATTTACCATTACAGTAAACTAAACCAGATGATTTCTACAGATAGTATAGAATTTAAACCCCCAACAGAGTCTACACTTATGGGGGAGTTGCCATGAAGGTCTGCTGCGACAAACACCAACCACAGCTACCGCAGTACCGCTTAAACACAACAAGCCTCTCACATACCATGAGCTTTCACACAGTCTTCTTTCTGCCCTTCAGAGGCAGTCAGGTGGAAGTTAAAACAAACTTTATCTGAAACAAAACCTACAACAGCAGTGGGGCAGGGAGACTTAAAACATAAATCCCAAACAGCATGGTTAAAATATATACAGTGGGGCAAAAAAGTATTTAGTCAGCCACCAATTGTGTAAGTTCTCCCACTTAAAAAGATCAGAGAGGCCTGTAATTTTCATCATAGGTATACCTCAACTATGAGAGACAAAATGAGGAAAAAAAATCCAGAAAATCACATTGTCTGATTTTTAAAGAATTTATTTGCAAATTATGGTGGAAAATAAGTATTTGGTCACCTACAAACAAGTAAGATTTCTGGCTTTCACAGACCTGTAACTTCTTTAAGAGGCTCCTCGGTCCTCCACTTGTTACCTGTATTAATGGCACCTGTGTGAACTTGTTATCAGTATAAAAGACACCTGTCCACAACCTCAAACAGTCACGCTCCAAACTCCACTATGGCCAAGACCAAAGAGCTGTCAAAGGACACCAGAAACAAAATTGTAGACCTTCACCAGGCTGGGAAGACTGAATCTGCAATAGGTAAGCAGCTTGGTGTGAAGAAATCAACTGTGGGAGCAATTATTAGAAAATGGAAGACATACAAGACCACTGATAATCTCCCTCGATCTGGGGCTCCACGCAAGATCTCACCCCGTGGGGTCAAAATGATCACAAGAACGGTGAGCAAAAATCCCAGAACCACACGGAGGGACCTAGTGAATGACCTGCAGAGAGCTGGGACCAAAGTAACAAAGGCTACCATCAGTAACACACTACGCCGCCAGGGACTCAAATCCTGCAGTGCCAGACGTGTCCCCCTGCTGAAGCCAGGACACGTCCAGGCCCGTCTGCGGTTTGCTAGAGAGCATTTGGATGATCCAGAAGAGGATTGGGAGAACATCATATGGTCAGATGAAACCAAAATAGAACTTTTTGGTAGAAACTCAACTTGTCGTGTTTGGAGGGGAAAGAATGCTGAGTTGGATCCAAAGAACACCATACCTACTGTAAAGCATGGGGGTGGAAACATCATGCTTTGGGGCTGTTTTTCTGCAAGGGGACCAGGACGACTGATCCGTGTAAAGGAAAGAATGAATGGGGCCATGTATCGTAAGATTTTGAGTGAAAACCTCCTTCCATCAGCAAGGGCATTGAAAATGAGACGTGGCTGGGTCTTTCAGCATGACAATGATCCCAAACACACCGCCCGGGCAACGAAGGAGTGGCTTCGTAAGAAGCATTTCAAGGTCCTGGAGTGGCCTAGCCAGTCTCCAGATCTCAACCCCATAGAAAATCTCTGGAGGGAGTTGAAAGTCCGTGTTGCCCAGCGTCAGCCCCAAAACATCACTGCTCTAGAGGAGATCTGCATGGAGGAATGGGCCAAAATACCAGCAACAGTGTGTGAAAACCTTGTGAAGGCTTACAGAAAACGTTTGACCTCTGTCATTGCCAACAAAGGCTATATAACAAAGTATTGAGATTAACTTTTGTTATTGACCAAATACTTATTTTCCACCATAATTTGCAAATAAATTATTTAAAAATCAGACAATGTGATTTTCTGGATTTTTTTTTCTCATTTTGTCTCTCATAGTTGAGGTATACCTATGATGAAAATTACAGGCCTCTCTGATCTTTTTAAGTGGGAGAACTTACACAATTGGTGGCTGACTAAATACTTTTTTGCCCCACTGTATGTAGGATATGTATTGAGCAAATCTTGACTTCAGGGAAGACCCAGAGCAAACAAAGATGAAGATCTGACAAGGTATATAATATTTATACCGAGGGAGTAAACAGCAAACAAAGCAGGTGAGCTGATGAGTAAATTAAGACATGGTGTGAGAGGAAAGCAGAAACCAGGTCCAACAGAAACAAACCAGTAGAATATGTTGTACAAACTAAATACAGCTGGGATTTCCTTGTATTCACTGGCTCAATTCAAAGACAATAAGTTACTTACTGTTTCCTCTGCACACAGACCACTGATCACTCAAATCAACCCCAGGTACAAGCAATGTCCTTGAATTCAGGCAATAAAAATTGATTTTTGGACAAATTAACATTAATATAAAGTTCAATCATTCGAACAAAAAAAAACTGCTAATGTAATTAACATGGGAAAAAAACTTCTGAAATATGTTGCTTAGGTTTAGGACACATGCGCACACATTAGGCTACAACATGGCCACCAAAAGAACTTAAAATTGTCTCCGTAAATGAGAATTTTATGTTCTCTTTAGTGGAAAAATGAGGTGCAAATTGATTTGATTTGAGTGGCCAAAACAAATTAAATAATCTTTTCATTGGGTGCTTTCTAATAATATTGTCATTCTCATGAAATCCATCAAACTCACAACCTACAATTAGTCTTTTAGTTTGTCTGTTGCTCCTTGTGCAGTACAGAGAAAATGTTTATCAGCATACAGATGTGGTTGGTACCTTCTAGTTAAATAAAGAAAAACCCACAGAAGGTATCGAAATATCATGAAACTTACAATTTATTTCCTTTAAATGAGATGAAATGAAATGACAAATGAAATGAAAAATACTTTATTTATCCCAGAAGGGAAATTCAACATTGTAGTAGTTTTTTTGGTCCAACAATAAAAAACAATCAAGGTCTGTTCTTGTTGTGGAGGCTAATGGCTGCAGGCAGGAATGATCTTTTGTATCTTTCGGTCTTGCATCGGACCTGAAGAAGCCTCTCACTGAACACACTCTGTTGTTTGATCACTGTGTCGTGCAGAGGGTGAGAAGAGTCCTCCATCATCTTCATCAGCTTGTCCAGCATTCTTTTTTGTACAATCAGCTCCAGCGGCTCCAGAGATACTCCCAGCACATATCCAGCTTTCCTGATCAGTTTGTTGATTCTCTTCAAGTCTCTGGTTCTGATGCTGCTGCCCCAGCAGATAGCTGCAAAGCTGATTGCACTTTCCACAACAGACCTATAGAAAATTTGCAACATCTTGGTGCAGACATTAAAAGATCTCAGCTTCCTTAAGAAGTAGAGTCTGCTCTGACCTTTCTTGTAGATGTATTCTGTGTTGCATTTCCACTCTAGTCTGTTGTCCAGCTGAACTCCAAGGTACTTGTATTCCTCCACCACCTCTACCTCCTCTCCTAGGATGGAAATACTGCTGTGTTGATTCATTCTCCTCCTGAAGTCAACAATCATCTCCTTAGTTTTGCTGGTATTTAAAACGAGATGATTGTTACCGCACCATTTCACAAACTGACTGACCAGTTCTCTATACTCAGCTTCTTGTCCCTCACTGATGCACCCAACAACTGCAGAGTCATCAGAGTATTTCTGCAGATGACAGGACTCAGAGTTGTACTGGAAGTCAGAGGTGTACATTGTGAAGAGAAATGGTGAGAGTACAGTTCCTTGTGGTGCTCCAGTGCTGCTGACCTCCATCTCAGACACACAACCTTTCAGTCTCACAAACTGTGGTCTGTTTGTGAGGTAGTCATAAATCCAGGAGGTTGTGGAGGAATCCACCTGGAATTTATGGAGCTTCTCACATAACAAAGCAGGCTGAATTGTGTTAAAAGCACTTGAGAAGTCAAAGAACATGACCCTCAAAGTGCTGCCTGATTGGTCCAGAAGAGAGTGTGCTCTGTGAAGCAGGTAGATGATGGCATCTTCAACCCCAAGCCCATTACGGTATGCAAACTGTAATGGGTCCTGAAAGGTGCTGACCTGCTTGTTGAGGTGAGCCAGTAAGAGTCTCTCCAGGACTTTCATAACGTGAGATGTCAGGGCAACTGGTCTGTAGTCGTTTGGTTCAGCTGGATGTGGTTTTTTAGGTACTGGAACAAGGCAGGATGTTTTCCACAGCACAGGAACTGTTTTCTGTCTCAGACTGGTGTTGAAGAGGTGCTGGAGAACTGGACATAGTTGCATTGAGCAGGTCTTGAGAACTCTGGGACTGACACCATCTGGACCTGCAGCCTTGTTCTGGTTCAGTTTCTCTAGTTGTTTCTTGACCTGGTTGCAGGTCACAGACAGAGTGGAGGTGGAGGCAGAGGAGGTCTTTGGGTGCTCTGAGGTGGAGGAAGATGAAGCAGTGTTCTGGTCCATGACTGAGCTGCAGGGTGACGGAGTGGAGGTGTGACAGGAAAGCTGTGGGCTCATGGAGGGTGTGTGGTCTGTGGGGCTGGAGGCAGGGGGGGAACTGAACCTGTTGAAGAACATGTTCAGTTCATTGGCTCTGTCCAGACCTCCATCAGTCTGGTCCCCCTTTACCTTGAAGCCGGTGATCTTCTTCATTCCAGACCACACATCCCTCACGTTGTTCTGCTGGAGCTGACTCTCTAGCTTCTTCCTGTAGTCCTCCTTTCACTTCCTGGTTTGTGCTTTAAGTTGTTTTTGTGTTGTCTTTAATAACTCCCTGTCACCATCCCTGAAGGCTTTCTTTTTGATGTTCAGCAGCTTTTTCAGGTCTCTGGTGATCCAGGGTTTGTTATTGGGGAAGCACCTCACAGTTCTTGTTGGTACGATGCTGTCCACACAGAAGTTTATATAATCTGTCACACACTCAGTCATGGTGTTGATGTTGTCTCCATGAGGTTCACAGAGGACATTCCAGTCCGTAGCCTCGAAGCAACTTTTCAGAGTACCTTCAGCATCATTAAACCAGGTTTTGATGGTTTTTGTGATCACTGGTTGCTGCTGAACGATGGGCTTGTAGATGGAGGTGAGAAGAACCAGATTATGGTCAGATCTTCCTAAAGGTGGCAGGGCAGAGGAGCTGTATGCATTTTTAATATTTACATAAAATAAGTCCAACGTCTTATTTTCTCTGGTGGAGCAGCTGACAAACTGTTGGAATGTTGGTAAAGCTGTAGAGAGGGAGACGTTGTTGAAGTCTCCAGAGATCGCCATAACTGAGTTTGGATGCTGTGTTTGTAGCCTTGCAACAACGGAGCTGATGATATCACAGGCAGTTTCTGGAGCGGTACCAGGTATTATATAAACCGCTACCAGAATAACACAGGTAAACTCTCTGGGTAAATAATATGGACGGAAACTCACAGCTAACAGTTTGATGTCCCTCGTACAGATCTTCTCCTTCATGGTGACATGTCCAGGATGACACCAACGCTGGCTAACCAGCACTATGATTCCACCTCCCCTCAGCTTCCCGCTGAGTTGCTTACTGCGGTCTGCGCGGACCGTCATAAAGCCGTGTACAGACACGTTACTGTCTGGGATGTGTTCATGCAGCCACGTCTCGGTGAAACACATAAAACTGCATTCTCTGTACTCTCTCTGGGACCTGGTTAGCACCTCGAGCTCGTCCGTTTTGTTAGCTAGCGATCTGACGTTACCCATCACAACAGTTAGAAGAAACGGTTTAAATCTCCACCGTTTTTGTCTCTGCTTAACTCCTGCCCTGCGTCCTCTTCTCTTTCTCTTCAACTCGGGACCCAGCGGGATTTGCTGTGTTATTTCACTGTTAATTTTGATTTGGGAGAGTTTTATCAGTTGGTCACGCTGATAAACAAGTCTTCCGTTGCCATGGAGACCCATCACAACAAAATCCGGAAAACAGCCAAAAAGAGCCAAAAACATCCAAAAAACTCTCCCGTGCAGCACAGCCCCCGAACCGACGCAAACCCCCCCCCCCCAAAAAAACAATTTGACAGCCGAAGTCTGTCAAAAGACAGCTGTAATTTTTTAAAAAAACACGAGAAGACAGAGCTACTACTACAATTTGCTGCCACCTCGCGGCGCATTCTAGAACGATAAAAAAAAAAAAACAGACTGAATGAACGATGAAAAGACAGAAGGTCCCTGTAATACTAAGTATATAACATATTATAGTTAAACATGTCCTTATGGTGAAATATGTTGAATTTTTTCCAGGGAATCATAATTTTGTTCCAGGTCACTTTCACTAGTTAGTTTTTTAATTAGTCCGTCAAGCCCCAATTTACAGGCGATGCCTGATTTTCAGTATCTTTTTACATCCATCAAGGTGGTAATGTTTTTGCTGGCGTTGGTTTGTTTGTCTGACTTTTGGCAACTTAACTTGAAAACTTGAGGATGGACTTTTAGAAAAAATTTAGGAAATATCCAGAATATGTCAGGAAACAATTGATTAGATTTTGGGTGATCTGTCTTGTATGGACCAGGGAGCACTTGGATGAAGGACCAGTACTGTTCTCTGGTTAAAGTCAATTCACATTAAGTAGGAATGATGGACCCCACTGATGTTAGAGACGTCAAGGGGAGCACTGTCTATTAGCCACTAGGGGTGTGACGATACACACAGCTCATGAGACAAGACACAATATCAGGTTCACGAGAATGAGACAATATTTTACATTGCTTTTCAGAAAAATAAAATTACAAAATATGTCATTGGTATTCAGCAGATACTCAAAATGCTGCCACACAAATGACTTAAATGTGGCGAGGACTTCCGCAATGATGATGTTTCCTCTCTCCAGCACCATGTTGCTGTGCTGTTACCAGAGAGAACTTATGATGTTGTCACACCCCTATTAGCCACTGTTTCAGTGGTGTTACAGTGTGAGCAGGTGTGTCTCATCAACACGAAACTGCCCCACACCTTGTGAATGTTACAGTGATGAGTCCAAACTACCTGAATGACATAATTAATCCAGTCCAAGCTCTCTCCCTGTTTCATCATCATCAGGTTTGAACTCTGAACTTACCTGTTATCATTAAAGTCACTCTCCTCACCAAGCAGATCACTCTCAAGGCAAATAATAACAGTCAAGCACCCCCCACTGATGTCTCCACTGACATCATTATCTTCCAGGTTATAATTCTCTTCCTCGCTCTAACAAAGAAAACGGTAACTTCAATCTTCATGTTTTCTATTTCCCTCAGTTTCACTTACCTGTCACTAATCCACTATAACCAGAGTCAGTTTGGTTCAGCTCAATATCCATCTACTACTATCACCATCATCTACTCTGTATCTAAAAATAAAGCTTTTAAACATCATTCCATGTCATTTTCTGTGCACCTGAGTCCAGCCGCTAACACAAACATAAGAGCGGTTTATATAACTGTGATTTCAAAATGCATACACAATATTTTGCATCTCTATTAAAAAAAGTTCACAATGATATAAGATTTTATAAAAATTCAATTTAAATTGAAAAAAGAAGTCCATGAGAAGAAAAAGCAGTTGTTCAGCAGACACTGACTAACCACTGAAATATTTCCTTGTGTTGCATTTCACACCAACACATTAAATCTAAACCATCACATGAAAATACTTCACAGTACTATACTCTCAGGGGAATAATTTAGCTTATGCATTATTTTGGAAAATAGTAGCCTTAGGCAAACAGTTTATGGGTGACGTATGTAACAGCAAACTGAGAGCATTTTGCAGCGTACTGAATTCTACAGCTCACATTTTCATAATAAACAGCCATGCCTATATGCTGAAATAAAAGCATGTGCAAAAAATAAACTAAAACACTTACTGTTTTTAAACCTGTGTTCAGCAGATGACAAACTACAGCAGTATTTGAGCAACAGCTCAAAAAATACATAAAAAATTAAGAGATTTCATCTTTTCTATTTGAGAAAATACCCAATGTGGATGTACTTTCACACTTGATTATTACTTTTTTTTAAAGAACTTTAAAAAAAGGATTCTTACTTGAGAAGTCGATGGCAAACCCAGACTTGGTGATGTAGAAGTCTGTTTCGAACTGAATAGTGACTATGTTAAGAGTTGAGTGGATTCCTTCAGGCAGCAGAGAGCCGCTGACCTCCTTCAGAGACATCTCGTTCTCTGGAGGCCCGTCCCAAACCTTCAGAATGTCATGAGAAGCCTCAGTGTCGAAGGCAAGAAATTGGAGACTGAAAGAGGTGAAAAGAAAACATTGTTGACCTAGTTTAGTTTATTCTACTTAAGTTTCAGTGTTTGTTTTTTTGTTATGTAAGAAGCTAAAATTCCTATAATAGCAGTACTGTTAAATTTGTAATCTCTATGTTCCTTCGAACTAATTATCATTTAAAATGCAGCAAAATTTAAATATTCAAATGAGGAATGACTAAGTGGAGATCAACACGGTAAATGACTTTAAAACTTTACAAATGACTTATCTGCAGCAGGAAGAAGAGATGGCCTGAAGCAGCTTATCTGACAGTGTCAGTTTAGATGTTTATTTTGACCTCTCTGCCCAAATGGGTTTCACATTGGCACAAGAAGATCTCCACAAAAGGAAAGAAAAAGCTTTTCATGTCCAAGAAACATTTCCCTTAAGGAGATGTCAAAGTTCGTCTCTCCATCACTGGAAATGGAACCACCGCAGGACATTTTCCCCGCTGACACAACTTTTGACATGCTACATTTAGTTCAGTCTTTAGTTACTTAATATACCATGAAAACACTTTAGGATGTTTTCTTCCTTTGAGTTTCCTTGTGTGTAATATGTTTGTTTTTAATAAAGTCAATATGTTTTCACTAAAAGGAATTACAGAATTAATAAATTATTATTAAGTCAGTAACTCGCTGGAATGTGACTGTTGGACACAACATTTTGAGAAAATGTACAAAACTTCTGTTGGAATTAACACTTCTGTGAAAAGTTCTATATACAGTGGGGTCACATGGGGTAGTTCAGTCAAAAAGTGTCTTATGCCTCAATTCATTTTAAGTTCACCCTTATTTTATATTCACAATTTAATTGCCAATTTCTCCCAAAATCCTGCACATTGCTCACACTATCTGACTCTCATGGATACTAAATTGACATGGGTTTCAAACCAGTTCCAGATGTGTGCAAATACTCTATGACTACTTTGAGAGAACATTTCTCTTTTGACCTTTATCAAAACTCAAGTGACATGAGAGTGAGGCCCTGGGAGTAACTCAATTGTCATTGCAATTATTTCAAGTCATTTTAGAAACTTGACTTCAAATACAGTTTGCATTTTGTCGCCAACAGCCAGAGCCCAACGAGACCGTGGCTTTACTTTCTCCCAACATATCCTAGATTATTTTGATGATATACTATTTGTGTATTTATTTATAGGTGGATGCTTCTCCAACTGAAGTTACCTGACAATGTTGCCAGAGCTGACCTCAATAGTCCAGGTGCATCTGAGGTTATTGTCATAGGGGAAGGGATAGCCCGGAGAGAGGATTCGACCTGTAGACTGACCCTTAAAACTGCCTCCACACTCCGCTGCGTGCACAGATAAAAACACAGAACATATGAAAGTCTCCAAAACTACTCTGTTCCAAAACATGCAACAAATTCATAAACCCAATCAAGCACATGAGATAAGACTGAAAAACATACGTCACTGCAGTTCTGAGAATCTGGAGAGAAGAGTCTTGGCTCAAAGTGCCATGATGTGACACATGATGTGATTCAACAATCATTTCCATAGCAATGACAAATTTTCACAGATGCAAAACTTGTTTTGTTTCAAAGTTTGCCTCATAATGATGTCATTAAAAGACTAACTAGAGAACATACAGCACAGTGTGCTACAAATGTCAATGACCAGAGGATTATCTCATCATCTAATAAACAGTCTGGTGTCCCTTCCCTGGGTAACATCTCACTGTCTGGATTGCAGATCTGAGAGCATTTAATTGATAAGAAAATTGCATTACGTTGCTGCAACTGTGAGCTATAATAACAATCATAAACGTTGGCAATTGTAAAACGTACTTGAGGCGAATGAGGATGCGACCTTTGAGAAATGACAGGAAGTTTCTTCTCACACTCAGCACGCAAACAAAAAAGGGAAAGGCTCCATATGAAATTGACCATTTTATGGCCTGGTATATTAAAAAATGTACCAAATGTTGGCCTTTTCCTACTTATTTTGGCTATTGTTTTAAACTGAACACAATGCCAAACCAAAGACAAGCGTCACTGAAAACAGGCAGGAGAAAATGGTGGCATTTAAAGTGCAATTCTGCTCACGTTTACAATTTGTAAATCATTTTCTAACCTAATCCATCACTGGTAGACACCGAGAAACATATTCTGCTCCTCGACACCTTTTAGACTCCCGCTGCGTGCAGGTAATAGCTTTAACATTTCAGTCTTACGGCATGGCTGTGCCACATGTACAGGTGTCCATAGGATATAAGTATTCCAAAAATGAGGCCTTCACTTCCAAAAAGATGCTGATTAATAGAATAAAAACACTGAGCAAAGGCTCAGAATGAAGCAGAGTCAAAGCAGCATAGTAAAAGCTCAATAGCAATTTAGAGTTCTTCACTCTAGGGTTCCTAATGATTCTGCACAGTCATTTCAGCATCAGCAACACACAGAAAGATCAATGAATAACAATAAAACATCACAGCTGTTTATATTTTCTTACGAAATGACAAGCAGTGTGTGTTCTTTCAACACAGGGCAATTAAGTGAATATCATGTTGGGATAAATCGTTTGGATTAACACCTAGCTGAGCAATGCTGCTAGTATTCATGCTCTGAATAATGAAATAAGACACAAACAGTGTCAGAGAGACAGAGAGCAGTGGACCGTGAGACACAATGACACGGAAATTTGGGCCTGAAATGTAAAACCAAAAGTCTGAAAAATAAAAAAGCAAAAATAGAAATCTATAGACAGAAAGGATTACCTATACATGATGGGAGGTTGTTATCCCATGCTCTTCTCTCTCCAGTCATGCACTTAAGCTTGGTGCTGCCGTGCAGACTGTAACCTTGTTCACAGCCAAACATGATGGAACTTCCAGCAAAGTGACCCTGGTCACTGATTTTGAACCCAAACTGCGGCACCCCTGGATCATCACAATGGGAAAGCTCAAAACCTGGACAGGTGTGATTGGAAAAAATTAAGAATAAAACAAAATGATAAGAAACATAGAATAACAAAGAACTGCATATTGATATTTAGTAAAAAAAAAAAAAATCTATCATCAAGCCTTCATTTTATGTGCCTGAGTGATATTTCCATCTATTTGTTTTGCAAAGAGGTATTGATTGAGCTTTGAGAATTAATTTCCGGTTGAGCACAGATGAAAGCTTACAGTCCTTTTATATGACTTGGCAGTAAATGATTCTTTTTGGACAGAGCACAATTAGATGTTCACAATTAAATGTTCAATTGAGTGTGGACATTTACTACGACTGCGAAACAGCCCGTCCAATTGAATCACTTTGGGATTACAAAACCTATTAAATAACATGGCATCATTACATTACACAAACAAGAGAATGATGCAATAATTCTTTTGTATGAATGAAACCACGGCCTTTACATGGCGTCTTCTCCTCCATGTACAAAACATCAGCATTCTGCTATGCAGCAACAGTGGCTGCACATAAACCCAGCAGCACTGATTTATGGTCTCTCCTCACAGCAAGGTCCGTGCCCATGCCAGGTGTTATAGCTTTGTAGTATTACAAATGTCATGCCCAATATAAATTCCCAGCAGTTAACTCTCACATTTACAGAATTACCTCAGGACTTTGGGAAAAAAAGTCTAGAAAACATGATCAAATTTCATTACAAGATTTAAGCAGGGCATATCTCACCTTTTCGTTTAGATTCATACAACAGTCAATCCTCTCCAAGTTAAAAAGAGCCATTAATTCAAACTGAAAAGACCAAATGTTCTACTAAAGGATAAAAAGGAACTTGCTCACATAATAGTTCTTACCTTGTGCACACCTCTGAAAATAAAATTCTAAAGAAATCAAACTGCTGTCAGCTGATTTTCAGAAATAATCAGCTCTGTAACTCAACAGGGCAGTCTGTAATTAAAACATTTCTACTCAACTAATAGCACTTTCATTTAGAAACAGATGGTATAATCTCATGTTGTTGCAATAAGCACTCAGAACTGATTAATGTGTGTTTTCCAATTTTCTTTCAGAGGTTGTACCTGACACATTAGGTTTAATCATCACAGACAGAAAATTGTCAGATTGTAGATGTAAGTTAAGAAAAATAATGACAATAATTATGACTATAATGCCTTTACATTGATTAAAACCTAAAAAATTGTTCTAAACTCAAAACAGACTCACTGACTGTATATTGATTTCTATCTAAGTAAACCCTAATAAAACAAACAAAAAAGCAGAATACTCAGACTGCAGGTCGAACACAAAAACACTTTAAATTGGCCAGCAAAATGCAGTCTCACCAGAGCATCCTCTCGTCACAGTAATAAATTAGAAATGGTTAGCAACAATACACAAGTCAGAAAGCCAATTAGAAGAGAATGTTAACTCTGCCCCATCTATTACTGGTCTTCTTACAACAATAACCAAAACTTTCAATACACACACTTGTGTAAATGAAAACACACAGTGTAAACAGTATATACAAAAACACACATTTAAAACACATACACACACCTAAACAGTGATTTTAAACTAGTCCCAACAATAATTCACTTGTTTTAACAAGGTACAGTTAGGCAGGCAGGGACGCTAATTGCAGGAGTAGAGAGCAAAAGAAAAGAAGGAAAGGGAATTCACACAGAGAGAGACAGAAGGAGAGGAAAGATGGAAAGAAAATGCTCATTTTCCTGCTGGAGAGGGGCAGAAACACCACACTGTGCCTAATGGATTCCCTGACAATGAAAGACATGGAGAAGCAGGGTGGAGGTCAATTAAAACCTTCTTTTAAACTCAGTGGCTTGAAATGCCAGGCTCCAAAAATGAAGTTAAATTCACACATTTGGATAAGGTTTAGGACTCATGCCGTGGGGAAATAAAAATGTGACTTACTGTGGTATATGAGGCGGAACCCTGCTGCTGTCGACTCCTGGTCTGAGAAGAATTCAAGCCACAAATAGTTGGAAGTGCTGGTAAGGGACAGGCCCTGCATCGCTGTGCCTGTGTAGGTGCCAAGAAGTGGAGCTGCTCCATCCTTTCCATCATACAGCTGATCAAAGACAAAATAAAGTGTGTACTTTTACTGCTTGAAATAAAGATAAAATATCATAAAGTCATGAGAATTAACTTGATCTTCACGATTTATGTAACAGGTTCTCAAGTATTTTATTTTTGAACAATTAAGAATGCATTACATTGCATAGTAGTTAGACCAACCCCAGGTTGGAGATTTAGGGAAGGATTTTCATGCTGACAACTACTTACAAACGTTTTTACGGTCTAAAGCAATTTAAGGTTACAAAACTCTAGAGTCGATTGACACTGTCAGACACAAAAGTGAAAAAGTGGAAAAATGGTTCATAAACTGCTTGAAATGCTTTAAAATTGAGCTTTGAGGGGATTTTTACCTGGTGAAAATTTGTTATTGTTTAATTACTGGTAACTTGGCTCTATCATAAAAATTCTTTACCAACTTTCCAAACACTGACCTCTCTGATCGATGTCTACTGCAGGTAAAACACTGATTAGCTATAAAGAATAAGTGGTCTGGAATTAGATTGTCGTCAAAACCTCTGCATTCCAGAAACACAACACTGATGCAGTTTCAACCATCCGAGCGCACATTTCAGCTCCTGCACGCGTTAACACTCATCCACATGCTCAGATTCAACTGTTTGCGTGCACACAGTGCATATTTTGTGTCCTCAAAAAGAAATCCTGCTATCTGACTTTTGATGGTTTGGAGGCAGGTCCCAGTGACAGCATGTGATCAACTCATTGGTTGACATTAAGATTTATCATTAAAACATTCATTTTGTGAGTCGAGTTCAGCTTCACTCATTTGTTGGCTCCACCCATGCTACTGTTTCAAAGCTAACATGGTAGATAAAGCTGAGCCCACATGTGCTACAGCCTCTACCATACAGAGTTATAAGTTTTCAAAGACCAAACGGGTCTAACGTATGCAAAAAAGTCAATATAACAGATAAGAAAACCCTGGCTTTTACATTCTGAAGGGTTTCTTTGGCTTATCATAGTATCATGAGCACAATGCATAAGCATCTGAGAATGAGGGACACAGGGCTTCTACCATACACACTGTATGTGTGCAGCTAAATTCTTGCTGTGAAGATCAGTTATCTTGAACCCAGTGGCACACAGGGGCAAGGATTTAATTTAAGATGCAAAATATATTTTATGAAGTAGGTTGTCTGTCTCACATTATATCTGGATGTTGAAAATCTGGATATGGATTTCTGCTATTTTAAAACAATAATCCCAAAAAGTCTGTATGCTTCAGGCAAATGCAGTTTCATCAACTCCATTGCTGTAAATTTGCCAATATGCAGATATTCCAGATTAGGTATAAAAAGGTTTAAAAAGGTATAAAAAGGAGTTTGACACTAGCAGCTCTAAACACAACAAGTTTTTTGAGTGTGAATGGAGATTCCTGCAGACTTTGTTTGTTCCAATGCTTTTAATATGCAAATAAATCATTGGGACTATCTCACTCCATAAAAAAGTTATGTTCTGTATGTTTGTAGCTGATGGTATCTGCACTGAAGTCTGAGGGTGAGAGAAGGTATACATGTACAAGTGGTGGGTGTGTGCATGTGTGAGAGAAGAAGACAGCAGGTGATGCAGTTGTGGTAGTTATGACTCGGTTTCAGCCTACAGGACCCATTTTTGTGAGCTAATAAAAGCAACCTGTTGAGCAGAAGAGCGACTCTTCTTCCATCGAGTGTTAAGGCACTCCAGAACATTGTGGCTCAGTCACCATGCGGTGTGTCACAGCTGACAAGACGCTACACGAAAATTACACTTCAGGGAAGCTAGTGTTAATGATGACCAACAAATGCTACAGCTAGCTACCTCTGTATGGCCTAGAAAATACACTGCCCAATAAAATAAAGGTAACACCTAAACAAAATGATGTAACTCCAAGTCCATCAGACTTCTGTGAAATCAAACTGTCCACTTGGAAAGCAACACTAATTGATAATCAATTTCACATGCTGTTGTGCAAATGGAATAGACAACAGGTGGAAATTATAGGCAATTAGCAAGACATCCCCAATAATAGAGTGGTTCTGCAGGTGGTGACCATATACCACTTCTCACTTCCTGCTTTCTGGCTGATGTTTTGGTCACTTTTGAAGGCTGGCGGTGCTTCACTCTAATGGTAGCATGGGGCAGAGTCTACAACCCACACAAGTTCGTTCAAAAGACGGCAGGTTAGATCCCCAGTGCCGGCAAGCTAGGTCGAAGTGTCCTTGGGGCAAGATACTGAACCCGCCGCTGCCTCGGGGCGGCCGTAATCTATCGGGAAGGAGGTCATCCGCTGATCAGGAGACCGGAGCTTGATCCCGTGTCTACAACCCACACAAGTGGCTCAGGTAATGCAGCTTATCCAGGATGGCACATCAATGTGAGGTGTGGCAAAAGTTTATTGTTTCTGTCAGCATAGTGACCAGAGCATGGAGGTGCTACCAGGAGACAGACCAGTACATTAGGAGACACAGAGGAGGCCATCGGAGGGCAACAACCCAGCAGCAGGACCGCTACCTCCACCTTTGTGAGGAACAGGAGGACCACTGAGACCTGCAAAATGACCTCCAGCAGGCCACAAATGAGCATGTGTCTGCTAAAATGGTCAGAAACAGAGCCCATGAGAGTGGTATGAGGACCCAATGTCCACAGGTGGGGGTTGTGCTTACAGCGCAACACCGTGCAGGATGTTTGACATTTACCAGTAAACATCAAGACTGGCAAATTCTCCATTTGCACCCTGTGCTCTTCACATATGAAAGCAGATTCACACTGAGCACATGTGACAGGTGTGACAGTCTGTAAATGCCATGGAAAACATCCTGTTGCCTGCAACATCCTCCAGTATGACCGGTTTGGAGGTGGGTCTGTAATGGTGTTGGTTGGCATTTCTTTGGGGTCTGCAAAGCCCTCCATTTGCTCACCAGAGGTAGCCTGACTGCTATTAGGCACCAAGATGAGATCCTTAGACCCCTTGTGAGACCATATGCTGGTACAGTTGGCCCTGGGTTCCTCCTATTGTAGGACAATGCTAGACCTCATGTGGCTGGAGTGTGTCAGCAGTTCCTGCAAGACAAAGGCATTGATGCGGTGGACTGACCTGCCTATCCCCAAGACCTGAATCCAACTGAGCACATCTGGGACATCATGTCTCACTCCATCCACCAATCCCATATTGCACCACTGACTGTCCAGGGGTTGGTGGATGCTTTAGTCCAGGTCTGGGAAAATATCCCTCAGGAGACCATCTGCCACCTCATCAGGAGTTGCTCAAGTGTTGTAGGGAGGTCACACAAGCATGTGGAGGCCACACACTACTGAGCCTAATTTTGACTTGTTTTAAGGATGTTACATCAATGTTGGATCAGTTTGGAGTTTCTCCACTTTAATTTTGATTGTGATTCCAAATCCAAAGCTCCATGGGGTGATACATTTGATTTCCATTGATAATTTTTTGTGATTTTGTTGTCAGCACATTCAGCTATGTAAAGAACAAAGTATTTAATAAGAATATTTCATTCATTCAAAACCTAGGATGTCTTATTTTTGTGTTCCCTTTATTTTTTTTTTTGAGCATTATAGTTTTTTCTGTGAACTGCTATGGTATGGAGATTAGAGTTGTTTTTAGATTGCAGTAATCCACATCCAGCTCTTGGTGGAGACAATATAGGTGGTTGCCTAAGGCACCACATATGGGACAAAGGTATCACAGCATTATCTTCTTTGAAATAATAAAGAGTCAGTGCTTTGAAGGTTTTTACAAAGGGACTAAACAGAAACCAGATAAGACATCTGCATCCTAAAAAAGTTGATTCCAGCTGTGAAGTGAGAATGACACAGTAATTTACATCTCAGTCATTCATGTCCAATCTCTAGTGCTTACCAAAACTGCTAAAATGTCCTCAAGCCACCAAATAAAGGCTGTGGCTTCTGTTTGACCTCAGCTTTTAGAATTGGAACAACAATGTGTTCTGGCTGACTATTATACTTTAAATCCTTCCTTCAAAAAGCACTAACAACTTGTTCACACTAGGATCCCTGAACATTTAATTCCTACCCACAGTCAACCCCCCCCCCCCAGCGTCCCACCCCCGACTTGGACAAAATGTAAATTTGCTAAGCACTTAGTAGAATTAAATTTTCAGCGTAGTCTAGTGGAAGGGCGATCGCCCATCGGTCGACAGACGGCAGGTTAGATCTCGGTGCCGGCAAGCTACATCGTAGTATCCTTGGGCAAGATACTGAACCCGCCGCTGCCTCGGGGTGGCCGTAGTCTGTTGGGAAGGAGGTCATCCTCCGATTGGGAGACCAAAGCTTGATCCAGTGTCCTGGCAAGAGCCTTTGTGTTGAAGTATCCTTGGGCAAGATACTGAATGCCGTAACTACCCCCCGGGTGCTGATGGGTTAATTGCAGAGCCAAACTTCCTCACGAGAGATCAATATAGGCAAAAACTAATCAATAGCTGTCCCTTTTTTCATAGCAATATTGACAATAAGCTACATCAATAATGTGTTTATGGAAAAAATGTGCTCTTGTACAATTATTGATCCGATCACACTGACTTCATCCTCGTGGTGCGTCAAGTGCATAGATTCTGCAACTGAGCATGTTTAGGAGTCGAGTGTACGCTTGTCACTGCCGTGTGCTCGTTTGTTCACGTGTGTGCATGGTAGATGCGTGTGTGCTCACAGACTCGTAGTCCAGAAATGTGCTCTCGCCATGTATGTTTTTACCTGCAAAATGCAACTTCCTTACGTAAATCACTTTCATGGGCACAATGTTCAGTGTGCAAGAGCAGAATATGCATTTACGACTTTTGACACTAATTAGACACCATAAAATAGACTTTACAACTCTACATCCAACATCTCTAATGGATCGCCAGCTAGAAACCAGCACTAAACATTGTCCAGCAGAAAACGGACTAATGATCTGCCTGATGTTAATATCTGTGGTGATATACTGTACGTCGAAAGAAAAAAACAGAAGTGTAAACCAGGACAAGAGATGACACAATGAAATAAACTGTAAACCTATTTCGTTGCTTTTATTAATTGTACCAAAAAAAATGACTGTCTAACAGACAAGGTTTGTGTAAATGAACACACAGTAACCCCTCCTTTCCACTGGACATGTAAGCGGAGCTGCGCATTTTTCTCACGAAATCAGCTCTGTGTCCCTTGCCACCAGGAGTATTTTAGATGTATATCACTGGCGAAAGCATTCCATCTAGCTGGTCCTGGCAGATAACAAAATCAAAGGAGAATTGCAAAATCCCACGTGATTTCGTCAGTGCACCCAACAACAAGCAGGGAGACAGACAACAACATGTATCTAAAGGTTATGCAGTTTATTTTCACACTACCTACGAACTTCAAACCCATCACAGGTCATGCATTTTTTCCTAGTCACGCAAACAGAAATCTGAATGTGTCCTTTACTTTGAAACTTTCGGGTATTTTACTTTTCACGAATGCCTGATTTCCTGTCTGGTCCAAACCAAACACATGCTTACATGTCCAGTGGAAAGGAGGGGTAAGAATGCAGCAGTTCAGCCTCTGCACTGTGGAATGTGATAGTGCAATTGCTGTATTTGCAACGCAAAAGCAGGACAACAAAATTGGTTTGTGAAAATTTTCACTAATCCTTAGTGAACCCAGTGAGGAATTTTCTGCAAATTCCCGTAGGCTTCTAGGATCTTATTGTTAAACAAGTAAAAGATTCCACACATCTGTTTGGCTAAGGCAGGCTCCCTGTTTATCTGTTTTCTGTTAGTAAAGAAGCAGCAGTATTTACCTTGAGAATGTCACCTTGTGCAAGCTGAAAGTTGCTGGCGGTGATGTTGACGCCTTTGCCAGTTTGGACCTGAATGCTGTACACACATTCGTGGCTGTTGTCGTAGTTCATCGGGTAATTTGGAGACAGAAGAACACCCTCGTTGTTGGAGACCATGGATCCACATTCCGCTGCAAGAAAGCAAACACAAGAAGGAAGGACAGAATCAGTTCTACAACAATTTACACAGCAAATGGGATAAAGTCAACACTGCATAACTAGACCATTACCTCAAGAGATAAAGGTGCAATTTAACTGTTTTTCTTGGATGAACAATTATTATTTTCTCTTCGTAAAAGTCATTATCTGGTGGCAGTGACACATTATAAGACACTGAATAGACTATTAAATGATCATTGTAAAAAGACAGGCTCCTTCACAAAATAAAACAGATTACTTTAAAGAATACTCTTCTGAGTTGGCAGAAACTGAGAAGCATTTTCATGTGTCTGCCTTATTTCTACTAACAAACAATTGTTTATTTGTCTAAAGCAACAACATGCTTCATTTAAATGTGAAATAGTTACCAAAAAGTTATTTTCATCACACTGGTTAACAAACACACAATAGTTCATCTGAAGCAATCTGGTTCACTTGCTTTTTAAGTGTCTAATAAAAAGTTTAGCTTTGAGACAAATACAGTTTTAGTGACACTGACTAAATATTCAGATAGAAACAAGAAAGGAAAAACAGCTGATCACGTACCCACACACCTTGGCAGAGGGGCACTCCACATGCGGCGGCCACCTCCCAAGCACACAACCTCCCTTGCCCCCTGCAGACGATAACCCGTGTTACAGTAGAATGACAGCGAGTCACCAATGCCGAACCTGGATCCTGTGTGCCAGCCAAACCGGGGCGTGCCAGGATCCTGACAAGGCTCAAGGTTGTACTCTGCAAACAAGAAAGACAGAAAATTAGCCACAGAAAATGTAAATGGCTTACAAGTTTCCAATAACCTATTTGTCAGTTAAACTTATTCCTAAATTGTTTGTGACACGATCAAGTTTCAATAAAACATTAAGAAGCATTATAACTTTAACTGATCATGGTGCAAATTTGTGTTGTTTGACACTTATAAGGCAAGTATGACTGTTTTTAGAGCTTCAGGTGAATCTCAATTTGAAACCATAAGTGGGGGTACAAGAACTTTGTTCACATCTTACATGGACATTGAAAGGTATTCGTGAGCTTGTATTTTCCTTGATAAAATGGTGAAACGCTGTTACTGCTTCATTAATGTATGTCCCTAATTCAGACCCAGAAAAGGAAAAAATCACTCATGCAGAAAAAAAAAGACTTGACAAGGACAAAACAAAGATTTTCAGACTCAGTGGGTTAGATTTTGATCCATGGAAAAAATTCATCTCTACAGCCGCACTCGAGTCAAACCCATTTTCAGGCAGCAGAGCCATGAGTTAAACATCAGACATTATTTCTATGAACAACACGACCTGTAATCGAACACTGGACATAAAAAAGGCAGCAATATGCGCAAAGAATGGTGCAGAAATCCTCTTTTCTAAATATCACACTCTCAACATGTGGATTTCTGAGTATGTAAATGTTACAATTAAAGAGCGACTGGAGTTTGAAATGAACGACTTGTCTCTCAGATCAACTAAATCTTTCTGTGTGCAAACAAGCTGCTGTCACGAGGACACATCATGAATGTTACTTTTTTCATAGCTGTAACCACACAAATACATATGCACACACACAGTCGCATGCACCTACAATTAATTTTACTTAGTTTTAATAAAGTCTGTAAAAACATGGGTAATATGAGAGAAATACTAACAGTGCCACAAGACTTGTGTGTGCATGGTCACGCAGGATCTAACACTAGTAATTCCATGAGCGATTTCTTGGTGGATTTTGGTCTCTTTTTCTTTTGCTCTGATCTCAGTGGTTATCTGTAATGTTTCTTTGCACCCACAATGACACTGACACTGACTGTGTTTGATCTGTACTATTTCAGCTCAAACATAGACAGCTGTCCTCATCAAAACCAGTTCTCTTTATAATGTCTCTTCTACTGAGTCGACATTCAGAAAGAGACAAACACTCAAACGACAAATTATTGATCTGATTCTCCATTTTCTGTCATAGTTTCTGCCATAGTAATTGCTTTGTTTAAACTGTCTCTTCCTATGTTTCTTTACTTCCTGTGAATTTGGCTTCCTCTAAAATTAAGCACCATAAATCTGCATATTTAAGACTTTATTACTGGAAATCTGTGCATGCCAGTTTACGTGAAAAGTGTCCACAGAGCACAAATGTAATATTGTTTGATATAAAGTAGTAAAATAACATAAAAATTGTAAGACAGAGACTCTTTAAAAGGACCCTGCAAATCCGTCCCCTGTTTCTTGCTTTTTAAACAGAAAACTGCACATTTAGCCACAATGAGAAATATTGTATGCCATGAGGATTATATGTCTTACTCAAGGACACTTGATCAGGTTGGGATACGTGCCCAAAGCTTGAGACATCGAGATAAAGGATAGGCTCTAAAAACTAGGCCACCCTCCGAGCAAATCTTCTCGCACATGGCTGGTGGCTTTAAAATCTAAGAAGATGCAACTTGGGCCAGGTCTGAAGAATAACATCTTAATGCCATCAGCGTTCCTCTCAGACTCTGTATCGGGCAGTATGCTGAACTTTATGGGCCTATTGATCTGAGCCCAGTGAAGCATTATAGCAGCAGTGGGATGTGGCCTGAATCTGATCAGAGGTTTTAAAAAGGTAAAAAAATGAATTCTGATCAGGAAATCTATACCTGCTAATTACAGAGTATGCAAGGACAAAAAGCACACAATCAGCAACTGTTTCATGAATATTCATGGATTTATAAGTTATGCTTCACTTCAGCAAACAGCAAGCAAATATTTAGCTAGAATGTTTATGAAACAGACCCTCCCTCTTTTGCTTCTCATCTATGCCTCTCCTTCTGTCACCTCTCTGTCTTTCCACCCTGACTATCAACCCTACTCACTCAGCACTGCCATCTGTCTCACCTCTTCCCCACATCGCTCTATAAAATTTCTATTTCCACTTCTCTGTAATTATCCAATCCTTGGTCTCTGTATGGGGGAACATTTTTCTTAACGCCAGAGTCTCCTTGGTCCTCAGGAAACCGGCCCACAGGCTTTGATGAGTATTATTATCATGGTCAGACACCTACTGCCTGTGCGACCTCTCTGTGCGGTAATTACCCTCCTCAGACCTGCAAGACCTGAGGCATGATTTACCTTCAGCCCACTGACCGACCAAAAACCCCCTCATGTCACTTTATGCAAGCTTTAGGCTTAACGCTTTTGATCTCTTCCATGAATAAAAAAAGACTTTCTCTTTCTTGTCTGAGTGTCACTGCCTTTAAGTCTGGCATTTTACTCTTCCTAAACAACACTACACACCCCACTCCTATCCTCCTTTCTCCACACAATTTATCCTCCATCCCTACCTCAAATTTCATGTCAATACTCCTCCATTTCACCTACAGACAGAACCACGATACGCCTTCTTACCTGAGAAGGAGATGTTGAATCCCTGCAGAGATATGGAGAAGTCAGAAATGAAGCGCAGCTGGGCCTTGAAGTTCCCATACAGGCCGGCGTTAACTGGCACAGGCCTCTCCGAGCCAGTGAGTCGAGCCAGAGGCTGAGCGAAGCTGCCGTTTTCTGTTATCAGGAGGTAGTCATGGTGATCTTCCAGGTGGAAAGAGTGAAAAATGAACTGGACACCTTGAAGGAGAAAATAGAGTACAGCTCAGAATGTTCAGGAAAATACAAATAAATCTCATGGAGAGACAGTGAGAACTTTAATGCTTGTATTTAAAGAAAATTATTTTTGCTGCCAAGAGTTGCTCTGATCAGAAAAAGTCTTTATGTTCACTTAAAACACTAACTCTGTTTTCACCCTGTCTTTACGTGCACGCACGTTTATATGCATTATCTAAGCCTGCAAAGTAAAGTATGATCATCATTAATTCAAAAATTTATAATATCTAGTTATGAAATCAATATACGCATATATTAGATATAACTGGTGGACAAATCAAAGTAAAATAAAAAGACATTCTGCCATTCAGACTATTAATATTCGGAACATTCGAACTAGAAAATGTTCTTTAATAGAAAATACAGTAGATGTTACTATTCTGCACTTAGTTTTTTCAAACAGATATTTCAAAATTAAAATCTAACCTAAATGTAACCTCATATCAAACCAAGTAAAAGAAATGAAAGTCAAATAAAGCGATAAAAACAAAATACACTGTTACAAGACTGATGTCGTTCTTTATTATTGCAGAGAAAGATTTTGAATTCTTCATTCATTCATGGACTGTGTGTCCATTTATGTGTTGTCCTGTGATGGACTGGCGACCTGTCCAGGGTGTAATCTTGCCTCACACCCAGTGACTGCTAGAGATAGACACCAGCTCCCTGTGACTCTGAACAGGAATTAGTGGAACATAAATCCATCTCCTTCAGCTAGCTTCTTCATCATGTAAACAAACACTGGAGCAACATCATGTTTATGCAGGTTTGGTGTTTTAATCTAATTGATATTCCACCTCAAGCTGCCCAGTATGAGCAGCAGGTGAGGCAGTGAGCATCCAGCATGTTGCTCTGGACATGAGACGAATGCAGTAGTACCCAAAAAGACGTCAGAAAGCAAGAGATATGTTGCTATGGTTACACAGATGCCGACCAAGTTATTCTTTTC
>SSNP01000004.1:383764-575952 GCA_006937955.1 Pachypanchax playfairii | reverse complement strand
GACCAAGTTATTCTTTTCACCAGTCAGTTTCTCTCTTTGATTTGGTGGATTCGTTCATTTGGATTCTCACTGTGAATAAACTGAAAGCTGGATCAGAGTTCACTTGTTGGGTCCTCACTAGAGTTCAGATGAGCTTTCACATCTGCCCCAATGAAGTAGACTAGCCAGGCAAACAAACTCTGGTCCGGTTAAAATGGACCAAAAAGATCTGGTGTGAAAGTTTCTTAAATCTAACCTTAACACTAACCTTTGCCTCCTAATCCTAATGTAAAAGAAGGACAGCAAAAAACACTTTGAGGTGATAATCTGCTGGACAAACCCCTGCTGACTAACACCTTCCAGTGTTCCTCTCTTCCTGAAATAAGCCCTTTTGGCCAAGTGCAGCTACATTATGACTTGGCCAGTATCAATAGGTCAGGCTGCAGAAGGGAAATCAGTAAGCTATGCAGATCCAGTTCATAATTTCTAAGGTTTTCTTTTATTGTGGAAATGATAATCTTTTACAACCCTTAGAACCATTTCTTAATTATTTTAAGCAGCTACAGCATGTTTTTAACATTGCAAAAGGAAATCAAAGTGCCTGTATGTAAACTGAATGAAATACATGTTTCAGTTCTGCTACACTTCTGCTGAGACTCAAAAACAACATCCTGTTTCCTTCCACGATGGCCAACTGGCTGTTTTTCAGCACAATCAGTGCTGCCATGTCCATGCCATCTGCTGTATCTGTTCCAATATCACCGAGTAATGTCCTCCGCAATGTTTCATTTCACTTGAAAAAGAATACCCAAAATGACCCTAAAATTAACCACAAAATGAAACGATTGATTATTTCATTACAAAGCATAAAGGTAAGCGATCAGTTAATCAGGATTCACTTCGGTGAGGTTCATTTCATTATTAAAATACTGTAGGTACAAGGTGGAGTTAATAAAGTTGTTTTTCCCCCTGACAAGCAAAAGGATTTAATAACCAGCTGAAGTTAACGTTATGTGAACAGTTTTTTTATTACCCATCATCTGTAAAGTCTTATGTATTTATTTAATTAGGAAAAATCTCTCCTTACTGAAGGAGTTACTTGAGAGAAAGGCAATGAGGATGAAAACAATAAAATGCAATAAAATGTATCAAATAAACAAAGAATAAGATAAAAGAATAAAGAATAAAATAAGCTTCAAATATGTTATCAGGCTGTGTCTCTGATTAAGCTCCAAGACTCAGTTATTGTTTAAAGATAAAGGATAAAAGTGAGGTCTTCAACAGGTGTTGAGAAGTTTTATTGTTTTAATAATCACTAAAAAGAATGAGCACCATGTTACAGCTTCAATAAAGCACTCATGTGTATGTGTGTTATATCGAAAAGGATTAAATGATGTCAGTGGGTACGCTACCAATTTACTGCATTGTCTCTCCTTATGTGCACACACATGCAGAACTGCAGCCATTACCTCACAAGCCGACTGGGTGTAAGTGGAGAGTGGTTAAATTAATTTTACACAGGAAAACAAAAGAGACATGAGAGAGGGAGATTAATGTAGACTTAATGGAGAAACAAAATAAATGTTTAATTTAGTTTTAGCTATTTAAAATGAACTGACATCCAACAGTGAAAGATGATCTGTTCAAGGAAAAAAGAGGTGCTAGTCTTTGATCACATGATCAATTGGTATGGTTCAAGTACCACGTGGCACTTCAATGGGTCCAGTAAAAAAAAAAATACAAGAATCACCACAGTAAAAAAAAAAAAACTGAGGATATTACAGCTAGGACCCAAAGATAAGCTTGGAGTGCTATTTCAAATAAAAATGACGAAGAGCACCTTGGAGAAATGGGGGTCTGATCACATATCCTACAGTGAGTGCTTCAATATTAGAGTTAAACCTGTAAAATTAAGACCCATTTGTTAAAGAAAACTGTGAAGCTCCATGTTCCCTGCGGGAACATGGAGCTTCACAGATCTCCCTTTAATTAAGGAGAAATGTATGAAATGTAATAATCTCGTTAAATGTAAATGTAAAATGTGATAAAAATAACTTCATGATTTGTCTTGTTTTTCTAGATAAAGACATCTGAGATCTAGATTAATATCATCCAGTTAAATGAATCAAGAACATTTTACTGAGAAAAATAATCACCAAGTTTTAGGTGAAAGAATTACAGTGAAATACAAGTTAAATCAAATAATCAGAAGAGAGGACTTTTCAAAAAGTAATCAAAAGGTAATGTTTTATGTGTGTTACACTATCAGCAATTAATAACGTAACATGAAAGTTGATGCCAAAACTAAACGAGTGCTCATGTAAACAAATGTTCCTAATTTAGATCAAGTTAGTTAACCAAGTCCAGTCAGTTTAGTTTTTATTAAACTTTATTAGCTGCTGTAAGTTATCTGATGCTTTAAAGAGGCCCTTCCATTAAAAACGTTTTTTATGAGGTTTCTGTTGAATATTTTAGCTCCACAAGTTCATAGTGGTGTCAGGTTCTGGGGTTTTGTTTGTTTTATTCCATGTTGTAGATTTTGGTTTTTCGGTAGTTGTGTTTTCTTTTCCAGTTATCTGTGATCACTCTGTGTTTTATGTTAGTTTAGTCTTGCCTCGTATTAAGCCCTCCCCCATATCTGAGTTCATGTTTGATATCTGTCATCTAGTTCTGCCTTTATTTTGCCCCAGTCTTGTTTCCTGTTCTGCTTTTATTTTGGTACTGTCTGTACTTCCTGTTCTTCCCGTAGTGTAGGTCCCTTGATTGTGTTATGTCACTTCCTTTGTTCATTCTGTCCACTCCCAAGTGGATCCTGTTACTGTGATTAGTTCCTGTGTTTGTTTCTCCCCATGTCCTCAGATGTTTTGAGTTTGTCATCAGTTAGAGTTTTGTATTTAAGCCTCATGTGTTCATTAGTCAGTGTCGGGTTATTTTTCAGTTACACCTCTGGTAGATCTGGGCCTTTATTATGCTCACCATTGCCTTTCCGTGTTTGGATTATCGTTGGTCTTTGCCCCCCTCCTGGGATAACTATGCCTGCTCTGCTGTAAGTTTGTTTTGCTGCCCTGCCAGCACTTTACTTTGTTATTAAACCTTTTTTTGTTGCCGTATTTACGCCTTCCGTCTCCTGCCTGCACTTGGGTCCTACCTTACAACCCAACACGTAATAAGTGGGTGTGAAAACAGGTCAACAACTTCTCTTTCTGTTTTTATCTCTCAAACTACGCAGGTGGAGATAAAACCCGAGTTTGAACGGCCGATACTTGTTTCATCACAACTCCTTTGTTCGTTAGTATTCGGCAGTTCCTGCAGTTGAAACCACGCCTAGCAAGCAGCTGGCTAAAAGCTGTAACATAAGACGTAGCAAACAGGAAGACAGGACGTCTGATGTTGCCATGAGCGGCGGGGAAGGAAACAGTATACCTTGCTCTCATAGGCTAGTTTGTTTGCCAATCTGAGTCCAGCAAATTGGAATAATGAATATTAATGAGTTGTTGCCCGAAGTCTGACGAAACCAGCTGAATTTTGATGCAGAGAGATTGAAATATCTGTTAATCTGTGTTTCCTAATATTTTTTAGAAATGGCCTCTTTAACAAAACCAGGAAAAGTAAGGTGGGTGGAGCAGCACAAGATCAATCAGTGTTGTATTTATGGTCAGTTTAATATTTTAGAATCTGTCCTGTGCGTTTCCACAGCAAGAACATTTTCCTTGAAATTATGTGGATGGAGATTTCAGGAAGGTGGAAGAAACTCGACATTTCAGAGTGGACGCAGCATACGGTATTTGTCTAAGGTATGAAGCTCAGACCTTAGTGAAACCAAAACCAACCAAGGCCAAAAGAAATGTAGAAAGTTCAGAGTAAATCACTACCAAGGTAAAAAGGTTGCATTCTGGAAATAAGGATGGAGTTTTTTTTTTTTAAATAAGTGGGTTAGAACCAAACAAAAACATGATTTCTATCTATGACATATATCAAAATATCCATGATATATTATATTGTTACAAATAAATGGGATTTTCCTACCTTTTCCATGACTGACTTCAACAGTCCATGTACAATTTAAAGAGTTTGGATACAGCTCTGGGTATCCAGGTGACAGGATGATCCCTGCAGGTCCTCTGATATCCCCACCACATGATGCTGAATAGAGCAGGAAGATAATGAATGATAAGTGATGCTAAAAAAAAGAGAAAACTGCAAATGAACCAATAAATCCTTCACTTTAAGACAAAGGAGCGATTCGGATGAATAATGCATCCGAGTCATATTACATCCTCTCCTGATATTTTTATGAGCACCTGTACTTCTGCCAATACATGGTCTTTCTTTCCCTCTCCTTCTCCCCAAACCAACCCTACTGATTCACAGGATACTAAATCATTCATTAGTTCGGCTATCCATCCAAGTTTTCCACTCTCTTGGTAACTGCAACTGAAAAAAAGACCTGAAAACATAATAAAACCATTACATTTACTTACAGTACACATAGTCACAAGCATTTCAGCAGATTGGAACATCTGGATTTAAGTTCAGTGTCACTTCAAAGTAGTTTTAAATTTCTTGGAAACTGATGACTTTGTCATTTCAGTTGGATTCTAAATCCAGCTGTGAGTCCTCCACATGGAGGAGTAAAAGATGAGATGACAGGATATGCTGTCAAAAGGAACAATGTTCCTGTCACCTCACTAATATGACCCTCATGTGTAGTTGACTGTTGGCTTAATTTACTGCCAAAAAGCTCTTTATCTTATCAAAAGAAAGCTAATGAGATAAATCCCTCTTGGATGCTGGGAGGTGAATGCCAGACCTGCCTGAAGGTTAAGTGGCATAATTGGATATTTTTCTGAACCTGTAAATGTTTTGTCATGCTGTTTCTGGGTTTTTAACTAAAAGGTCATTCCACATTATGGGCAGCTCATGTCAAATATGGCTTCCAAGAAATGTGACACGATTTGTATTTTTCTCACTTGTTTAAATATTTTTCCAGTCCTCGTTCTTTAAAGGGGTTATGACATCAAAATGCACTTTTTTGAGGTTTTTGGGGTATATCATGATGTGTTGTGCACTGATGAGGCCGTGTGAACGTCCAAAGCGAGTATCAAAGTTCCCGTTTGTGGGCGGTCCGCTTTGTTTCATTTTTAAAAAACGGTTGAATCGGAAAGCACCATTTTTTCCTACGTGGCATTTCATCTACGTATTTCATAGCGTCCAATAAAAGTGCACAGTGAAGTAAACAGTCCAACCCACCACCCCACCCCCCCAACCCCAGCCCATACACCGTTAGCTGCGTTGCGCTAGCTTGTGCTGCTGCTCTTGAGAAGAGATGGCTACACAAACTGGGACCTGTTGTGTCCAAGGATGCTCAACCCATGCTGGAAGTTTCCACTCACTCCCGAAGGATGAAAAAACTAGAGAAGAGTGGCTGAAGTTCATTTATGGAGAAGTGCCACGCAGTTATAACCTCAATTTAAAAATATGTTCAGCTCACTTCACGGAGGACTGCTTCCATAACTTGGGTGAATTCAAGTTGGGATTGTCAAAGAAACTGATTTTAATTAAAAATTCTTTACCAACCCTGAAGGAGGCGACCACATCGTCAATACCCGTAAGTTTATTTATTTAATAAAATGCTGCCTTGCCTGATAAACGTTTGTTCGTGGTCTGAAGAGTTCATGATGCTAGCATGTGATAGCCGCTCTAGCAACAATGTCCGTGAGCAACAGGTTTATCATACCATATTGTGAATCTATTTTCATTGATAACATCTGACAGCACTGTTTATTCGCTCATGTGATTAGTTGAGTTTTATGTGTTCACCCCTCCGTCTTCCTCAGAAGACGTTTCAGGCTTGAACATATACGGTTGTAAACGTCCACTCGCCATGTTACTGGACTGTTGACGGAGCCGAGAAGAAAGGCTTGCTGCGGGCAAGGGTTGTAGCCAATCAGAGCGAAGTCAGCCAGGGAGACCCACATATCATTAAGGAAAGGAACCGTGTTGCTGAGAAGAGGATTCTGACCTGCCCGTACACCCCCGCCGTGTTAGTTTTTTAATCAAATTCTTTTGAGAGTTGACATATGCGGGCATATCTACTACATGAAATAGCTTTACGCCACTTTAAACAGTGATGTCATCACACCTTTAACTAGGATACTTTGTAGTGGAATCACAGACAAACCCAACAATGTATTCTTTAAAACAACTATTGCAAATAAATGCAGGCAAAGAAATTCACAATAATGACTGTCAGCTGATGTTTTGGAGGATAAGAAGCCTCAGGCTCCACAGATGCACACAAGCACTCCTCTCCCCACTCCTATCCTCTTTCCTCCCACCCATGGGCCTTCCAGTGAGCACAACACATCCAGGCCTGAATCTTTACCCACCAACAAAAATTATCTCAAATATTTTATTAATGAGCCAAAATTACATAAAGCCATTAAAAGTTGATGAGCATGCTTGGCAAATGATTACTTCAAAAGTGCTTCAGGGAGGGAGTCAAGGTGTTTGGCACCATGCCGACACACACCTGGCCAAGAAAATACTCCTAAACATAAAGTGAATGCATCATATGCATGATAAGACTCTGTCATGCGTCTTTGCAGGTTTTTTCCATTTGTTTTGTGAAAGTTTAGTGATCTGTGAAAAACTTGTGTCGTTCAAACAAGCTAAGATAAATATCTTAAAAAAAAATAGTGACCGGTGTTTGTTTTCTTTGTCAAAACTGCTATAGGAAACTCATGAATCCTCCCAAAGTATCTATGGCTACAAATCAAATAACCTATTTAAAGTTCCATCCTGATTAGTTGATGTGTTTCAAAAACAAAAAACTGTGGATGTTTTGCTGGATGGGATGAGACAGATCAATGCACTGTAACTCACAGCTATTATTCATGTCTACGTACCATCACAAGTTGGCAGAGGGTGGCTCCAAAAGTGGTTCTTTTCACAGACTAGGGGTTCCTCATGGCTCAGTCTATATCCTGGATCACACTGGAAGGACACTGTAGATCCGATGGATAGGTCATGACTCAATCGCACGCCATTCACTGGTATACCAGGATCCATACAGGAGTACGTGTCCAGGGTGACCACTAAAGAAATGGAAGTTTATTTTTAAAGCAAGTCTCCTTGAAAACATACATACCAAGCCATTATTAATCTATTAAATGAATATTTGTTACACTATGAAAACTGTTTTCATAGTATTCTGTACACAAGTATCCCTCTTGTTTTACTTTCTAATGTGTACAACCACTGATACTGTAGAACTTTGCTGATTCACATTAGTATTTTACAAAACAGAGGTAACTATAAGTCATACAGCTTTTATTAGCCATGAACCATCAAGTCTGTTTTAGCAATTGAATAAACTTTTACACTTTAATCATTAAAAAAAACTGCTCACATAATTTTCAGTGTTAGTTTTCACAAACAATGTCTTTTCCAGGATTACTGATTCAGTCTGATTATAAAAAATACTCACCTGCAAAAAGGACAAAAAAAAAAGAAAAATATATTTTGAGCAAAGTCATAAACCGTTAAAACACAACTGTAGCATTAACTTAGGCGTAATTATAGAAATGGGGAAATTAGTAAGAATTATTTCAGTCCAAGGTTTTGCCTAACCATTTTGAGATCTTAGCTTAGTTAGAAATCATGACTTCACATGGATGAAACTGGATGACAACAGCATTGTAAATATATATAGGGATTATTTGCATATATCTATAAGATAACAGGTCATGAAGTGAGTTATGAAAAATGAGACATTTATTTATTTAATTCACGGTAAAATGAGGGGATTCAGACACAGATATAAATCAAAAAGGAAAATATTAATTATAGTAATTATAATTTGAAGGAGAGAAGGGTAACTTCATTAAAATGATAAGTCTAAAATAGAGAGTGGTAAAGAAAAACATACAGTCTCAATTACGGATCTATTGCTGGGAAAAGTAGTCCACTTCTGACGCAGCTACTGAGGCCGACATGAGCCTCAAATGGGTTTTGACACCCAGTGGCTCCTCCTGTAGAAGAAACCATCTCAGGTGGGCATGAATTCCTTGGTTTGGTTTGTTCCTTGCTGTACGGTTGGTCAGTGGTTCAGGAAACTAAAATGGATTGCAAGTATCAAGTGTCCAGAACTGTTGGTTAAATCACCAAGGTTCTGGATAAAACCCTGATGTCTTCAGAGTCTGAACCGCAAAAAGTTCCAAAGAAATATACTTTTCAGATTATAGGTTATTTCTTGACAATTCAACGGTCGATATGGGGCTCAAGTTTACAAAAGGAAAAAATTTAAATTCTCAAGTAAAATCACCAACAAAACTTTGTGGTTGAAAAGAATAAAAACACAAGAGAAGACGGTTCTTCCTCTGGTATGAATTTAAAACTGGGTTGAGGACTAAGTCTTCATCAAAACCAAAACATGAGAGCACACTGAGATAATCTTACTCTATGCTGAACTGAACTGATCTGCACTTAGCTGATCAATAACAGTGTCATAGGGTTTTATTTGATCAATCCCAGAGGCTGGACTTGTGTTCAAATAAGTCAATAAATGTTCTGTCACTGATTTATTTAAATTCAAACATTCTTTATTAATCCCACAAAGAGAAATTAGATGTTGTAGTAACTCAGTGTTTCTTCAGAGAGGTATTCTAGAAGGTTCTAGCTGTGGACAGGAAGGATCTTCGGTAGCAGTCTGTGTTGGATCTAAAGAAGCTTCTGACTAAAGAGTCAAGAGACCCCAGATCAGTTCCCAGAACAGAACCAGCCTTCTGTATCAGTTTATTCAACCTCTTCACATCACTTCCTCTGATGCTGCTCCCCAACAGGTGACTGTAGATGTAATCACATTCTTCACAACAAATCTATAAAAGATCTTCAACATTTTGGTGCAGAAGTTGAAGGATCTAAGCTTCTTCAAGAAGTCCAGTCTACTTAGTTCCTTCTTAAAAACAGCATCACTGTTGTATCTCCAGTTTAGTCTGTGGTGCTGTTGTGCTGCTGGTCAACTCACGCACACATCCTTCAGTCCCACAAATTGTGGTCTGTTTGTGAGGGAATCCTTAATCCAGGTGATTGTGGAGGCATCCACCTGTGTCTTCTAGAGCTTTTACCCAGTAAAAGAGGCTGAATTGCATTAAGGCACTGGAGAACTCGAATAACATGATCCTCACAGTGCTGCCTGCATTGTCCAGATGACAGTGGGCTTGTTGAAGCAGGTTTATGATTCCACTCCAACCCCACAGCCATAAACCATCTGCAGTGGGTCCCAAAAGGTGCCCGTTTGCTTATTTGGGTGGATCAACATGATGTTTGGGGGCCGTGGCTCAGGCGGTAGAGCAGGTCGTCTGATAACCCACTTTGCCTGTTTGGTGGTGGTCGGAGGGTCCGGCGGCACCAGTGTCTGGCAGCCTCGCCTCTGTCAGTGTGTGTCCCAGGACAGCTGTGGCTACATGTGTGTAGTTCATCATCACTAAACGTGAGAGTGTGTGTGTGAATGGGTGAATGACAGACTGTAGTGTGTCATGTACAAGTATACGCCATTTACCATTTGATAGGCACAACTTGAAGCCTGTGGAACCCTCAAAAACAACCGATTATGGATCTGATTCTCCACTTTCTGTCATGGTTTCTGCCATAGTAATAACTTTGTTTACATCTCCTGTTCTTTGTTTTCATCATCTCTTGTAAATTAACTTTCCTAAAATTGTACAGTGATATTCCATAAATATTACTGAAAATCTATGCATCTTGTTTTTATGAGGTAAATTGGCTTCAGGGCAAAAATGTCATTTTGATAAACACGAGAAAGTAAAATAACAGATAGAAATCACAAATCAAAGACAACTTTTTGCACCTTAAGGAGTTATGAGAAGAATAATCACTTTTTCAGCTATGGGTATTTTAGCAAAAAAAAAAGCTTTCTGACTGAAGTGAAGAATTCTTGACTTTCTTTGCTTGGGAACCTTTACAATCATAAATGTGACAGTAGGTGGTCTGTTCCGTGTCAAAAACAGCACTTTATCTTCACCACACTGATTCAACTCCATGATAATGGGACGTCTGATGGGTCCACATAATTTACAACAGGGTGAGATGTGCTTAGAGGAATAATCTTTAGTTAACATATTGTAATGCCGGGCAGACACTGTGCGATTTTAGAAATTTGACTGTAGGGGAAATGCTCCCACTGCACGACCGTGTTTGTCACTCGTACTCTATTTGACCCTACGACATGTGTACTCATACTGTACGACTGCTGTCAGCAACGATTATTGACAACCACGACTTCTTGTCTGCGTCAGTCGGTGTGTGACGGCATGATGTGCTCGAGTGTGAACAACGGAAAACAAAAGTTCCTAGTTCCTATGACAACAACAGCGTGCCTGACAACAAGATGGCGAGCAGGCAGAAAGTTGTTGCAGTTGTGTGCGCTGTCTTGTGCGCTGAAACTAAAAAAAGAAAAGGATTTGGGTACGTGAATGGCTGAGGAGACGTGGTCGGTATGGGATGTCCATCCTTCTTCTTGAGGTATCGTTAATGTTAAACTATATGTTGTTTTACAGTAGCTATGATAGTTTCACGTTAGCATTAGTCAGCCAATGTTGCTCCATGGGTGTCTTCTGCGCAGGTGCAAACATAGAATCGTAACGTAACACCGCTCACACTGTACGAGCTACGGTGAAAATTTCTGACATGCCAGAAGTTTGATCGGGAGGTCGCAGCATTATCGCTAGAACGTAGCAGCAATTAATCCTTCATCGTGAGTGTTCTCACACTGTACAGCTTACGACCTCCCGACCCGACATCCCGATTCTACGATGTTTCCACGATGACGTAGAATGGTCTGCGACGGCAAAATCATGGTGAAATTCCCTCGAAATCGCACAGTGTCTGCCCAGCATAAGTTAAAACCATGTTTTGTGTAGTGATCACTACACAACACATAATTCTAACAATTTCTGTAGAGCTGTTTCTTTTAGTCTTTCATGCTCATGTTAAGATACTTTTAAATAAAATTAGCAACTAGTATATTGAACTAAAAGAGGTCAAAGTTCAACACTATAAGCTCTAACAAGGTTTGCGGGGCAGCTGTTTCATTAGGATAGGAAATTGGGCTTTTGATCTTGTTGAAACTGTTCAGACACACTTCCTCTTGCTCAGTGAAAGTGTTGAACCACAACTTTCGCAAAACTTACTTTGATGACTGTGTTGCTCCCAGAGTGAGATGGTTTAAATCTCAGCCATACAAGCTGCAAGGAGATGGCCCCATTTTTCCCTGTAAATCACAGGACTGCCATTTGGATATCCTCCAAGTAGGGTTGCTTTTGATGCAGTAAAAATATGCTAATTTTAGGCAATGATTGGCAACAGTTGTGTAAGCAGTTTTCAGGTCATGGGTGGGTAGACTATTTTAAGAAAGCATTTTCAGAACTTTAATTTGTAGCTCATTTTAGCTCACCTTGGGAATCAGCTAGTAACTCAACATAAAAGCACTTACTTCATAATGTTACTGAACAAAACAGTTGTGCATGTAAAAGTCCATGTTTCCAATGAATATTCATCACTGTAGCACTTCATAAAAGCATGTTATTTTAAGATGTACGTACTTTCATTTTTAATATTTATACAATGCAGACTTCAAGTAATTGACCCCACACAGAAAGATAGCAGCTACACAGCCAAAATGTGGATGTCTTTGTAAGTTTTTGGTTGTTTTTCAGATGTGTATCAGGAATGAAATGGACTCAACATTATGTGTTGTAGTTTATGGTCCAACATTTGGGGTCTTGGGTTGAACATGTATCAAATTTTGTAGGGTCTGCATGCACCTGGGCAGTTTGGATGAAGTGGGAATGGCCACACTAATCTTATGTTTAAGCTATAGCCACATCATGTGGTATCATTTTGCTTACATGTTGTGATTTTCCACTACATCTCTGCACCCTGTAGTTGAAAAACACAAGCTACAGCGGCGCGTGGGGACTGGTGCAACCATGGGATTGCATATAAGGATTGTCGTGGGAACAGGCTGCTGACATATAGAGCACGATGAGAGTGCAGGAGAGTGTCTTATGGATGAGAAAAATTGCAGGGAAAAACATGTTTGGTGAGCAACAACATCATGATCGTCTTCACAGTGACAGATGTTTTCCATATTTGTCAAAATCCAGCCACATTGTAAAAGGTTGTCAAGTTTTTGGAGGGCGTAACAGATTTCATCCCGTGTAAAGGTGTAATGGCTGTGACTATAAGCCCTCCATGATCTGTATTTAAAATTGCAGCTAATATGCTGTAAAATTACACCAACCTATAATCCTTTGGTATCTCACACTCAAATAAAAATGGATGATGTGAAGAGGTTATACTCAGAGATAATATGTTCTCATGCTCATTTCGTGAAACTCGTGGATGCTTCTTCATCCGTAAACGTCATCTGTAAACTATAAATATTTTCATGAATAAAATGTCTCCAACTGACTGATTAATCCAGTGTGATAACAGGGAGCTTCCTTTGAACTTCTGAGCTAAAGAAGAAAACTTTACCTATGCAATACTTGTTATTTTTTAGTAAGAAACCTGTACTTTTCCCTTTAATGTGTTCAAGAAGTCGAACATTCACCGATCACTGCTGGTTCCAGCCACTGGAGTGCAGCAGTTTGGTGGGAAATAATGAACTTCATTTATCTCAGGACAAAAAAAGTCCTGAAATTTTAATATCATGTAGTTTAGTTTAGTTTAATACATTTTTACCCCCAAAACTAATTTGATAACATTATTTGTAACTAAAACAGTTGAATTTTCCTAAACACAAAGGGTTTTTTTAAGCATTCCTGTGTCTCAGTTTATTTACTGAATAATTTACCTTTTTTTATGTGACCAATTTTACAAATGAAATTGGCTAAGCTTCCCTAAAGTATTCCTGCAATTAGATATATCCTAAATGGCAACGGAAGAAGCTAATATGATCTTACTGTTATTGCTTTTCGATAGCCTCATCAACAAAAGAGAGATGCACTTCAGAGCAAAACATAATAAGACGAGGGCACTTGTGGCCTGCTCTCAGTCAATATTACAGACATAATAGCAAACTCTGTCTTATGAATCAAATCAGAGTGACAAGGGTAATAGTGCAAACTATTGTGAAAATAGATCACACTATGTCCAGATTTTTTTTCAATCAGATTTTTCAAAGGTGACCAGTCGATGGCTAATAGTGTGAGGAAAAAAGGTAAAAAGATTCCTACACGTACCTAAAACTCAGATGGAGACTTACCATTTGGAAAAGTTAGACAATTGTCTTGGGCCTCAAAATACTAGAGGCCTCATAAAACACTTCATAAACTTAAATCTTGGTTTTCTTTTTTTTTCTGCTGTTAAACATTCATTGATAAAATGTGTTAAATATGGGGTTTACTAAAAGCTATGGCCAATTTATCACATATTAGACACAATCTTAACACCAGATATTCCTCATTCTCTTCTTCATTTTAACTATCAAGGTTTAGTGTCAATTTAGAAATCCAAAATGAACAACTATTCTATATATCTGTGAAATAATTTTCAAAATTAAATTGAAAGTTGTAACAAGTCATTTTGTTAGTATCAATATTTAGTTTTCATGTGACCAAATTAAAAGCCATTTTAGAAATAATGACAATCAATAATGTCATTGAAACTCTGTTAAGAAGTTGATGTCATTTTTCCTGAGAGGAACAGTAACATTTAGACTTTAGAGTCTTGATTGTGGATAGGAAACGAGCCCTCCTGAATACATACAAGTTTCTGGTAGGTGTAATTAGTCTAGCCAAAAAATAAAAGATGTGAAAGATTTGGGATTTCACAGAAATACAAAAATATTTACATACAGATGTGGGCAAAATAAATGTTTTTATTCCATTAAAAAAAAACTCACATTCTACAGAAATTTACTGAGCAAAAAATCATCCATGTTTTTTTTATTGTTGTTCAAAAGAATAATAATATGGATTTAAAAAAGAAAATAAACTGGCCTGGAAAAAATTGGTGGTCCATTAACTTAAAGGTGATATACTCGATTTCAAATTGCCTAGCTTAGAATGTTATCAAATGTAAACAAAGTCACGGAACCCTTGCCCCTCCCGTCGGGTAGAAGTCATAAGCCACGCCCCCCAGGTTTGGAATCCTCAAAAGACGAAAGATTTTAAAACACCAGTACGCAGTTCATTCAAGTACCGTAACATGGCAGAATCACCGGTAAGTGTTAAGAATTAAGGCTTTACATAGGTTTTTCCAGATAAAACAAAAACTGTGAATTTCAAAGTTATTTCCAGGATATCAGTCTCCATGTAAATGAGCTTCATTTTAAAGTTTTTATGTAACATTCATATGGTTTTACATTATAAATTAATGCATATTTTAATCCTTTCTTTTTACGTTCGTGGGAAATGCTTTCAGCTGAAGACGCACGTCGTGCTGAGGAGCGTCAAGCAGCAAGGGTCGCAAATAGATTCTTTACGTTTTTTTCTACAAATGCTCAACAGGATTTAAATACAAACACAGTATCCTATTATACAGAACACAACTTATATCCTTATGGTCAAATAATCCTCAATCTTTTCTAGGTCCAGGCCAGTTCTAAAAATGTCAGTACTATTCTTCTTTTTTTTGGTTTTCTACTTAATTCATTGTGGGTTTTTCTCATTTGAACATGTACCTACAACTTTATCAACATCTGTATAGCAATTGACAACAGATACAGTATAAGCAGGCCCTCAATAAATATACTGTAGGTTGAAGATTAATGACAAAGTAGGAACAGGGGGCTTATACCATTGCTGCTCCTTGGGTCCAAAAATAACTTAAGCCACCTCTCCTCTAACTGCAAACCTTTGGGAGCTGATGATTTTAGTTATTTGTGCATTTTTTTTTCTTTTTATACATTCTATATACTCTAAGCCAAAGTTGACCAGAGGTGTGAACGTGCACAGTGCATCTGAATTTGTGAAGCCATCCATTGATCCTATTTGGAAGTAGAGCGCCAGAATTAAACCTGATCCATTTTTTTTCTACAAAAACTCACCAAACAAGGAAGCTCCTACCTATTTAGTTCCTGTTTTTTTCAGGTAACATATAATTAGCAGAAGTGTTGGTTTTCCAGCCCGACAGTCTGAGACTTACAGGTTAATTAGTATTGACTGCTACAGAGCTCCTGTTAGAGCTCAGAGTCCACAAATAATGTCAACTCCTTTACTTAACAGAAACGGGAAATGGTACTATGATGTAATCATTGCACAGATACAAAAATAATATTTTCTGAAATTCAAAAAACTCAGAGATGCAAAACAAACACTGTTTGAGTTAACTAGAAAAACACATGTGCATAAATGTAGGAAATGGAGGACATGACAAACACACTTCCTCCCTAATTAACCCCACACTTTGAAGCAATGAGAACTTTGGCAAGACTGGCAGCAGAAAGTGCACTACGTGTCAAGCTACATTAAGCTGTCATCTTTATTTTAAAACAACTAAAGGAGCAGAGTGTGAAGCTTAAAAAAGCCAGAAAATGGCCTTAGAAAAGGTATCAATGACTTCAGAATAGGCAGCTGTCTGTGTGATGAATCCATTCAGAAACAAATACCTGAAGACGGGCTCTGAAAAGAAGGCTCATCCAATTACACTGTGTAAATGGTGTAAACAATAACTTTATAGATTTACAGTACACACAGTAACAGATAGTTCACATTAAAAAGGTATTTTTCACTAAGGTAGTGAGAACATTACCTTCAGCTGAATGTATTTTGCCTTTATTTCATTCAGGATCCACTCCTTGAAAACTTACATTAAAAAAACACCTATTTCTGAAAACAACTCTAAATTCTGAAGAATTAGCTCTCACATAATGAATGTTATCTGTTCACTGCTGAGTCCTTGGTGCAACTTCCCTCTTAAAATAAGTAGCTTTTGAAATGACTTAAATTATTATCCCAAGAGCTAAACTGGATAGGTAAAATACAACACTAGAGAATATAAAACCTTTTGCCACCTTCACAATTTTAATTCCTATAAAAATAGAAGATATCAAACTGAATTCTGAATATTTTTTTAAATAAGAGGTCAACATCTGATTACTCTCACCTTCATAGAAGATCTTGAAGCCACTGTTGGACCGACTGTTGTCAGTGGTGAACAGCAAATACAGAAAATTACTGCTGCTGAAGAGAAACTGTGGGACCTGAGTTCCATTAAACGAGCCAATCAGAGGCGAGAGCAGGTTTGGGCCATCATGCACTTCAAGAAAGTCATAACTGAGCTCTGTTTGGAACCTTAAGAGAAAAATGCAAAAAGAAAAGAACACAAACTTAGTTTTAGATTTAGAAATACTACTTGCATTTTGAACTATAGCTCTAGTTTGGTGGGAAAAACATGCTTATTTGTGAAGAAAGGTGAGAAGACATAACTGGCACAGCAAGCACGATAATTATTCCAACAACACAGGATCAATGCACTTCTTAGAAATATGAAATGATATGAATCGTTGGCTGGCGTTTGGTCTCCTGCATCAAACAACCGACGTTAGCACAGAGTTTCAACAAAACTAATCAATATTATTGAAAAATACAATTCCCTTCAGAGAGTGTCAAACTTCAAACTATACTGTGGCATGCTATTATAACAAGACTGTTTGAATTTCTTCTACAGACCCAAAAACTGGACTGAACAGTGGAGATGACACTGTTTGAATATTTTGTACCATGATTATTGTGCAGAAATGTATCAGGGTTTTTAGAGTATTTTAAAACATCTATGTAAAAAGTACAAACTGAGATTGTTACATAGTGGGTTATAATACGATTTGTTCACCATTACCAGTAATATTCATCATTTTACTTTGTTATATATTAAACCCCTCACTCTGTTAGAAATATTTAATGGGGTTCATTACTTTTACGATAAATAAATAAACATGCAACAGATGTATAAATCTGAAGGATATAACCTTGATGCACTCAGCACTGAGCCTGTTGCGTTTTAACAAACAGAGGAAGTTGTAGGTTATTTCTGCTGAGCCCGTAAGGGGATATGGGATGAAAAAAAAAATTTAAGGTCAGAAAAAAAAAATTGCGTTATCCTGAAAAAGTTTTGTGATATCTCGAGAAAGTTTTGAAAAACTTGTACTTCCTGTATTCTGTTCGCACCTGTAACTTTGACATATAAAAACCAAATGTCTTCATATTCACTGAAGTAAGTATCCATGATGAGATGATTGTGGACAGAAAAGGACAGGCTTGTCAGTCAAACTATTCAAAAGTAAGGAGGGGAGAATGGAATATTTCAGGATGCCGAAAAATTTCCTGTTCCCCCTGTAACTTTGACTGTCTGTCCGTCCATCCATCCATCTACATATATAAAGTAATATAAAAACATGGCAGCCTAAACAAACAAGATGTTAAAGAAACTAAAGTTTGGTGGATGATAATCATTTCAATTGAAAATCAAAAATGTTTTTTTAATCCCAGAGTGAAATTAATCATTGTTGTAGCTCAGACTAATCAAGTCTAACCGCCAGGTTTTAGTGTACATGAATACCGACAGACTTGATTCTCACGGCGAATAAAAAAAACACTCAGGACCATTTCCGCTTTCGTTCATTGATTTAACGGAAGCTTAATAAAGCAAGAACTTTGACAGGGATACTTGTCCTTTTATCAGTCTAGTTTCAGTCTAGCGAGAAACTGATCAGAAGGGCTGTGAAGGGGCTGTCGGCTCCGCCCCTCTGGCTGCGGTGCGCGCTCCCGAGACAGGGGAAACAGAATATTTCAGGGGAACACATTTTCGCACAAGACCTGGAATACAGGAAAGATAAGCTTTTCAAAACTTTCTCGAGATATCGCAAAACTTTCTCAGGAAAACGCAAAATGTTTATTAAAATTTTTCTGACCTTTAATTTTTTTTCATACCATGTCCCCTGAGGGGCTCAGTATATTTCAAAGAGCTCTGAATATTATGAATTATTTTATTTTATTTATGTTGGGGGGAGTGGTAACTTAATCACAAAATGCATTTGTGCTGGGCTCTTATTGTGAAGAGTTTTTGGCTTAATACACACATTTCTCAGTAATCCTCCTGAATCCTGCACTCTGAGCAGCTGCTCCACTCTCTCCTGGAAAACAACTGACTGTAACAGACTGATGTAACATTGTCAAACCAGGAAGTACCTGATGTGTTTGCACTGCCCCTGCAGGTAAACCACACATGCCCCCTTTTCCACAGACGTGAGCTGCAAGAGTCTGAAGCAAAAAGTGCCACCATTTGGCAAAAATATGCTTTTGGTTTTTGAGAATTACAGACTTTATTCACAATTGCTAAAGAACAGCTCCAGGAATGGCTGGAGTTTCTCTCTGGAATCCCACTTCTAACCAGCGACAGCATGTTTGTATGTGACCATCGAAGAGATTTACTCTTGCAGCTAGAGCAATTGCGGCCGGCTTTGCTGCAGCCATGACGGGGCTCAAGGCTCCGTCAAGAAATGGGCGGCACTTGCAGGGGAGGCGGGATTTTAGTGAAACTGAGCATCGAGGGTATAAGTTATATTTCAGGACAAATGAAGACTATAAAACACTAAAGGTAAGATATGATCATACATGTACCTATCGCTGACGTTAAAAGCTGTGAAATAGAAGGATACAAGAACTTTCAATTACTGTTAGACTACAGATTTTGTATGTGGAAGGTTAAAAATGTCAGATGATTTCTCCCTGCTGATACGCTACATTGGGGCCGCAGCTGCTGGACATTCAAAACTAAGCACTGTAGTAAACATAAATCAGTATATTGCTATCCATTGGATACTTTTACAAAGGTAACCGTGACATCCTGTAACCACTTCGTCCTTTTTAAGCAGATATGGTTAATTTTAATCTCTAGAAGAGACAGATGGTTGATTAGACAATCAATCAAACTTTACAATACATTTCTGAAGTTTCCAGGATAAAGTGGAAGCTGTTTGTGCTTGTACATACCACATGTACCATATGTGTCTGAACTGTGAGTGTTTACTTATGAGAATACACGTGGCTGTGTGTATCCTACTGTTTGCGATCAGATTCTGTATGTCTTTGTGAGAGTGTGTGTCTTTGTTTCCACGGCTGAGTTGTTTCAGTAGTGTCATACAGACCTGTCAAAGCTAATCTTGATGGAGCGTCCCAGCTCAGCCTCAATGACCCACTCACAACTCAGAGAGTCTTTGTAGTAGCCTGGCCACCCCGGGGAGAGAATGACACCAGACGGCCCTGAGTAGTGCCCCCCACAAGGAGCTGGAGGAGAAGAGAATGGGTTTTTTTTAAAATGAGAGAACACTGAAAAATGAGGTGGGAAAAAGGAAGAAGAATGCTTTTAAGATGACAGACTATTGTTATGCCTATATAAATATACTGAAAGAAGCACATAGAATGAGTCACCAAAGGACTACAGTCACACAGACGGATAAAAATAACGTTTTTTGGTTTTGATGGAGTGAGCTGTGTGTTCCTTACACTCTCACAATCTTCTGATCTTTTATTCTTATCCTAACTAAAGCATTGACTTATCTTTTCCAGAACATGCACAAACATTAGCTATTCTGTTTCAGTACCTTCACATTTGGGGATGAGCCCACTCCACATCACCTTCCCGTCCTCTAGATGGCATGTGATGGTGTCCGCTCCCTGCGTCTTGATGAAGCCCTCCTCACAAACCACAGAGATGGAGCTACCCAGCTGGAAACTGTCCCCAAAGCGCCTTCCATTCAAAGGTACACCAGGGTCAGGGCACTCATTGTGCCCAAAAGCTTGAAATGAAAAAAACACAGAGAAAATGAGATATATTGTCAAACTCACTGGTGGGATGAATGAACAGGGACTTTAAACACATGAGACACGTGAAACTGATGTAGTCAACTGACTATAAGACAAAAAGAAATAACCTTCAAGTTGGTCTGTCATTAAGTTAAATCCAGAACCAACATAGAATAATGAAATTTATCATTTCAGTCACTTCTAAAAAACATTTTCAACAAATTCAAAATAAATTTAAATTTACGTAGAATATAAGTGGCTGAAATTTGAAAATATTTCCAAACTCAGGTAAGAGTAACAAATTATGCCTGTTAGTATGTAAAACTCTCTCTTCTGGCAGATCAAAACAGCTGGCACTCTGAAAAAGCAAGACTCAGAAATATTTCCATAAAAGGGTGCAGCTTTGACCTCCATCACTACATAATCATATGGGCAGGTAAACTTTCATTCCCACTTCAAATCAGATAAAATAAACCAAATTTTATAGTCATGGGCAAACCAACAGTGACTTTTGAGGGAAAAAAAACACTGGCAGGATAAAAAGGCTTGTTGTGTTTAAGGGGGGTGCTCAGCCAAGCTAAGAACATACTCCAGGAAGTAGTCACATCATTATCCAAATGTACTATGAAAACTTCACAAAAGCTGATAAAATAGGTTCCCCATAAAATTAATGTCAGTTGTTTGCAAGCCTCAACCCTCAAAATGGGCTGGATGAGACTTTGTGAGAAACATAAAAACAATAAAAATACAGAAAAATGATGAACCAAGAATCATTTTTAATTTATGGTTCTAATAATATGAAGTTAATCTGAGCCCCTGAATTAAAAGGCTTGATATAAATAAGAGCTTTAACTCATAAACACGTTCGAGTAAATTTCATATAAAAATTATCTCATGTATTTAATCAAACTAAAATAATAATGAAACAAGTTATCATTCAAACATTTCTAGTCCAGGGATCACAAAATTTATAATATCAAATATTGTGTTTTTTAAGTAAAATTGCTGAAGAAAATGCTAAATTCTTCTCATTTGCTAAAAGCGATATGAAGTTGTAAGTAAATTGTATTTATATAGCACTCTTCGCAGGATAAAAATCAGAAAGTGCTTCAAAGATATAAAACAAGTAAAAGAGATAAAACACAAATAAAAGACAAAATCAAACAAAGTATAAAATCCTGCAACTCTAGTTAAAAGCCAATCTGAACAAATTTTGTAAGTTGTATGTTTTCCTTTACTTCAACAACTATCATTAAATAATACTTGAACTTTATGTTTGACATTCTTCTAATTCTTTGGTAAACTGATTTCTAAAAGCAACAAATTAAAGGTCTCAGAACAAATCATGATGATGTTGATTAATAACATCAGACTAACCTTTAACCAAGTAAGTAAATAGCTGAATGCAGCTATAATCAGTGGGAAAAGAAAGTTCATATAGTTTGGTCTCCTCTCCTTAGGACATTGAGTCAGGTCATTGGGGTTTGTAGATCTTGGTTTCTGGACACCTTTCTTCTGGTTCCATCATAGCATTTAAACTGGGTCTTTGATTTTGCCATCTGTTAGGCAGATGCCCTCGCATACTCTGGTATATAAAGGAGTTCACGATCAACTCAGTGACTGTGAGGTTTGAGGTGTTTAAGCTGATATGCTGTTTGTTTTTTGTCAAATATGTTGCAGTCTAATATGGTCACACATCTCTACTTTGGTCTCAGATGTCCAGAGGACATTGTTCCATAGGACTTGTGGTCATTTTAGATTTAACTTTGCAAACCTAAGTCAGGCTAGGGTTAGTGTTTCTTCCTGTTAAAAGGGAGTTGTTCCTTTCCACTGTCACCAATCTGGAGGATTGTGTTGAATGAATTCCATTAATTCAACCTAACTGGCTGGTTGCTTAGATAGGAAATGTTTTGGAAAGGAAACCATGAATCTGGAGTATTGATATGAGTATAAGTGCCTTGAAATCACTTTTTTTGCTACCATATTCTTTTTTTTAGGAGGAGGCTTTCTCCTGCAACCCATCCAAACAAATCATGCCTGCTTAGTATTTTTTTAATTGTACTGTCATGGATTTAAATCTATAACCTGCTAACCTGTACAGTCTAATATGTAGTTAAGTTATGTAGTTATAATATGTAGTTCTTTGTATTTTTGTAATTTCTCTGAACATTAAATTTGCTGGATCATCAACTCGTGGCAAGTCTGGTACCTGTCTGAAATGTTTTCAATTTGTTTGTAAATAACCTTTAATGGTTGAATATGGAACATGAGCACCACTGTGATATCCAGTGCGCGAATATCGCAGCCGCAACAATAGAATAACGCCTCCAGCAGTCGGAGTGCCAGGCTCCCACATGCGCTCCGATGCCACAAAAATTCCTCACTATAAACTCCTCCGGCCCCCATTCCTCTCCTGTCGCTCCTCCCCAAGAAGGACAACAAAATCCCCGGGGCTCCGACACAGCTGCTCGACCCGACGACTCTGGCCCCCTCCACAATACCAGCCTCACTGTTAGGGGCGACTGTGGCTCAGTGGTTAGAGCGGTTGTCCTCCAATTTGAAGGTCGGTGGATCGATCCCGGCTTCCACCGCCACATGTCGAAGTGTCCTTGGGCAAGACACCCCCGATCTGCGTATCGGGTTGTGTGAGTGTTAGCCCCTCCCTTCTCCCCCTGGTTTACATATCGGGTTGTGTGAATGGGTGAATGCAAAACCTTGTAGTGTGAAAGTGCTTTGAGTGGTCTGAATGACTAGAAAAGTGCTATACAAATACAGGACATTTACCATTTACCATTTACTATTACAGACTATTCACCATATTAGGCAACCTGCAATGGTGCCTGCTACTCTGCCTGCTATTGGCTGGTAGATGTAAACATAATGTCAGTGTCATGTTGATCAAAATTAATATTTCAAATATAATTTTTAAAGGAAATACTGTATTTTCATTCTCCACCCCTCTTAACGCCCCATGGAGATATTATGTTGTTAAAACTAGCTTTTTATGAAAAGGTTCCATATTCCACCTTCAACTCTTCCCAGATTGATGAGCAGTAACAATTTTGTCTCTGAAGTCATTGCTGATGTTCTTCCTCCTAGATGTTGTATTAATACACATCTCTTTGCTCCAGAACAGCAAACTGTTAAAACTCCTGCACTTAGCTGCTACTTTCCATCCTAAATCCTAAAGAAACAGCTGCTTGCTGTGATGGATTTGTTTAAAAAGATGTAATATTAAATAGATAGCGACACCTGAGGTTAGATTTGAATAATTTCAGAAGCTGATAAAGATTAGATCATTTTGTTAGGACCTGATAAACCCTACAATTGAAAGAGAGTCACTTATTTTTCCCAAGACTGTAAACATCTACAAAGGCTTTACCATGTGATTATTTGATCAGTTACTTACTGCTGTAAGTAATGTTGAAGCCTCGTCCTGACATGGAGTGATCGGCCTGAAACTCCAGCTGTAAGATGTTGCTGTTGGAGGTCAGGTGTGAAGGAACTTCAGCCCCTGAGAAACGTCCAAGTATTGTGGCTCCTGACTGATCTCCATCTTTGACAGTCAGAAAGTCGTAGGGAGGCTCCAGGTCAAAGTCATTGAAGGCCAAATGGATCCTCGAGCCAGGTTCAGCAATAATCAGCCACACACAGTTGAGATTGTTCCCGTAGCCCTCTGGGTAGTCAGGAGACAGTACTGTCCCCATGGGTGCAGTGAAGTTGGAGAAACAGGGGACTGTGTGATAAAATGTGGAAAATATATCACCACTGATGTAGAAAAATTCAGCATCTCTAGGAAGGTGATTTGTTTTACAGCAATTCTCACGGGTCACATGACTTTCTAAAGGCTGGATCCTGCCATAACAGAACTGCACACTCAGATTCCTGTAGAACAAAGTCACTATTGTATAAGTAGCTCAGCAATCAGGAGACAGCACTGCTCCCATGGGTACTGAGTAGCTGAAGGAACATGAAACTGCTTGGGGAATGGCCATATTGCAGTGCAGGTGCACAAGAATGCTGCACGGAGCCCCAATAGATACAGTTAATATAGAAAAACATAAGTCTAGATTTTTGTTATGAATATATACAAGGTCTACTGGAACTAAAGGCAGGTATCAATTCTGTCTTGACAAAGGATGGTGCAATGTGTAATGCAGGCTGCCCCTTACAGTGTGTGTGTGCAGCCCAACAGTGTGAGCCCTTTCTTCTTCTCTTTCAAGCTAAGCCACAACAACAAGGCTTCCATATGCTATCAATTTCTCATTTTTACACATTAAACTGCTGGCTGTTTACAAACACCGCAGCGCATGTTCAATTAACAACACAGTAATTAATCGTCCCATAACTCGGTGACAGTGTGAACTTTCCAAGGGTGTAAGTAATTGCTTTATTTACTGTTATGAAAAAGAAATGCCTGGGACTCACATATGCAGATGGGGATATTAGCTGACCACTGATTGTTGTTTTGGCAAGTTATCATCCTCTCTCCAATGAGCTCGAATCCAAACTGGCATTCAAAGCGAAGAACATCGCCATTTAAGAAACCACTGCCCTCCTGGTAGCCGTACAGAGGTGTACCAGGGTCACCACAACTCTCTTTGTCTATTTCTGTGGATGAAAGGAAGAGAAAGGAAAAATGAAAAGGGATTGGGTGGATGGGTGGATGGATGGATGGATGGATGGATGGATGGATGGATGGATGGATGGATGGATGGATGGATGGATGGATGGATGGATGGATGGATGGATGGATGGATGGATGGATGGATGGATGGGATTATGTAAAGGGAAGAAAGGAAGTAAAGCAGAGGACTAAGTGCTTTGGACATCTTATTTAACATTATCTTTAAAGGTCCAGAGTCTGAGATTCAGGCAAAGGGATTCATTTAGAGGCAGAAAGAGAAGAGAGTAATGGAGGAGCAGAGGGGAAAATAGTCTTACTTTACTGAATCATACAGAGAGACAGACATTAAGACAGACTGTGAAGGATGATAGAACCAATAGAATCTGTGTACCTTTGTAGTTGATCTTGAAGCCTATCGAGCCCACACTCTCATCAGACTGGAGATGAAGCCACATCTGATGGGACATGCTTACAATCAGATCTGGGACAAAGCTCCCAGTCAGCCTGTAGATAAGGTAAAAAAAGACCCTCTAGTACGAAAATGCACTTTTCAAACATCCAGTTACACAATAACATGTAGAAATGTGTTGTTTGTCTCAGAACTCTGAGCTAAAACAGGCACTGCAGTCAAGCACACCACATACTACCAGGATAGCTGTTATCTTCAACATAAGCTGATAACAATGCAACATTCAGTATTTTACACTTAAAAAACACGACAGCAATGTGTTAGTTGATACAGGTTGAACAGAATTATGTGTATAACTGATGTACTGGGTCACAAAGTGGCAAAAAAATGTTATGAACAGTTTGTTTCTGTAGTTGTTACCACATTTGTGAAAAAGGAAGTCTCTAGTGCAATATCTAAACACAAAGAGTTTTACAATTCTAAATTAAAATACAAAATATATATACTTACACTTGAATTATGGTTTTTGAGTCCCCTACTTCCCCTCCATCTCCAATGGTGAGTGAATCATACCCGATTTCCAGGTCAAACTCTTCAAAGTTGATTTGAATGACCTATAGTCACATAAAATTCAATGCAATTCAGTTTAACTGTTTTTTTAATGTCTAACCTCTTCAAGGAATTTGAGAGTTTGATTTTGTTCTGTGATGTTGTGTAGAGTTCTTACAGCAGTCAGTGCAAACCCAATTTGGAGAATCAGGGAGAAATTGTTCTGAGTGTTATCTAACAAGCAGATACCTGAGAGTAAAGCCGACTGATAAGCAAATGTTCCACACAAACTCGAAAGAGATATCAAAATCTAAGAATTCTCAGCACATCTAATAAATACTGTATGAAGTATTTTAACATTTTATATTTTTTAGGAAATGGACCAAGTTAGGAGAGGTATAAGTTCAGCCATTTGGTAGAAGCTTTGCATTGTAACAGATCTCAGCTTTGGGTCTCATGAGATGAGGTGTAAGGTTGTGGCATAGAATGGGCCTGGCTGGAGAAATATCATTTTGTTTCAGCCTTTTCATATTACTAGCTTCACGCCAGCAGGATCCACAGGACCCAAAAAAGGGCAAATCATCTTTTTCAGGCGCTCCTGCAGCTGCTCCTGTATCTACATCTAATCGCACCTCTGGCCCTCAAGAGGGGAAGAAGAGGCATCAGACAGTACGACATATGGTGGCTGACATAAGCTCTGAAAGCAGCTCTCAGAAAGGTTCCTGCCCTGAGCCCCTAAGGGCCAGTTGAGCAGCTTCCTTCTTACACCAAGAGGAGGAAAGCAGAAAATTCATTCTCCAGTCTTTATCATTTTTGTGAATCAAGCATTCCATTTACAAAGTTAGAGACACACTCATTTCACCATGTCTTTCAAGTAATTTCATTTTCTGAATTAAACAACATCCATGCTGATGAGAAAAAGAAAGAAATTAGAAATAAAGAACTGTCTCACGAAAAGAAGTTGCTCAAACTGGACTTTGTGGGTGATTCTTTATTCTATGGGATGTATTCCAAGCAGTAATTAGTTTGGCTATCCTAAGAGAATTTGGTTCCTGATTCTTCTCACAAAGATCTATCTGACTGCTGGTTGTTGCAGGTAACATACTAAGTGTCTGGAAGTTTTACGCAGCACACTTTCCACTTTCACGATGCTGATACCCATTGACATCATTCAAACCCTTTCCTGTAAACACAGCAAAGAATGTGAGTATAAAGGTTGATGTGATGAAGTTGTCATACATTGCAAGTTTAAATGGTTATTATTGGCTACTAGAGTGTTTTTTATTTATAGCAGCATAAAAAAACAACAAATGCTTAAAATAGGCCAAGCTACCAGCAACCTCAAAGTTATTCTTAATTTGAGCATTTAGCTAAGAAGGCTAAATCTTTGAAATGAGATGTCCAGGTTTATTAAACCCGTTTTGAGCTTTATTATCAAATAAACCACCATCTATTTCTAAAGAAATTCAAAACGTCTCCTCTTATTTCAATAAAATCCTCTTTCAGAAAACATTTCTGTCGATTTCTGAAGGGTGAAAGACAAGGTACAAAAAGAAACGCCAAAAAATGCCACATACGTTTGCTGAGGCAGACAGCAAGATGTTTGATCAAAAAAGCTATAAAAGCTTAAGACTTCCCCCAAGCTCAGCTCATATTTTGGAGAACTGTATAATATAACTTGTATCTGGCTACGTCTTTGAATTTAGCAAAAATTATCTCCCAAGTTGGAGCCAACAAAGCCATTAAAAAGAAAAGCAAACACAAATCTCAAGTCACATAAAATCTTAGCGTCACCAGGGAAAGGATTGGACTAAGACTGCATTTCCATGCTATAAACATCTCTTAACATAAGGAAAATGCTAAACATATTTAAAAACATTATACAAAATGAAAGGACCATCATCACAAATCAAACTCTTAAAACCACATTTAAGAGTTGCAAATTATTAATCGCTTGTCTGTCTTTACCCTTGAGATATCTTTGTTGCCTGTCACTGGTATTTCTTGTTGTTCAGTAAATAGACACACTAAAGCATCACAAAAGATGTCATTTTTAATGATCAAACTAGCAGCAGCTGCTTCCGCTCATAATAATCATTTTAATTTGTGGCTACTGCAGAGACATTTGCCAGTGAGCCACATTAACTTTGCCTGCACTTTGCCTGGATTAGCAAAGGCAGGAATGATGTGGCTATGACATTAATGTCACATCTGTTGATGACAAACATGAAGGCGCCTTGCCCGTCCTCGGCCTCCCTTTTTATGGCCAGTGGGAGGACAATGTCTGCACAACATCTATGTAAAGCTGCCTCATTACAATGCACAAAAAAAACAAAATTACCATAATAACACTAATGGACCAAGTTTCACTGCCAAATTAAGGCCTTGTTTGTCTAGGAAAACACATGGTGGAAGAGCTATGTCACTTGCTACTCATCGTGCCTTCTGAATGAGCCTTAGCTGGTTGGTTAGTGTTTATTAGCAGTACTTGGTTGAAACCCCTATATGTTTGAATCACTAGAGAGGATACTAATAGAGTCGGTTTGTGACCTTTAGTAATAGAATGGATTTCTAAACCCTGGAGGAAAAGCTGTTCTCGTTCAGTAGCTGTTTCTCAGCTCTTTTGTTACCTCTGATGAATGAAGTGAGTCATTCAATTGCTAACAGTCATGTCAAAAAGGTGAGGACTGATACACAAGCAACCGCAGCTATGCTTACTGATGATGGTCACTGGAAATGTACTGGAGTCGATATAGATATCTATTCTGTGTACTTTTTAACTAAATTAAAGGGACTGCTCAAATCTTTCAAGTGGATCACTGTAGAATGACAATAAACAATTATTACCTCATCTGTTGTAGATACTATGTTGAGTGACCTCAGTTTGGAGAAACAGAGATTAGTTCTGACATGACAGATGAGCTAATAGTTTATCACAGCAGGGCCGAGTTCCAAAAAGGATTTATGTCATTTCAACAAATTAAACACTGATTTTTAAACCTTTGTACAAACATCTATTTTACATTAGATGGGCATTCTAGCAGAAATGTCATGAAATTCCAGTTAGTTGTGTTCCACCCTGAACATTTCTGATATTTCTGAGGATAAAGTTGTTTTCAGGACTGCAAATAGGTCCCTTTGGTCTTCACCCTGCTTTAACTACCCATTAGCTCATCAGTCCTGTCAGACTTTAACTCTGTTTCTCCAAACTGAGCCATTTACAATAGGTGAGATACTTATTGTTCAAAGCCATTCATTAAAGGTACAGTATGTAAGAATTTTATAGTGAAATACTCACAACAGTTTAATGTCCCACCAATGTTGAAAATAAAGTTACATTGTAACAGATCTAGATCTCAGCCAGCTGGAAGGTCACTAGTTTCAGTCACTTTAAAAAAGCTAGCCTGGACCAGAATCATTATTTACATGTCCAGACTTCGTGGTTCCATAACGAATCACGTGTAAGTCTGTAAGGTTACCAAGTCTTCAACACAAGCAGCTGTAATTCCACAAAGACCAGCAGCAAATAGTAAGAAACCACCACATCCTTCAACTAATCAGCCGAGCTGCACGTGATGGGGCGTTCAAATGCGCTTAGGAAAACTCAACGCTTAACAAATAGGCCATTAGACATTCCCAAAAATTTAACAAATACAAGAGAAACTAAATGAGGATCAACATCAGAACTGGCAACCCAACAGAAAAATCAGGGAGGGGAGGGGGTGCGTTGCTGAGAACAGGTGTTTTTTTTTTTTACATGAACTGCAGGATTTGGATTTGACAACAAGGTCTAATTCTTGCATACTGTACCTTTAAGACAAACAACACTTCAAAAGATATAACCTATCCATTTAAGAACCCTCTACAAAACAAATGCATTCAGTGTTTCATATTTAATACATATTCAAAGTGGAACACAAATTACACCACAAAAAGCTAATTTTTAATGTTAATGAGTGAAAGATACAAGAGTCTCAGTTGTATTTATCATCTAACTAAGAAACTGTTAAACTTCTTTATGACTCGCACGTGAAAGGTTAAAACATCATGTTACTTCCACAGTTCGGTAGCATATTTGACGATTTGTTCCATAAAATTTGATTAAAAAACATGCTACTCTGAGGTTTGCAAAATGACTACACGGGTAAAATTCACAAGTATTTAAATAGGTGCTTCCGGCAGCAATGGCCCTAAACAGTTCTTATTATATGTTATTGTTTTTACCATGACAGCAGGAATCATGATCATTAGGCCTCTAAATATGGGATTTTATTTGCAAAACTGCTTAATTTAACCTGCAGTGCAGACAGATAACAGAACTCTTTAATGGTTCACCAGAGTTGACAAGAGCATTGTAATTTTTAAGATTGTGTCTACATTTATTACTCAATTCAGAGAAGTTAAAACAAAAAAGCTCATAATTTGGTTTTAATTTGATAGAGAAGCAGAAGGTTCTAACAGCTATATTCAAGAACCGAAACAGTACTGACTAAAAAGTAAACATTTAATGTACTACCTTGTTGGGATCACTGGCAGTGATGATCCACACACACTGGGAGTTACTCTCATATTGGATGGGGAAATTAGGTGATGTAAAAGTCCCTGATGGTCCCTGTAGATTGGACCCACATGTTTTCACTGTAACAGCAGAAGAAACAAATGAAGACATTATCAGCACAGTGCAAAAGTTACAAGCACTCCAGATGGTTAAATTCTTAGTAAGTATTCAACACCGTCAGACGTGTGTCTGATCCCTTAAAAACATGACAACAACGCCCCCAAAAAGGCCCAGCAGAATCATAAAGAAACATCTTCAGTCACATAAAGAATAAAATGACATGCAGCAGCCATCATGTTCTCCACCGAGCCCTGATCTGACAAAAACAACTGGAAAGGGCTTAAATCTCCAGTTCACGGATTTCTCAAGGATGCTTAAATCTTTTTAGGTGAATGTAAAGGAGAATTTATGTCCCATTAATACAGATACCAGCATGTGTAGATCTGACTTTATTTATACAGATATATCTACAGGTTCTATAATCCAGTGCACTACACTGCAGCAACTGAACTCTTTTTATAACACATTATAAATATTGAAGGAACTGTTGCTCTTGAGGCAGAATAATGACTTCTGCATTGTAATGTGACTGAGAAGTAATGTATTGTTTGCACAAGTAGAGTGAAGGTCTATTAGCTCTATTTCCATTAATCAAATTCTAAAAGGTGCTTCAGGTATTATGAAAACACAGAAAAATGGGGAGGAGCATTTTGAAATGGACGAGAGCAGCAGCAGAGACTTTTCATGCATAATTAACAGAAATGAACTTTCCTCTATCTGCATAGTGCCTATATCTAGAGGCAGTGCCTTAATCAAACTGTTTTATTAGCTCCTCAGAAGCCACACTCACCCTTGCAGACGGGCCTGTGGTCGCTCCAAGCAGCAAAGACTTCGGCTACGCGTTGGCAGGTAATCGTTTTAGAACCCTGCAGCACATGGTCCTCATCGCAGGTAAATTGAGCAGTAGCTCCGATGCTGAGAAGATAACAAATACCATTAACACCTAAGAAAAACCAATCAATTTTCCAAAGATGAGTTCTGATGAATTATCAGATTCATTATTTATTTCATGTCACCGAGGGACAACAACATGCACCATCAGTGCAAAGACTTACATTTACAAAAATATGTATAACTGTCCAGTATATCAGAGTTTTTTATTCTTTATGGTATTTGTGTGGCGAATATCTTGTCTGATAAATGGGCTTTGCTCATAAAAATGAGCAGTAACACATTATTCAATTTTATCTAGAAGATTGTAAAAACTTAGGAACAAAGATCAAGCATCTAAATTATGATTGTATAAAGTTTTATCATTTTTGATCAGCCTGAAACTGGACACAGTTCTGCTAATAATATCACCTGTTGGAGTGCACAGGCCACTACTACCCTCTTCAATTTCACCAATCTCTGGTAATTTGCTTCAGGTAAAAAGCAACAACTGACCTGAAGTCAGAACCAATCCGTTTGCCATTCTCCGGTTCCCCTGGGTCAGGGCAGTAATTAGACACCTGTTTGATGCCCCCTTCGTTCACTGAGCACAGACAAAACCAAGAAATGCTGTGAGCGAGCCACTTTGATTTGTCAAGACTCTGTACTTTCAGAAAATCAACAACTCCCTTGAAAATGACACGGACAGCAGAAAAACTAAATAGAATCAAATAGATGCAGCCCTCATCCCCTCAATGTAAGAGAACTGACTGTTTTTTGGCAGTGCTGTGGTGAATTCACACATCTTTTAGGATAGAGACAGTGCCAAGCTTAAATTAAACACTCCCACCTGAGCTAACAAAGAAAAATCCACCTGGACCCAACAGGGGATTAAATAACCTTGAGTTATTGATTGGGAGCAGCAAAAATCATTCAACCAGGTTTTTCATATGCAGTAATAATTTAGTTGTCTAGCTAAAGCCTTGGAGATATTGTTTGTATTGAGCATTAACTTATGATGGGAAAGTGGCCAAAACAACAACAACAACATATTAATAATGGTTTGTATTCTGACCATTTACAACCTCAAATTCTGATTGGGAAATCAGGTTGAGTTAATAGTATCATGTCATTTTACAATTATTTTGAAGATTTACTCAACTCCAGCAAGAACTTCCTATGTTTAACTAAGAAGCTTTACCAGCCTGTGTTTTACTGCCAAGTTCATTTTCAGAAAGTTTGTAAGCTTTGGACCTAATTTTTTGGGAGTTATAATGCAGGTATGAGTTCAATTATAGGCAATAAATCTCCAAAGCATATGAAGCATCTCCTCATAGTGTTTTAATGATATACAGCATTGTCTCACGGAGAGGATTACAGCTCACTGCATTATTCATGTTTCCATGGAGTGCCGAATCTATGAGGCATAAGGTAATAAAGATTACAACCTGTTATCATCTGAGTCTTTAGCACTCTGCTGAGTTAAAGGGAATTGTGTTCCAGATTTATGGTAATGACAGAGCTCCCTGAGCTATTAGAATGCATTCTGTTGTGTTTGAAGTGTACACAAATCACCTGACAAGTAAGCGGTCACTCAACCTTGACTACTGCCATGTGTGTGTACCTTCCACACAAGTCAATCTATTGCCTAAATAGTAGAGCGTGAACTGAGGGGGTGTGGCGCTTAGTCCAACTTAAGCTTGTTAAATTCATCTTACTGCTGCAATATACATAACTAGGCCTGATTTAGCTGAGTCCATTTCTGTCAAGACAGGAAAGGGGAAATGGGTCATGGGAAAGAAAAAGAGACTGCACTTCTGCCAAATCTAGTACTGTAGCTTAGTTTCTTTACCAATTGAAACAGCAAAGAAAGAGACAGAATAAAAATAAAGACCCAGAACGTGACTCCCCCACCCCCACATAAAGAAAAGTCTAAACAATAAAAACAGTTGCATAAGAAAAATAAGACTTACTCAAAGACAGTTTGTTAGTGTTGTCCTTCCCTGGTAATAATTTTACCCCTCTGGATTTAAGCTCTCCAGAGCTTTTCACTGGCCAAAAGCAATGAAAGAGTTTATTAGATAAATGAAGTTACAGTATTAGATGTGAGAAGATACAGTACAAATGTTTCTTTCTCTTCATAATACTTGATTCTATGGAAAAAAAAGCCAACTGCAGCTGTTGATGCCATGCTCCACGGCAGTTCTACATATAAAACCTCCGTTTTTGGTTCTTACTGTTTGCTAAACTGTATAAACTGTAGATGGAAATTTACTGGTAAAAAGAGATTAAACAGTGAAGGAAAACCCCATGCAGATTGCCAGAGCATCTCGGGGACGGCTACATACCACGTCTTAATAAGGTCTAATCAAACATAGCAGGGGTCAGATTGGAGACAAAGGCTAAGTGATGCAGGTGAGTGTCATCATTAACAGAACAGATAAAAGCAGTAAATGCTGCATAAAGCAAAAACAGAAGGTGATCTAAGTTTGAAAAAGCTTGAATGAACCCTCATCTCTTTACTGACTGCTCTGTTGGTCAGACTGTTTTACACACAATTAGGATGTGAAATAATTTAGCAGCTATATGAGGATTATCTGCTCAAACACATATGGAACAATAAAACTACAAAGGGCTTGTCTTTGCTTTGTTTCACCACTGCCCTGAAACACACAGCTAGAAATTAGAGACAGTCACCCCATGTAATTAATTCACAGTGAGTTTATGGTGTATGTTCAAACTGCTGGTAGGTTTTTACAACAGTTTATGTTACAGTTTAAGGTTTAATGTTAGGATTGTGGCCAAGCTTTTAAACATTAATACAGGAGGCACAGAAATTGATTTAACGTCAAACCAGTGAACAATATCAGTGTAATGGATTATCATACTCACAGGGTTAGATTTTTCTAAAAGGCAGATTAAATTCAAGATCTCCCAAACAAATATTTGAATAACAAGGTCTTGGTCTTAAGAAAAAAACTCCTTAATGCCCTCTAAAGAAGATGTTAATCAAGCTGTTAAATATTCAGTTACTAAAGATCAAAACTCTGTTTTGTAATTAGCCTTCAATGTGTTTCTCTTATGATGATCCTTATTGTTCAGGTCAGACAGATTCTTTTTATTATGTTGTGCAAATGAAGCATCTTACCTTGATACTGAGCCCTGAAGCCTTTATGACGGTGGTTGCTCTCTGTTACAAAGTGCAGCCGTAGCCAGTTTTTGTTGCTGATGATGGGTGCTGGAATATTCATCCCTGTTAGCCTGTATAAGAAAAGTAACAAAACGTGTCATCTGTAGTCAAATAAATAGTAAAATAAACCATCTTTGAGGTTGTTGGTCACCTGCTTTATGTTCATGCTGTTGTGAAAAAGAAAATAGAACCAATAAATTGAGCTATTACATTATTGAAAGCAATTAATAATTATTGCGCCACTTTATTCTTCTTTTAGGAACACCGGATATAACTTGTTAATAATTATTTAAAGTATAAAGATAACCGCATAAACACAAAAAATGATTAAAAACCACTTGAAACCACACAATGAAGATGCTTCCTTCTAATAATCACTCAACTAGAAACTAAACAAAGAATATTTAAACAAAATGCAAATAATCAAAACATAAATGAAATGAGGACAAAATAAAAGAGGGAACAAAACAAAAACAAACATCTCAAAACAAAGTGTAAAAAGGAGGTTTTACTTTCTTCACCCTGAACATCTCAGTAAGGGAAAAACTAATTGTGATCCTCTTTTGATCAGTACAAAATAAACAACAATCATCAGTAACTATTTTTTAAAGATGCATAAGTATGATTAATGAACAAGAAACACAAGATTCACTGATCAGAATTCAAAATGAATCACTGGAGAATAAATTTCATGAAAGTATCTCTGAAAAACATTTCTCTTTAAAGTTTTAAGAAGGAAAAAATTCTGGAAAACTAACTGGACTAAATGGAAGAAACAACTTGAGGTTGTAGGACATGTTTATAGACATCCCATCATGACAGAATCGTTTTTGAAGATGTTTATACAAATGCAAGTTCTACAGTCTTTACTTTGAAATGACAGGAATTCTGGTTCTGCAACAGAAAAAAAATTCTTACAGTAACAAGTAAAGTGGTAAACCTGGAAGCTACAGGATTTAATTAGTGTACAATACATTAAAATACAAAAATGTGTCTGAAATTGCCTGAAAACAACTTTCAAAAACTGGTCCACTAAAACGTTTACAAATTTGCAACAATAGAAACTATAATTATCAAATGACGATTATCTGAGGGGTGAAATTATCATCCTGTATTGTGAATCACTGACTTTGGACATCAACAATAAAATACAAAATCATTGTTTGTGTTTGTTAAAATTAGGAAAAGCTTGCAAACACTGCTCCAGATCTGATCTTAACTGATAGAGAGACACAAACAAAGTATGTTGCATCTAGTCGTGGTGTGGTGAGTCACCTTCCCAGATTTATCATCATGTCTGGAAAGAAAACTGTGCTTTTAATATAAAAACAAACTGAGTATTTCTGGACTATGTTTACATATGAAAATGTTTGCAGGAATGTAAAATATGGTATGGTAGAAAATGACTTTTGTATATCTGGTAAGTAGGTGCTCACATGTGATAACGATCTGTCAAAACAAGTCTGTGTGACTCAAAGTGTGTGAGTGTTCTGACAGAGTGTTTTTCTCTTTATAGAGTACATGTCTTATACTAAGTTTAGCTGCAGCAGCAGATTCAGCCATCCATCCATTCTCCTCTGCTTATCCGGGGCCGGTCACAGGGGCAGCAGCCTAAGCAGGGAAGCCCAGACTTCCCTCTCCCGAGCCACAATGGCCAGCTCCTCCAGAAGAGGATGATGAAGGTTTTCCATAATGTTCTTCATCCTCCTTTGGACAATCAATTCAACAGACTCCAGTTCTCAGAACAGAATCAGCCTTCTTTATCAGTTTGTTGAATCTCTTCATGTCACTTCTTCTGATATTCTGCCCCAACAGGTGACTGCAGGTGTGATCACACTCTCAACAACAGAGTTATAAAAGACAACATCAACATCTTGTTGCAAACGTTAAAGGATCTTAGCTTCCTGAGGAAGTCCAGTCTGCTCTGTCTCTTCCTAAAAACAGCATCACAGTTCAGTCTGTTGTCCAGGTGAACACCAGGTATTTATACTCCTCCCCCACCTCCACTTCTTCTCCATGATGGAAATGGGTTTTGACATGTTGCTGCTCCTCCTAAAATCTACAATCATCTCCTTTGTCTTGTTCATATTCAAGATGAGATGACTGTTCACACACCAGGACACAAAGCGGTCCACCAGTTCTCTGTATTCAGTCTCTTGTCCATCTCTGATCCAACCAACAACTGCAGAGTCATCAGAGTATTTCTGCAGATGACAGGAGCATTCTCATTTTGTGGTGCTTACAACCTTGAGGGTTTTTTTTCTTATTGTCTTCTGGTCCCCACACTACTTTCACACCACAGTCAATGGAACTACAATATCATTGCAGCTTTTAAACAGAGACTTGGGACAAGCTGCAAACTAGGAATGGATAATACTGCATCTTTTATGATAGTGAAAAAAAATCCCCATGATGATAGTTATTCACCCTGCATTAAAAAACAAACTTTAATAAATGTTGGATTTTCAAATGAGTATTTTCATTTGCATGTCTAAAGTACATAACTGAATTTTTTATGTTATTTGTCTTTCATTTTAATGATTTTTGCATTATCAATTGTTGGTTTGCAATAAAACAAATTCTAAAACTCAAAAAAAGAGATTATATGGTTTAGATTGTTACTTCTGATATCCGAACATCAATGTCATGAGAGCATAGATACATGCAGGAGCTAGTTTGAAACTTAATAGAAATAGTTTTAATTTTTATTGGACATCAACTGATGAATATCAGACACTGCTTTGAATAGTATGAAAAACAAACTAATGAAACTAGCCAACTCAGTTTAACATGCCCCTATGGTTATTATTTATTTATAATGTTTTCTGAGGATACCATCATTTTTGTCCAGGCCATTTTTCATGAGTGATTTTTTAATTATTCAGTTAATTTTTAAAAATCTATTTAAATTTATTTTAGTGACCATAATTGATTTTTCTTTCTTTAAGAGAAGGTTACAAACAGTTTTATCCACGCCTGTTACTGGTGTAGTAAATTAGCATATTTTTAATTGGTAGGTTTTATTTTTAGAATATTTGTGGTTGTGGGGCTCTAGACTGTATGAAGTGACGCATTTATTCCCAAAATAACAATCTGCCATTTTTTTTCTGTCATTTTTTATGTGTGTGTATGCAACTGTTAACTCATGTTAACATTTTACTGTGCGTCTCTAGGAACGAGCAGTTATCTTTAAAGTTTGAGGTTTTCTGTAATATATTTGACATTTGCTTTCGAGCTACCTTAGGGACAAAGAAACAAAACCAACATGGACGAATTGGAAGTGGCAGATAGAGAAAGACAGTAATGGAGGGAAACCAAGCAAGGTTGGTGACTGTTTCAGTTGATGGCAATCGTAAAACAAAGAAAGCATTCTTAAGTCTATCCGACGTTTGATTTATCCACATTTTAGCTACAAAAATTTAACTTGACATTTGAATTTGGAACTTTATTACCTCAGAGTAAAACATAATGTCAGATATATGGTAATTAATGCTTCACTTTTAATTGATGGGCAAACTAAATGCAATTTTTGAATATTAGACAATGGTAGCTCAGGAGGGGGTTAATCAATTTCCAAATAAGTCTGACCTTTCCTCTCATTGCATAATTGATAAAATGCAAATAACAGTATACAAGCAGAATGAGAACAAGCTGCTGTTCAGCAGGTGAACAGAGATGACACTGACTCCATGTTCCCTGGAATAAAAGCTCAATTTTTTTTACAAAAGAACTTCTTCTAAAAGTCTCAATGAAAATAAATCAATATGAGTAAGTTTTTCAAGACCAGTGGAGGTGAATGCCCTTTGTCATAAACGCAAATGTGGCAGAAGAAGGCAAACATGATTCTTCATCAATAGAAAACAAACCCTTAATGATGCCTTATGGAGGAGCTGCTACAGTATGCAATGTTTATCTGTAGTTCAACTTTAACAATGACAGAAAGAAATCTCCTTGTGATAAAGGCAAAGTGACAAAAACATGCCATACATTGTGATATCTGTTAGAAGCTACAAAAAATGAAAGAAAAGAATCAAATCACTCCATCCAGCTGGTGCTCCCAGTGGGGATTCAAACCCAAATGAAAACAAATATGCTCATAGGCAGAGAGCCGGCAGAGGAAAGCACCATCTCATGTCAGCTCACATTTGTATCTACACTTTTAACCAAAAACATGTTTTTTGGTAAGAAATAAAAAAATAAATAATAAAAACCAAACAACTAATGTTTTACGTACTTGGAATATAAAAAACATCATTTTTTTCAACTGTGTGTAAGAGACCTTCATCATACCGGATAAGTAAAAGCACGTTGTTGTTCTTTAGACACTCTGTTATGAATTTTGTAAGAGCATCCAGATGGTTGTAAAAGAAAATACACATTACCAGTTTTAGCATCCAAAAACCTACTTTTATCAGTGCACCTAAACTTATTAACATGCTGGTTACTGTTTACTAATAGTGACTATTAAGTGAGAAAAGCTAATCCAATTTAGTTGGAAAACAAAAATTCTCTATGTAAGACAGTATCATCTTATTTCTACAGACAGACTCAGACTGTCTATTATTTGCATTAGTGAAATGTTTTGTGTGTTTGGATTTAGCAGGTCTCAGATTACTGATTCATGCCATTTCCATGACCACTGACATCTACTTAAGAGAAATTTTACCATGCCATTGAATCACTGAACTCTCTAATCACCCCATTAAATAATTCTCATAAGGATTTATCAGTAAAAAGTGTATGATTTGATTGGATAAAGGCTGAATGGTGGGAACTGATAAAAACGCCACTGTAACAAGTTTCAACGTGCGAGATCTATAGCCAAATGTGACACAGAGGCAACAGAGATAAGCTGACACCTATATCTAGTTTGACAAAGAAAGGTTTTATATAAGTGTAGCACATGAGAAGAGCAATCAATCTAAACTGGTTAAATAAAAAACAATTTAAAAGAGAGGGCCAGGAGAGTCTGTCTTTATCTCACATATATTATTAAATCTGACTGAAGAAATTAGTTGGGAGGAATTGTTCAACGATAATTTAAGATCTGTTATACTCCATTACTTCAGTTTCTCCTTCATCTATTACTGTTCAGCTTTGTGAATGTTTCTTGGCATGTCAACTTGTAAAAAACAACTGCTGTGAGAAACACCTGACTCAACTGTCTATTCACATTAATGTGAAAGATACTACACTTTTCCCAGAACATTTCCTGTGGGGCGTGGTGTTTAAATACAGTTTGATGGATTTTATTTTGTCTGCAAAGATCAATAAAAATCCCGGAGCAAAGAAATGAAATTTTATATGCATAATAATTTAACCAAAGTTGGTAATTTAGCTGCGAGACACTTCCTGTTCTACATAACCTTTAGATATTGCTCTCTTACTCTGGCAATCTGTTACAGGACTATTCATATTTATTGAACCAAGCAAAATATTGTTTGGAGTGGAGATGATCAATTTTAAACCTGGCTGTCTGAACATTTTAATAGCATCCTAAAATATGGCACACTAAAAGAATATTAGACGGGAGAAAATGAGGCAGACACAGGGCGAAAAAAAATGAAAAAAATTGGGGAGAAATGTTTCAAATATTTGCAAAGCTTTTCAGGTTTTATTCTCTCTGTAGATATTTGAAATAATGACTGACATGAGATTTACCGCTTGTTGTTTTTGCCCTTTGAGAACAGGGCTGAACAATCATACCAAATGTCAGTAGAATAACAAACCTGGTTTTCTGCAACTATTCAGGCTACACTGCTGATTTTTGTTAAAAACTGTTTTTTTATCCATTTTTAAAATGATTGATGCTCAGCCTCCACACAACCTTTACCGGTCTGACAGAAATGGAATCAATAAACTTATTTGCAGAGGTGTGAAGAAAAAATCTTCAATAGATAAAATGATAGATGCTGCAAAAACCACGAATGATCCAGCAAAATAAATGTCTCGTCCGACAGTCCAGAGTTTCAGAGCTGTAATCATGTTCACATCAGCTTTCAAGGAAGTCATTGACAAAATCCATTAGGTCCTGATGCTCCACATTTTCTCATGGTTGAGATTTTTGTTTCATTAACCACATGTGTTAGACATGATTCTGTTATAATCTGATTGGAAATAATGGCTCTCTGAATAAAAAAAGCCAATTCAACTTTTTGCTAATATCTAACATTCAGTAACAAAAGGTAAAACACATTAAATTAGATCTAATTTTTCTTTTTGCCTAAAAAGGTAAAAGGTGAGGATGAATCTAAGAGTAAAAGGTTCCAGGCTGCCCGTCTTTGTTAAACTGCTGCAAGCCTCAAGGTTAAATTGACAGCTGGCTTGTCTCCTCCTTCATCTGCTGCTATACGTTAGGATGTTTGAATGTTTAGCTGTCCGATGGCCTTGTACACACTCAGAGACACTCATAAATACAAAGAGGAGCGAGAGTGATGATTTTTTTTCTAGGCATGAGGCATTCGCTCAGCCTGAACTCTACTTGTTTGCTCGTCTGTCTGTTTACCTGGAAAAGTTGAAGCTTTTTCCCTAAAGTGCTGACCACACTGCACTCAGGCTCATCGGATCCCCATGCGATCTGTAGAGCTTGAAAGGAAAATGATGTCCAACAGCATCTGACATTTGGAGGGCGCGCAAAAACATCACTCTAGAGTTTTACATGAGGATCTTCCAGAGGTTAAAGTGCTGCCAGTTGTTCTTTATCTGACCATATACATAATATGTGACATCAGTAAAATGCACCAAAGAATCAAAAGCGATTTGTTTGTTCTAGGCATTTTTAATACTTTTATGTCCATGTGGAGTTTAAAAAGGCTTATTTATACTGATAACCACAGTAATAGTCAGGAGAGTAAATCTAGAAAAAAAATCAGATGTATAAACAAAAAACTTATTATAGTCTGAGATGAGAAAGGAAATGCTGAGGCTTGAATTTACAAAAGCACCGTGTGTCTTTTGCTGGCGTAAATTAGGGTTTGTGCCTCCATCTAATTTACAAAGCCCTTACAAAAGGACATTTTAGCCTCATTTTAAGATGTTGAGCTGGTGCAGTTTGCCTACATTTAAATTAGGTATCATGTATACTTTTAAAGAAAAATCTACCTATGTTTATGTTCATTACCACTAGTGAAAAAGTCTCTGATTCTCAAAGATCTGCTCTAGTTGGGACATGTTTAGCATGAAATATCTATTTATTATCTCCTGATGACTGGTAGCATTTTTATCTCTGATGGTTGGACTAGCAGGACTACTATCTCTAGTGTTAAATACATGAAATGATGCTTAAAATGTAATGATGGAAGAAAATAACTTCCCAGTAATCTGTGTCCTTGATTGCAGTGCTTGTTAACAAAGTTTCTTTCTTTATTTTTAAAAATCTACAATAAGAGACTATTCACGTGTCAACTTTGGGCATCCAAATTTCCCACCAACAGCAAAAATAAACCACTTTTACTGTGTCAGTATTTTGCAACCACAGGACTGAGCGATATAGAAAAATAATACTACAGCGGAAAAAAAAAAGATTTAGTCATTATTGCTATTCAAGTTTATAATCTTTCTGTCTCAAGTCACAGAAATGCAAAATTTTAGCGCTATAACATCAGAGAGGGTTGGGGGGGGGGTTACCTGATGGACTGTCAAAACACATCAGTGTTGTCCCACATGGACTCTGTGTCACATTCATCTTAGCTATGTCAACATGCAATACTTAGCAGTCATCGCCATGCTTACAGCACCTCTTCTTTTGACTCTTGGAGGAATCCGCCCTAACAGTAAAAAAGGTGGTGAGTTACAACAGCAGGAAGTCTGTCACCCATGTAATAATCATAATGATGCTTTTAATTTATAGATGCCTTTCAAAGCACTCAAGGTCACTTTACAATAAAACAAAAATAACTACAAGATAACAAAATTAACATAAAAGCACAAACTAAAATGTCATAATACAACAGAAGTCAAACAGTATGCAGATTTAAAGAGATGTGTTTTAAAGAGGTCCTTCCATTAAAAATGTTTTTCTGAGGTTTCTGTTGAAATTTTTGCTCCACAGGTCTTCACACCTTCGTAGTGGGTCTGAAAATAGGTCAATAACTTATCTTTCAGTTTTAATCTCTCAAACTACGCAGGTGGTGATAAAACCCAATTTCTCCTGAGTCCAAACAGAGTGTACCTGTTTTATCATATCTCCTTTGTTCATTATTTTTCGGCAGCTCCCACAGTTGAAACCACGCCTAGCATGCTGCTGGCTAAAAGCTGTAGCATAACGTAGCAAACAGGAAGACACGACGTCTGACGTTGCCATGCACAGCGGGGCAGGAAACAGTATTCGTTGCTCTGATAGGCTAATTTGTTAGCCAATCAGAGTTCAGCAAATTTGAACAATGAATATGAACGAGCTGCTGACGAAGCCTGACGAAGCAGCCTGACGGAAAGAGCTGGAACCACCCGAATTTTAACACAGACAGATTGAAAGGTCCGTTAATAAGTGTTTCCTGACATTTTTTAGATATAAAATGTTTCATACTACTGGTTAATACTTAAGAAATAACCACAAAGTCTTGAAATGTGTATGAAATGGCCTCTTTAAGACATGATTCAAAGGGAATAAAAGAGTCAGTATTACAAACATCAGAAGGGAGTGAGTTCTAGAGGTGAGGGGCAGAGTGACTGAATGCTGCAGACCACAAAGTGGATAGGAGGGGCAAGGGGCATAGAGAAGTGGACGGGCAAAGTGGACGGGCAGGTCAAAATATGAGTATGCAACAGATCACTTGGTATGGAGAGGTTATGGATGACCATAAATGTCAGAAGAACTATCTTCAAATCGATGTGTTGATTAACTGGGATATGGTTAGCGGATGGTGTTCTGGAAATGATATGGGCAGTTGAGATCTGGACTACTAGAACTTTATGGATGGATTTCTGCAGAAGACCAAACAGAAGTGAATAACAGTAATCAGTGTGGGTTGGAACCAGGGTGTGAACAGGAATCGCAGTACTCTGAGGTGAGAGAGATGGATGGAGATAATGAATATTATGTAGATGAAAATATGTAGATCGAGTGATGGTACTGATGAGGTTGAAATTATAATGTGCTGTCAAAGATGACACCCAAACTATTTACCTCAACAAACCAATGTGTTATCAATTGTAAGGGACAAACTGCTGTGTTTGTAAGAGATGGATTTGTAACCAACATATTTTTAGTTCTTGCAAGCACTCAGAGAGGTAAAATAGGAGGGGGAGAAGAATTTAATTAAGCAGAGGAGTAGAGCAGGGTGTTGTCTGCAATGGAAATTTTGATCAAATGACAGGAGATAAATGATAAACAGAAGACGCCCCAAGACGACAGACAGAACACTTGGGAAGTTGAGCTGGATTTGTGTGATTTCTTCCGTATAAAGTGGGTGTGTCAGGAAGATAAAAGTTAAACCAGTTTAGAGCTGCATTGGTGAGTCCTATTACTGTAAGTCTACTCAGGATGTTGTGTGTCTGAAATGTTGTCAAAGGCATCAAAAGGAGTCAGCTGAGGTGGTTCCGCTGTCAGCTGGGTGCCTCCGAGTCGCCTCCCCATGGATGTTTTCCAGGCACGTCCAACTGGGAGGAGACATCCTGGAAGACCTAGAATTCACTTGAGGGATTATTTAACCTCTGGGGACCCCCCAGGAAGAGCTGGAGAATATCACTGGGGTGAGGGATGTCTGGGTTTCTCTCTCCTGAAACTGTTGCCCCTGCGACCCGACATTGGATAAGCAGAAGAAGATAGATGGATGGCGGTACAGGAGAATAAGAATGGACAACAATCTTGAGTCAGCTGCCATCAACATGTCATTAATGATTTTTACCAGAGCAGTCTCAGTAGAATGAAGGGTGAGGAAACCAGATTGGAACTTTTCAAAGAAATTATTGTTAGAGAAATGAGGGTGAACCTGGGAAGCAACAACTTGGGAGAGCGAGAGAGCGAGAGAGAGAGAGAGAGAGAGAGCAAGCGAGAGAGAGAGAGAGAGAGAGAGAGCAAGCCCTAATTAGAATAGTGGTGAGAAAGTTTAACAGGCAGGTGGATGGTTTAGATTTTTAAATGACGTTTGATATTTCAGTTTGAAATTTAAGCTCAAAGCAAGAAAAATTTTGATGGGCAGCCAGAGGTAGAGAAGAAGAATGGTAGAAGGCTGTAGAAGTCAGCTGATGATAGACATGATACATTTTTGCATTGAAGATTGATATTAAAGAGTTACAGAAAGTGGTGGAGTAGAAATGAGGAGGCAGAGAGTCTGGTGGGTGTTAAAAATTGTGGACCACAGAAAAGAGCTCTTGTGTTCCCTTCTCTGGCGCTGATTAATCCTGCACGGTAGAAGGATTTTGCAGATGAAAGTGCATCTTTGTAGAGCAAAAGATTATTATTCAATGTTTGTTTGTTTGTGTTTGTTTGTTTGTTTATTTACTTACTTATTTACTGACTGACTTACTTACTTACTTACTTATTTATTTATGCAAATAATGAAATTGTTTTTCTTAGAAAGACATTCCAGACAATGACCAATGTATTTTAAAAGACGTAGTTTGGGAGAGTAAACCAAAATGCAGAATGCAGAAAGCGGTGGGGGGTCAGAGGTGCCAGGGCCTCCACCAGTGGCAGACACACTCTGGCGGTGGCAAGCCATCTTTTTCTCTGCCTCCACCTTCAGATTGGACATTTATTTTCTTTTTATATCCGCCACAGATCACTTTGAAAAACGCACAGCATTGACGGCTTCAGCAACGCTGTGCCACTCGGTGGATTGTCTCTTATTGGTTATGCCACTGCTGTGACCTCCAAAAAGCATTTCCTTTCATTTTTCCACCTCACCCACAAGTACTACCTCAATTTCTGCTTCGGTGAAGTTGCGCTTCCTTGATCTTCAGTTGCCATTGTTAATGGTGGAATGTTGCAATGAGCCAGCTTATGTATATGAATGTGATCCATAAGGCACTTTGCATTGACCATTTACAGCAGAAAGTGGGAATGTTGAGGGCGGGATGTGATCCAGAAACTCCTGAGCACATTTCTAGGTAGAGTGTGATTTATAAAGCGGAGATTGCGTGCAGCTGTGCGTACGCCATGTTTTATAGGTCCCAAACTTACTTGGCGTAGGTAGATTTTTTTTTTTTTGCTGAGCTTAAGTACGGTTTTAGTAAGGATTCTATGCAAAGTTTTATAAATAAGACCCATGGGTCCTTTTTTATCAAAAATTCTTAGAAACTGTCCTATATTTTATCCTATGCATGAAATTTAGAATGTTTGTATGAACAGTCAAAACTCTGATTTGTCAAATGTGCGGTGGTCACTCGTACAAACATCATGTGTTGATAAATCACACTTGTGCGTACTCAGGTCCGCATGCCCGTTCACAGTCATTTGCATACAGAAACACCCTCAATTATCCATATTTAGTAACAGCACTTCCTTTAAAGCCCATACAGGAAATCCCTAAAATAATGGCCAAGAGAGCAAAATAAACAATAAATAAAGGACTTTCTGTGACAGCGAGATCAAGGTACTTGTTGCAGAAGTGGAACAGAACCATCAATTACTGTTTGGTTCTCTCAGCTCGGTAGAAACCAATAAAAGAAAAATTACTGCTTTGGAGAGAGTTGCAGATGCGGTTAATGCACTTGGAGGAGAAATCCCCTTCAGAAATAAAGAAATGTTTCGATATAAAAATACACACAAAAAACATGTAGCAGAGCACAGCAGGTTCCGAGTCGCTATACGGGAGGTGGACAGAATACCACAGAGCTGTCCGCATTTGACAGACATGTTTCCAGCATAATTGGAGCTGCTGTTCTGACTGGTGTTACTGTACACGGGGACAGTGAAAACATATCTTCACCAACAGAATACGCAGGACCATCCAGTGTCCACAATGAAGATAAGTGAAACTTTAGTTTTTATTATTTAAAGTAAAACATCCTTCTAAACCATATAAAACAAGGAGCCACTTTTTATTTTATCATCGGTGCGCACTTTATATATATAGGAAACAATTAGGCGCTTGGAGACAGGTAAATAATAGACTTATACAATTTATTTCAAAACAGAAGCTGTGATCCTGTCACACTGGAGGAGCAGCAGCCGGGTCAAACAGCTGATGCAAGAGTCCTCGGTGCGTAAAGAGGACACAATAAAGTCTCTTACGGAAAAGAAGGAGCAGTTGCTGCTTGTGCTTCACACATAATGAATAAATAATCTAGTTACAATTTGAAACAAGCCTTTTTGTGATCAATTAATGTGCTGTTTATTTGGAAAGTGCTATCTGCTCAGGAGCCGCGTGCGCTCACCTAGCATTTGCACAGTCACGGAAGATGCGCTCCCTCCGAGGTGCATGCTCTGCCAAATACGCCAATAATACAATATCAGCCATCCTACGATCTCAAATACTTCTATTTTTATAACATTGACCACCAATGATGTGACAAAGCTGTTTATTAACGCAAATAATTACTAATTGGTTCAGAGATAATTTGCGGATGAAGAACACTGTAATGGAAATATTAAAATGTCCCGATTCTGACAATGTTTGTGTCACATTGTCTCCTTATATAACTTGGTTTTCTATTAAACTTATTTTTGTACAGACTGTCTGCCTCAGTAGAAGGGAGTTGTTTTTCTATGACACCTGTTTTTGTAAACTATACAGTGGGGCAAAAAAGTATTTAGTCAACCACCAATTGTGTAAGTTCTCCCACTTAAAAAGATCAGAGAGGCCTGTAATTTTCATCATAGGTATACCTCAACTATGAGAGACAAAATGAGGGAAAAAAATCCAGAAAATCACATTGTCTGATTTTTAAAGAATTTATTTGCAAATTATGGTGGAAAATAAGTATTTGGTCAATAACAAAAGTTAATCTCAATACTTTGTTATATAGCCTTTGTTGGCAATGACAGAGGTCAAACGTTTTCTGTAAGTCTTCACAAGGTTTTCACACACTGTTGCTGGTATTTTGGCCCATTCCTCCATGCAGATCTCCTCTAGAGCAGTGATGTTTTGGGGCTGACGCTGGGCAACACGGACTTTCAACTCCCTCCAGAGATTTTCTATGGGGTTGAGATCTGGAGACTGGCTAGGCCACTCCAGGACCTTGAAATGCTTCTTACGAAGCCACTCCTTCGTTGCCCGGGTGGTGTGTTTGGGACCATTGTCATGCTGAAAGACCCAGCCACGTCTCATTTTCAATGCCCTTGCTGATGGAAGGAGGTTTTCACTCAAAATCTTACGACACATGGCCCCATTCATTCTTTCCTTTACACGGATCAGTCGTCCTGGTCCCCTTGCAGAAAAACAGCCCCAAAGCATGATGTTTCCACCCCCATGCTTTACAGTAGGTATGGTGTTCTTTGGATCCAACTCAGCATTCTTTCCCCTCCAAACACGACAAGTTGAGTTTCTACCAAAAAGTTCTATTTTGGTTTCATCTGACCATATGATGTTCTCCCAATCCTCTTCTGGATCATCCAAATGCTCTCTAGCAAACCGCAGACGGGCCTGGACGTGTCCTGGCTTCAGCAGGGGGACACGTCTGGCACTGCAGGATTTGAGTCCCTGGCGGCGTAGTGTGTTACTGATGGTAGCCTTTGTTACTTTGGTCCCAGCTCTCTGCAGGTCATTCACTAGGTCCCTCCGTGTGGTTCTGGGATTTTTGCTCACCGTTCATGTGATCATTTTGACCCCACGGGGTGAGCTCTTGCGTGGCTCTAGGCTGTCTGCTATGTGCTTAGCGTAACCGACCTTGAGATGTTTGTCTGTCACTATGCTCTGTGGGGAATAAACGACATATTCCATCATCATAGTGAGTTATGTATGTTTGTTTGTTTGTGTATTGTGTACCTATCTCCACGGACCTGAGAATTTTTCACAAAACATACACGCGTGAGAGCTTCAGAATTTTGGTTCCATGTTCTACCACTAGATGCTGTGTGTACGCACGACCAGAGCTATTCTTATATTTAGGAACATTTCTACGCATAAGTACAAATTGATAAATACCAAACGATGCGTAGAATAGTTCCAATGCATGAAATATGCACAGATCTGTGTGTACAAATGATTGATAAATGAGGGCCCAGGTCTTTAAAGGTGCCAGGGAATTCAGGAGGCTCAAAAGTCTATGACTATAGTGGACAATCAGGCTGTCACAGTTCAGTAAATTGTCTGTGCCAGAAAGGTTGACAACACCATGAGTTAGAGTATTTATGATCATAGTATAAATTGCATGATTGTTCTGTTCCTGGACAGTGCGTCTGAAGATAATGGTTTGGTTGAGAAAGGTGTTGTGATTCATGACACCTCCACTTCTCCGCTCCCTCTGGTTAGCTAAAAAAACCTCAAAAGACCCTAATTTCAAACTCTCCTGCATTTATTAAAAATAAAAAGAGTTGTACTGGTACAGACCAATTGTCTCACCAATAAAAACGTTTTTTTGGGGTGCAAATCTTTACAACTCAAACATGTTGTGTGTGACCCAACCGACTTCATGATCCTGAAAAACACAGAGGAGCTCAACTCGTCAACCCGTCGTTTAACTTTAAGATTGATTGATTTAACCATGTGGTATTTGCTTCATCAGAAACCATGAAGTCTTTTGGCTGTGATGCAGATCGACATTTATTTTGTTTGAGACAACTTGTTATCTCTGGTGTGTTTGGACCACACTGATTCATTCAAACATCCTGTGAGCATTTTTAAAAACTGTCAAATTCTTCAAGTTGGTTTTCTGAACATTATTTGGTTTCTTGCTCTGTCTTGATTAAAAGTGTCTTTGCGCACAGCACCTAATGACATTTGAACACAGGCCTATTACATAATAAGGTTTTCAGAATGGTCTTTGAATGGACACCGGTCTCATCTTTTCTTTGGACTGCAGAGAAAGAATGGCCAGTGGAGAGTCCTCACTCTGATGTCTGCTAGTGGCTTGAATATTTCAGACTGTCTTGAAATCATGAAGTTTGCTGTCAGTTATTATAAGGAGTTTAAGAGTGAACTGTGAGGGGAACCTGTTGTATCTAATAACTTCTTCACAGGTCTTCCTCAGGCTGATGATGAAACTATTAAAAAACTGGAGACTCAGCAGACCCTGTATGAACTTTCTACTGCTCTGATGAGCCTACAGAGGGGTAGAACTCCTGGCATTGATGGTCTCTCTGTTTATTTCTATATGTCAATCAGGTCTGTGATAGATCGGGATTTGCTGGAGGTCATTACTGAAAGTCTGCCGAGACTTCAGCGGCCTCTGAGCTGTAGAGGCTGCTGACCACTGGTTTCCTCACCCTTAATCTGAGCCTGTTGCCAAAACAGGAAGAACTTTGAGAATTAAGAACAGGCGACCAGTCCCTTTGCTCTGCACAGAATACAAGATCTTGTCAAAGGTCTTGTCCATTAGACTCAAAGTACTGGCCTCTATCATCCACAGGGACTAAGTGTATTGCATGCCAGTCAGACTGATAAGTGGCAACATAAGTTTGATTTTGGATGTTTCTGAGCTGTCCAGCTCATTGGACACAGATAAATATCTTTTTAAGGCTTTTGACCGAGTTGAACATCAGTTTTTGTGGCAAACTTTAGATGCTTTTGGGTTCAGACCAGGTTTTTATAACAATGATCCAGGTCTCTAGAGTGACATTATGAGTCTACCAAAATTAACTGGAGGTTTATCTGAGGTTTGGCTAATTGGCGTTTCTTTTCTTTTCCAGGCTGCAATGTTTCTTTAAAACTGTCAGCATATGCTAATGATGTCATTGTTCTGGTTAACTCATTGAAACAAAGATACAGATTTTCTGGTGAATACTGTATCTCTGTTTGGTAGTGTCTCTTCTGCCAAAATAAACTTGGGGAAAGTGAAGTTATAATGATGGCTGGGGGGTCAGCTCAAGCAACCTGGATGTCTGGTTTGGAAGAAAGAAAAGTTCAAATATTTAGGTGTTTTTTCTGGGCAATGAGATTTTTTTTTTTACAGAAAAAATTGACAAATGTTTTGGAGAAGGTAAATGGTCAACGCTAAAATGGAAATACATTTGACCTCAAATGTCCTACAGAGGCTGGGTTCTTGTCATCAACAATCTGGTCTCCTCTGTGGAACCAGTTGTTTTGGGTAAATCCCCCAGCTTCTCTTATATCAAGCAGTTTTGGTGGATTATTTTTGGGGATAACTTGCACTGAATTGTTCAATGTGTCCTGTTTCTCCAAGGGAGGAAGGTGGACAAGGTCTGATCCATCTGGCTAGCAGGATTGATACCTGTTGTCTCTAGTTCATTCAGAGACTGCTCACAGGACCTACAGATTTAGAGTGGAAGAGTTTCACTTTTTGTTAATATGATGAAGTCAAGGCTGCTGTTGGATATTGTTTCTGATAAATGGCCTCAGATCTGCACACTCTTATACGGGTGCTCTGTAGAGGAAGGACATTTAGAGTTTTTGGGAAAGGACTGATAAGATATATGTACTGTATGGTACATATATGGTGAAAAAAACATGGCGGCGCGCTCGGACGCAGCGGCTCACGGCTCTCCCATTCAGTGCTTGTTTTTGTATTTTATTGTTTGTCTGTGCACTCTGTGTGTGTATGCCAAGGTACCACACCGCTTCACCCGCCAGGAACTTTTGGACATTGGCTACCAACACAAATGAACAGTTTCCAGAGACTTTCATTACAAGCACAACATCACGGACGAACTAGCGAGATCGCCGGGCTTGCCTTGGATTGTTGTCGGGTCTGGGAAGCGGCGGCGCAGGCGGAGGAGAGAGAGGAAGCAGAAGCGGGGCTGCAGGTCCGGACTTCTGCAAAGGCTAAAAAACAACCCACACAAGCCACCTCTTCCGAGCCTGTTCCTCACCAACGCCAGATCCATCGCCAACAAAACGGACGACCTGGAGCTACTGCTTGCAGGAAATTGCTACGTTCGGGATTGCTGCGTTCTCATCATTACGGAGACCTGGCTTCACCCGAGGATCCCCGATGCTAGCGTGCAGCTAGCAGGCCGCTCTCTGCACCGCTGGAATCGGACCGAAGACTCCGGTAAAAGCAGAGGTGGGGGACTATGTATATATGTACAAGAGGACTGGTGCAACAACAGCGTGGTCATTGAGAGTCACTGTTCACCGGACATTGAGTACATGTCTGTCAAGTGTCGGCCTTTTGACATCCCGAGAGAGCTAACCGTTGTTATCGTCACTGCTGTTTACATCCCTCCGGACGCTAACGTTAGCACGGCGCTCTCTCTCCTGCTGAACGTCACCAATGAACAGCAGCAGGCCCACCCGGATGGCGTTCACATCATAGCAGGGGACTTTAATAAGGCCAACCTAAAGACTGTACTCCCCAAGTTCCACCAGCATGTCAAGTGTGCAACGAGAGGAGGAAATATTCTGGATCATGTGTACTCCAACATCAAGCACGGATTCAGAACCACGCCCCTCCCCCACCTTGGCGAGTCGGACCATCTCTCCCTGCTGCTCATCCCTGCATCCCCCTCAGACGCAGATCCAGGCCCACCACAAAGGCAGTCACAACCTGGCCTGAGACTGCACTCAGTGAACTTCAGGACTGCCTTCAGCACACAGACTGGGATCTATTCGAACACCAGGACCTGGACACTTACACAGGGACAGTACTGGACTACATTAAGTTCTGTATGAGTACTGTGTCTGTGGACAAAAGCATCAAGGTTTTTCCTAACCAGAAACCCTGGATGACCAGCCAGGTCCGCTCACTCCTCAAAGCCCGCGACACTGCCTTCAGGTCAGGCGACAGAGCCCTTTACAGCACAGCTCGAGCAGATCTGAAGAGGGGCATTAAAACGGCCAAAGCGGACTATAAGAGGAGAATAGAGTCCCACCTCGCCAGCAACAGACCCCGGGAGGTGTGGCAGGGTCTACAAAACATCACAAACTTCAGAGGCTGTGATGCGACACCAGGAGACCTGAGCGAGTCGCTGGCAGAGGAGCTCAACAGCTTCTTTGCTCGCTTTGAATCACCTCAGCGAGGCTCCTCGGCTCCGGCCCTGCCCCCTCCCGCCTCAGGCTCCAACAACCCCCCATTCACTGTCCAGGAGCAGGATGTGAGGCGCGTGCTCCTGGCTGTGGACCCCAGGAAGGCTGTCGGACCGGATGGTGTACCAGGCATGGTGCTCAGGGCATGCGCCCACCAGCTGGCCACAGTCTTCTGCAAGCTCTTAAACCTCTCCCTGGCCCAGGCAGTCATCCCCACCTGCCTGAAATCCTCCACCATAATCCCAATCCCCAAAAAGTCACCCACAACCAGCCTAAATGACTTCCGTCCTGTTGCCCTCACACCTATCATTATGAAGTGCTTCGAGAGGCTGGTTCTCAAGCACATCAAAGCCTGCCTACCCCCCACACTGGATCCCTACCAATTCGCATACCGGGCGAACAGATCCACAGAGGACGCCATCGCCATAGCTCTGCATGCTGTGCTGACACACCTGGAACAACAGCAGAGCTACGCCAGGATGCTCTTTGTGGATTACAGCTCGGCCTTCAACACAATAATACCGGACATTCTCATTACCAAACTAAACACCTTGGGCCTCCCCCCTCTCACATACACCTGGATTAAAGACTTTCTGACCAACAGACCCCAGAGTGTGAGACTCGGCCCCCACCTTTCCTCCACCCGTACACTAAGCACCGGCTTCCCACAGGGCTGCATGCTGAGCCCCCTCCTGTACTGTCTCTACACCCATGACTGCAGCCCCTTCCACCAAAGCAACATCATCGTCAAATTTGCTGACGACACAACGGTGGTCGGGCTGATCACAAAAGGAGACGAGACAGTCTACAGAGAGGAGGTCCGGAGACTCACAACCTGGTGTTCAGAGAACAACCTGGCTCTGAACACCAGGAAAACCAAAGAGATCATCGTAAACTTCAGGAGGAACAGGACCGACCCGCCCCCCCTCTACATCAACGGCGAATGTGTGGAGAGGGTCCACACATTCAGGTTCCTGGGAGTCCACATCTGCGATGACCTCTCCTGGACAGCCAACATCTCCGCTGCCATAAAAAAGGCTCAGCAGCGTCTACACTTCCTGAGAGTTCTCAGGAAGAACAACCTGGACCCAAAGCTGCTGCTGACCTTCTACCGCTCGTCCATCGAGAGCGTGCTCACGTACTCTATCTCCACCTGGTACGGGAGCTGCACTGAAGCAGACAGAGCAAGGCTCCAGAGGACAGTGAAGGCAGCACAGAGGATTGTTGGCTGCCCCCTCCCCTCCCTGACAGAGATTTACCGCTCCCAGTGTCTCAGCAGAGCCCGGAGCATCACCATGGACAATTCACACCCCAGTGCCCAGCTGTTTGAGCTTCTGCCATCTGGTAGGCGTTACAGATGTGCAAAGGCAAAGACAAACAGACTGAGAAACAGTTTCTTCCCGAGAGCCATTACCCCCCTGAACTCTCAATTGTAAATTCCACCCACCCACAATGCAAACGTGCAATATTCTACCTCACTATCATTCTGTGAATGCTGCAAATAACATTACTGTGTGCAATATATTTTATCTGTGCAATACATTCTTATGTCTATTTTTATTTCTGTTCTTTTCTACTATTCATATCTTTATTGTGTTTTTGTACATATTGACAATTTTGCATTTTATTCTTTGTACATACATATTTTTTATCTTATTACTGTCTGCACTGAATGCATTTTTTTGCATTTTACTCTCTGTACATACATATTTTTTATCTTATTACTGTTTGCACTGAAGCAGGAGAAGCTCTCCAATCTCATTGTACGTTGTATAATGACAATAAAGGGCATTCTATTCTATTCTATTCTATTCTATTCTATTCTATTCTATGTGTGTGTTTTATTTTTTAACTTACCTAATTTTTGTTTTTTTGATTGTTAATATGAACTTTATTTATATTTGTTGCATAAGTGGTATTGTGTGGTTATTTACTTGAGATACTTTGTTTTTGTATCTCAAGACATATCTGTAGACAGATTGATGTGCATTGTTTTTTGTGGAGTGTTTATCCATGTACAGACATGTTTTTTTTTATTGGTAGCCTATTTAAAAGTATTTTTTAAATCAAAACTTGCTCTGTCACTGTAAATGAAAACTTTCAAGGACAGCAGGCTGCTGCTTATAATTAACAGCAGGCAGGCTCTTACACACATCTGACAGGTCCTCTCATTCACCTGGGACAAAGAGGAGAAGGACAGACTTGGTCTGGAGGTTGGGAGTTAAACTTATTTCAAAGTAAGAGCATGAAACCCTTCCAGGAAGTCAGCCATACACATGTCCAAAGGCTGCTTTTCAAATAAACTGCTTTCAAGGTTTCAAGTGGAATTTTAATTATTCAACAATGAACCTCTCCAAATTGATTTATTACAAGCAAAACTCAAAGATAAAATATTGAATGTCTTCTGTACAAAATAGTCCATGAAAACTCATTAAATGTGCATGTACATGCCTGTAAGTTTTTTTCTGTGCTGAGGAGTAGGTTAGGCTGCAGATGAGAGATCAACATGTATGAAAGCTGCACAATTCAACCAATCGATTGTTTGAAACATGAAATAATAAAAAGACTTTGATGCATGGTGAGTGAAAGTCCCTCCTGTCTACCACTCAAAGGTTAGCCTTTCCAAAGCTGTCTCCATCTTAGCAGAGGAAAACACTGAGATGCTTTAAGCTTTTTAAGGTAGTGTATTTTAAAAATACTATTTTATGATTCTTCATTGGAATTACCAAAGTACCAGTTTATTTTAGCACTATTTCCATCAATTTGCGCATGAACATTTTTTGTGGAACTTAATTTTCTAAGATCTTCATTCTTAAAATCAGAATAAAACTGTCCATTTAAAACTACTGAACAATTAAATGAGTTGTATTTGACACTTTAGAGCCTGATTGGCATGACAAATTGTGAAAATGTGGTGTAAAACAGTCAGCTTTGCATTTCAAAAAATGATTGGCCCCACATCTCAAGAAAACACCTGCTACACAGTGGTTTTATAAAACAAGCTCATACCAATCCATATTCAGACAGAACATCTCATGTTTTATGGAAGTGATTCTAAGCTCACTAAGTTACGCATGCCAGCAATCCTTCTTGGTATTAGCTGCTGCACCTGTGTATCTTTCAGTCAATATTATGCTGTTCTCATACTGCCCTTCCTGTAGGGAAGATGGAGCAGGTTGTGCAGATCTACGTGTCAGATTAGTCTTCAGTAAGCCAGGTTGATATACTCTGTTGATAACTGACGATATGACACTGCTATCAATATCTTGATTGTCAGGGTTAATTAACTTAGATAACCTAATTAGGTTTTGTGTGTCTCACAAAAAAAAACATTGACAATAAGAGAAAAGAATTACTTTTACAATAAAAGCTTAAAGATGAATGAACCAAATAGATTTTGTTTGTTCTTAGCCCGAGACATAAAAGCTTGAGTGAACAAGTTTTAACAAGGTCTGAGTAAATAAATGGGAGTGAAATGTTGGTTCTTAAAAATGACAAAAAATATCTTTCAATTGAAAAATATGCGTGGGCTAACACTGACTTATTATAATTTACTAATGTGCCAGACATGTTCTCTAACAGGACTCACAGCAGACTGTGATTTAAAGGCAGATAATAGTTTGAGCTCTAAAACACAACCTCATGTCACACAAATCACAGACCCCTTTATGTTAACATCACATCAACACCAAGCACACACACCTCAGGTCGTGCACAGCACATAACACCTGACTGCTCTACTGCTGCATTACAAGCACTTTTCAACAAGTCTACTCACCAGATGGTCGGCGGTTCAGAGCCTTCAATTTCCAGATAATCTGACTTTTCCTCCATTTGAAACTCTGTGAACACCAGAGAGATGGTGTCGCCTGGATCTGCCAGTATGGTCCACTTACACTCCCCGCTGCTGCCCAGGCCTCCAGCACCTCCGCCTCCACCAGTGCTGGGGGAGTCACCGCCAGGGAAATCGAAGCTGGAGATGAGCCCGCTGGAGCCCCTCAGGGTGCCGCCGCACGTGTCCTCCGCTGTCAGTCACCGAGGAGAAGAGCAGACACATTTACTCCGGGTTATGTCAGACCTTTTTACTCAAATAAAGGGGGGAGGAGGGTGTCTTCAGGCACAAAACATCTGCAACTGTCTATTCAAATCAACTTAAAACAAAGAAAAACTAACCTGGAAGTGCTAAATTGAGCGAGGAAGGCCATTTAAGCACAAAACCATTGTTTGTTACACATTAATGGGGTGTCAACATGCTGCATGTACAACTAGTTAGAACAAACTGTTTTCTTTACATTGGCATGAATCATTAAGCACAATGACAGTGACAATTACCAGATGAAATCATCAATTAACAAGTTGATTAACTGATTAATTTTGTGCTAAATATATCAGGGTTTTTTTTCCTATATAGTCAATAAAAAGTGAGACAGGTGTACAGTGTCTCTTTCTCCTTCAATGTGATTGATCTGGTTTCCTCAAAGCCCCTTCAGCTTTCAGGCAACAAAGAAACAGTGATAAATAAAGCTTACAGTGCTCAACCAGAATTAAAATAAAAATAAATTTAATGTGGGAAGCATAGCCTGTCAGCTGAATTTCAATGCTCTTTACCTTAACAGTGGCTCCTACAGTCCACATTGCTTTTCACTTTCTTCCCACTCTTTCTACCATAAGTCATCACTCTCCTATCTGTCCCTGTATTCGTTCTCTCTCTCTCAGAGGAATCCTAATGATGGCAGGGCTTTCACAGTTTTCACATCATTTAAGACTAATACGTGACACTCGACTGTGCCAGCTAAAACCTTTGATGGCTCAGTGCTCCACTCAGGGCTGTCACAGATGCCAGCCTTAAAGTATTCCCATATGCTGCTTTAAATGACTGGTCAAGAAACAAGGAAGTGGGTGGATGAAATTGAAAAGATGAAAAAAGGGAGGACAAAATAGTGGGAGAAAACAAAAGAGCAAAGATGTTTGATCCATGTCATTTGACAAATGACCAAAAAGTCCTTATAGCAGAAGCCGAGATGGGAAATTGATATTGTGTGACACATATTAGTGATCGTGACACATATGATTCATATGAAGTAGACACAAGTTTACACTCCACCAAGGGCAGGATTAGACTAGGCTCGTTTGTTGAATGCTGGGAGTACTGCAGCAAAAAAAAAAAAGTGGATGGTGAAATGATTTGCTTCTGGTTTAAGAGATTATTTTCTCCTCCATAAAACATTCACCCTGAATGAGATACTCTCAGTGAATCTAGGATTACACACAAAAGAGAGGTTTGAATATTTGGAGTCTTTTGAATTAGCTGGGATTGATTTTTTTGTTAAAATCCTCCAGAATCTAAATACAGCAGGATAACTTTCCCCTGTTCATGATGGGAACATGTTCTAATACATATATCAAAGCAAACGGAGCAAGAATAATGTTGTATGTTCTGCTCAATAACAAAAAGACACAAAAACCAACATGAAAGTACAAATGAATAAGAAAATCCAGCATACACATGGTTATAGATGTTGCTCAGTTGTAACTGTAGGAATCTTACTTTAAGTGTTACTTACTTCCTCTCCAGTCAAAGTATGTTTCAATCAACTTTCAAAGATTGATCAAAGAGTTTACGATTTAGGAACATCTAACTCTGAAGTTCAGTTGAGAATAACAATTTCCTTTTTCTTTGCATTTTCTTTGCATTTTAAATCATCTTTACAAATTAGAAAACCTTTAGCATAAAATGGCGTGTACTTACTGTATATAGCTTGTATAAGGAGGTTTTGAAGTTAAACCAGTTACTATTTTATTGTTAATCCATTGAAATTTCAAATTATTCTGAAAAAGAAGTATCTTTGTCACCAACTTTTTACTCCTAAATGTAAAACTTTATTTTTATTTGTAAAGGATGGAAGAAAAATTGAGCAGGTTTAGGACTGCTGACTCCCACCAGCTGTTGAATAAAGGCATTCTTCTGCATCAAACTTTTTTGATTGTTTTACTTTCTGAACATAGAATCAATGATTTTTTAGTTTTGGGTGTACAGCCATATAGGTTTAAGCCAAAATCAGTTCCACAAGCTTCAAGTTCTGCTGATCAAACACATTCAGTCTCAGTGTCATCATGGATGCAACTGAATGTTAACAATAATGAACAATCAGATCAGACCAGGAGGACAGAACGAGAATGAAAGTGATAAAAATCCACCAAAATCTGTCCTCACTTCTTGTTAGCATTATGAGTAGAGGTCATGTTGTTCATAGAAATGATACTTGATGTTTAAAGAGGCCCGTATCTGTTTCATCACAACTCCTTTGTTCGTTAGTTTTTGGCAGTTCCCACATTTGAAACCACGCCTAGCATGCTGCTGCTTGATCAACAACAATATAACACGAAGGGACAGGTCCGATTCTATGATGCTGAAGCCACTGCAGCATGAACTATCGTATTGAAACGGTAGTACGGTTGCGCACAACTGCACCTGTTTGCAGAGTCACACGACATAACTGGAGCTAATAGCGTTGGCTAACAGTAGAGAAGAGCCCCATTCTATGCCGCCAAGCCGCTGCAGGACAAACTATCGGCTCGAAACGATACGGATCAGAGCTGCTCGTCTTGTCCAGATATTCCTCCTTTTCACCTGTCCCTCTCTGGCGCGTGTCAGAGTGAAATGTCAATCACAGCAAAGAATGCCATGCCCCCTTAATCCGCTTGTCACTCCTATTTTTCATGTTATGTTTACATTTCAGACTGTATCCGGGGAGGGGGGGTAAGTTTTCCTTTAAACAGAAAAATAAAAAAAGCATTTATGATCAATTAGAACTAAAAACTGACTCAAATTGTAAAAAAAGTTTTTCCATCCAAGGATAGCTCTTTTTTAAAAGTTTAACAACATCACGCTGCTCAAAATGGGTTCATCATCATTATTTCCTTAAATGGCACAATGTTACAGATTCCATACTCAGAAATAGATGAAAAACCACTAAAATAGAGTTGATCTATTTTTATATGTGATACACTGAAAAAAAAATTATGTTGTAAAAATGAGACACTATGTCAAAAGGTCCAAATATAAAAAAAGATCTTGTAGCTTCAGCAGAAATAATATGGATAAAAATGTAAAGCTTTTGTTATTTTAAACAGCTGTCAATGACCAGTTATTATTCATCTAAGTCGAACATCTTGCTGTAAAAAATCAATTTGCAAGTTGAAGTGACAAACAGAAATAAAAAATGTGGTGATTATCCTTGAGCCCTTATTGCCACAGTGGCAGAAAGTAAACATGCAAGTTACAGCCGTTTACTGACTGCAAGCAACAACAAACGCAAATTTTATAAGACCAAAAATGCTAATTTTTCTCTGGTTTGTGTTTTGCGGATTACTATATAATATCTCAGCACAAGATTCACTGGCTGCAAAAAAATAGGTGCCCACAGTTGCATTTATTAATAATTACCTCACTTATAACTCATTAATGTGTCTACAGATGCTGACAAATTGCAGAGAAAATCAGGAAGAAGCTTTGAAGAAATTCCTAATTAAAGAGAGAAAGCTGGGCGGGTTCCGTGCTGCCTCTTTGAGAGGCATCCATGCGTAGTGTTGTAAATCAGGAGATGCGAACTGCTGTCAGGCCTGGGGCTCAAGAATGCTTTGCAGCTGTAATATTTTAAATAGCTTCAGTCACATTATGTCTCACAAGGTTTCACTGGTTTTCCCGCGATGCACAGTAAAATCTAAAGGTACAGAATTAGCTAAAAAAGTTCAGTGATAATAAAAGAAGTGCTAAATGCTGGGCAGCGTGTTGCTTAGCAAATCAATAGAGCATGCTCTGGATTTAAAAATGAAGGATCTCTCTCTCTCTTTAAAAAATGGCGTCAGAAAAAAACAAAGATGGTGTGAGGATTAGGACTGCTTTAGCTGAGCTCATTTACATCCCCAGCATCAGCAATCTAATACCACTTGAGGAGGGATTTAAGCCTCTCTCCCCTTGACTTTGATCAGATATACAGCACTTGTCTTCTCACTCTGAAATATTCACCCCAAGGATTGAAGGGAAGGAACTCATGTATAATTTTCTACACAACCTGAGGTTTTTCCCCTTGTAACAACCCCCATGTTAATGTAAAGCAGTGACTCCGTCTAGTCTCTCATTTGTTCAGTAGCAAGTCATGTTAAACAATGATGGGTTAGCAGACTGAGAAGAGGATCTGTAATGGATACAGATGCCACTGCATCATATGTATTTTTGAGGGTCATCATTTTACAGTGACCCTTTCTAGGTCATTTATGGGTTTTAAATGAATCATGAGAGAAAAACAAAGTGATTCAATGAGCTACATGGCACCAACAAAAAAAAATTATAAAACCATGAAAGGGCTTTTTTCATTTTTTTACGATGATTATATTTTGGTCTGTTCATGTTAATTTGTTGAACTTATAGCAAAATGCCTCAAGAACCACTGAATGGAATTTTATGAAATTTTCAGAAAGTGTATCTAACACTGATTAGTTTTTCCAGTCAAGCCCCTTTAAAGAGGGACACCACAACTCATGTAGCTGCCACGAATGAAAATTTGACCAAACTGACAATAACATTGTACCTTTTTCAACCCAATATGATCCTAGTTTCCAACTCTGGCATGAAAGGCAGTGGCTGTTGTTCCTTCAATCAAATTAAAAATTCAGATTGACTGAAGTTATTTCTGAGTTTTCACATTTAGCAATAGCTTTTGGTGGGTAGATAGGGGGTCATTACTTAAAATCTTAAATGGGAAAGTCAACATGAAACTAATTTAAACTCCAAAACTAAAAAAAGTCTTACAATGAAAATGAGAGCAATTTTCGTCTTTGAACTCACAGTTGGTGTAACTAAAAGCGTAAAAGCCACCGCAGATGGTTCCAACTTATGCATTAACTCCCATTTGTTGGTATGATTTTTTTTAAAGGGGTTTCTTTTCAGACTATTTTTCTAATTTATTTGAAGAGTGGCTGACAGCGAAAATGGCCGTGTATTAGACCATATTCTCCAGTTACCATGCTGTCCCCTGTTTGCCGTCTCATTGGGTGGTTTAATGAATGTCAAGAGACAATTTAGATGGAAGAAATCAAAATGGGCTTCTGGGAGCTGTCCTATAACTCACAATAGGCATTAATTCTCTAACTCACTGCCTTTTTTCCCCTCACTGTTGAATCTGTCTCTCTTTTTTCTTTTTCCTTATTTTCTGTCAGTTTTTCAGTCTCATTGAATCTACACTTAAATCCCACAAATGTAAAGTGCAGTGGTTTAAACCACCCCTAATTTATTTATACTCTGCTTCTGCAGCCAGACTTGCAATCTCTGAAAGTGATTTGGATCAATGTTTTTTTTGTGTTAGTTTTTTTTTTTTTTTTTTGGGGGGGGGCACTTTAGAGATTTTTTTTCTTCATTTTCTTTCCAATTCCTTTACTAGACCATTACTTTACCATTAATGTGCATTATTGTTTGTTTATTTATCCCCCTTTGTCACATTTGAAAGTCTGTGATGCAAAATAACACTGGCCTCAAGTCCAAGACATCTATAAATAAATGTTTCTCAACAATAATGTCTCTAATTCAGAAACACTTATAATCAGAATCAGAATTGTTTTTTTGCCAAGTATTGTTTGCACAATATAAGGAATTTGTCTTTGGTGAAGTTGCAAAGAGCATAAAGCAAAAGTAAAAACCAAAATAAGAAACCATAAAAACAATTCAATAGTGTAAAGTCTTTGCATTTCACAAAAGTAATCAGTTGCAAAGGAGTTGGTGAGACAATGGGGTGGGGCAAGGGTTGATATGTGTGCATTAATATAACACATATAGGGAATTACACTGGGCCTTATTCACTAGGCCACTAACAGAAGGGAAGAAACTGTTCCTGTGTTGGGAGGTCCTGGCCCTGATGGACCGAAGCCTTATTGATCTGTTTTAGGTGGGTAAGCATAAGGCAAGGACATCATGATGATGGGCCTGAGCTCTTTGGACAGGGATTATAGCCAGGGGTGCACATAATATTTTTGGCCTGGTCCTCAGAAGAGAACCTAGGGTTGTTGCTTGGTCCTCACATTTTTAAATGTGTCTTGCTGTGTCTCTTCTGAGCTCCTCTGCTTTGTTTTTGGTTTCATCAAGCTTCAAATTCAGTCTGTTTACTTTACCTGGCTCTGTATTTGTTTCAAGCAAGCAGGGATTTCACTAGAGCAAGTTAGCAGATAATTCAGGTGAGCTGAGTTCGGGCACTGTTTACTTCCGGGCGAAACTGGTGACGCGGGTTACGTAATACTGGGGCGGAAATACGGGAAAGGACTCGTGACGCGGGTCACGTGATTTGAGGAAAAAAATCCCGTTTAAAAGCGAGTAACTTGCTGTTCACGGCAGAACATGCAGGGATTTCACTAGAGCAAGGTAGCAGATAATTCAGGTGAGCTGAGTTCGGGCACTGTTTACTTCCGGGCGAAAATGGTGAAGCGGGTTACGTAATACTGGGGCGGTCACGCGGGTGTCAGCCTGTTGCAATTAGCTTAGCCAATCAACTGTGTGATTGTTAGGTATATAGCCAGACACATTAGACTGAGCGTCAGCGAGGCGTTAGCGTGTTTGGTCCCACATTGGTTAAGACCACATAGGGTCAAGGCCTGCGAGTCTACCTGCGCGAGTCCACCGAGCAAAGTAAGTACAAACCACTACACAGACACCATGTGCAAATCACACATCCCAGTCATAGTTGGGCACAGACCTCGCCGCACTCTCTATAGACAACGTAATCCGCACTGCCTCATCCAGCCCATGGCATCTCGGGCTGCCACATCCCCCGTTACCCTCGGCCTCTGGAACTGTCAGTCCACAGTTAACAAAACAGAGTTCATCAGTTCTCTGCAGCACCTCTCCGATAACAGGTCCTAGCCCTGACCGAGACCTGGATTCATCCTGACAACACAGCAACACCGGCTGCCCTCTCTTCTAATGCAGAATTCACACACACTCCTCGTCCTGCTGGGCGAGGAGGCGGTACAGGCATCCTGATTTCCAAAATGTGGAAATTTTCCTCCTTGCAAACCAATACTACCTGCTCCTCATTCGAATTTCATGCAGTACGAATCTCTAAGCCCATCGCTGCCTATGTTTTGGTTATTTACCGCCCTCCAGGAGGCAACATGGAGCAATTTATGGATGAACTGGACACAATCCTATCCGACATTTTGGATGATAACTCCCCTTTAATTGTTATGGGCGACATGAACATTCATATCGACAAAACACAGGTTCATAACTTTCTGGCCCTGGTCCACTCCTTCAATCTCAATCTGGTCCAGACTCCCCCAACACACAGAGCTGGCAACACACTGGACCTGGTACTGACCAGAAACTGCATTGCAGGTAACGTGCAAGTCACACCGCTGCACCTCTCAGACCACTTCCTGATTAAATTCAGCATCTCCATCCCTCACGTACCGAACGCAAAAGCAAAGACTGTCTCCTACCGCAGAAACCTTCAATCTCTCAGTCCCTCGCAGCTATCGGAGCATGTCTGCTCCTCCCCTCCCTTCCCACTCGGTGCTCTCAACTCTGCCTGTAAATGAGGCAACAGAGACGCTCTGCTCCTCACTAGCTTCTTCTCTGGACAAAGTCTCTCTCGTGTGTCAAAGCTGGCCGCCCGGCAGCGTCCTAGTCCGTGGCTCACAGACACTCTGAGGGATCACAGAGCTGGTCTGAGAGCAGCTGAAAGGAAATGGCGCAAATCCAAATATCTCTCGAACTTGTCCGAATACCAGCAAAAGTTCTCTAGCTTCACATCCTGCTTAAAGGCTGCCAAGATAGCTTTTTACCAAAACAAAATCCAAAATGCTCCTAACATGGGAAAACTGTTCAAGACATTCAATACTCTTCTCCGTCCTCCACCTGCTCAGCCACCCACCGGGCTGACTGCAGACATGTTCGCCACCTACTTCACCGACAAAATCGCCTCCATTAAAAATCAGTTTCCGAGCCTGACCATCCCAGTCTGGTCCATCCTTCCTCCGGTCAATCACTCTGCTCCTTCCGCTTACTGAATGAGGACGAAGTCTCCCGACTCATAGTGGAATCTAATCCAACCACGTGTCCTCTGGATCCGATTCCTACAGATATCCTGCTGAGCATTCTTCCTGCCGTCAAACCTGCAATAACCCACATTATAAACTCTTCCATGAAAACTGGCGTCTTTCCTTCAGTTTTCAAGCAAGCCACTGTCACTCCGCTGCTGAAAAAATCGTCGCTCGACCCGGCCCAGGTAGGAAACTACCGGCCAGTCTCGCTCCTACCGTTCATGTCCAAGATCCTAGAGCGAGCTGTTTTCACTCAAGTTTCACAGTTCCTCCATGACAATGACCTACTTGATCCTTATCAATCAGGCTTTAAGCGGGGCCATTCCATTGAAACCGCTCTTCTCTCAGTTGCAGAGTCACTACGGGTTGCCAGATCGGCTGGTCTCTCCTCAGTTATCGTACTCCTCGACCTGTCTGCTGCTTTCGACACCGTCAACCACCTCATTCTCCTCTCGACACTATCTAAGCTTGGCATCTCGGGGCCATGGTTCACCTCGTACCTTGCGGAAAGATCTTTCAGAGTCTCGTGGCATGGACAGATGTCCAGTCTGCATGAGCTGGCAACGGGTGTCCCGCAGGGCTCGGTCCTTGGTCCTCTCCTCTTCTCTTTATACACCACCTCATTAGGCGAGATCATTCGCTCCCATGGCTTCTCCTACCATTGCTACGCTGACGACACTCAGCTCCTCCTCTCCTTCCCTCCAGACGATACCTCCGTCTCAATGCGGATATCTGCCTGCATCTCAGATATCTCGGCGTGGATGAGGGATCGCCACCTTCAGCTTAATCTGTCCAAAACTGACCTCATTGTCTGTCCTGCCAGTAACTCCTTACCTTCTCTGATAAGCGTGCAGCTTGACTCCATCACGCTGATCCCCAAAACCTCCGCCAGAAACCTTGGCGTCATACTGGACAACCAGCTGTCCTTCAACGAGCAGGTTAACGCCGTAGCTTGCTCATGTTGATTCGCTCTTTACAACATCAGGAAAATCAGAGCCTTCCTGACAGACCACACCACACAGCTTCTGGTCCAGGCCCTGGTCTTGTCCCGCATCGACTACTGCAACTCTTTGCTGGCCGGTCTTCCGGCGTCCTCGGTTAAACCTCTGCAGATGATTCAGAATGCAGCAGCGCATCTGGTCTTCAACCAGCCCAAGAGGGCTCATGTCACTCCGCTGCTCATTTCTCTGCACTGGCTTCCAGTTGCAGCACGCATCAAATACAAAGCTCTGCTTCTGGCTTTCCAGACTCTAACACACACAGCTCCTACTTACCTTCACTCCTTCATCCAAACCTACATTCCCACGCATCAGCTACGCTCAGCCGCTTAAAGACGCCTAGCGCTTCCACCACAACGTGGCATGAGATCATGTTCCAAACTCTTCTCCTCTGTTGTCCTCCGATGGTGGAATGACCTACCAAACTCGGTCCGATCCTCAGAGTCGGCACCTACTTTTAAGAGCAGACTTAAGACTCACTTCTTTAAAGAACACTTTCAGTCTTAATGTGGAATTGATTTATGATTTATGATAGCGATTTGGGAGTTTATCTCTACAAAAAAAAAAAAAAAAGAAATTTGATACACTTGATGTATCGGCGTCGGAATTAAACTGGACTCCAAACAGTCCGCCTCCTTATATTGTTTCCTTCTCTTTGATTTCTTGCTTGTATGTTCTCTCAATGTAAGTCGCTTTGGATAAAAGCATCTGCTAAATGACAGTAGTAGTAGTAGTAGTAGTAGTAGTAGTTCAATAAAAATCCTTTAATTGTTGAAAAAAATCAAGAGAAACCAGTAAAATATAAAAATACTGGTAAAAAAAACCTTCAGAGTTCAGGTTGGATTGTTTACAGGTTTGATTGTTCACTTTAATCTACATTTAACAGGTTGGTGTTGAAATGTATTAATCAGTTGTTGGGGCTTCTGTCATTTACTGTAACTGTTTTTTGTTTTGAAATGATGAGGATGTTTGTAATGTGATGCAGTCAGATAAAAAGATACAGTGGACAGTTGTGGGGCATTGACTGCATATTCCATAGTGCTTTGCGCACATTCAAAATGGCACGGATCAAAGACAAATAAGCTGATACTGTTGATTAAAACAGGTGGTTTTCTGTATTTTATAGCACAAAAAGGTAGTTATACACGTCTGTGCCACGATGGTCTATTTGTCTTATTCAGTGAATTTTTTCAGTTTTGACGAAATGCAGAATCCTGCAGTCAGCTGCACTGATCTGACTGACTGAAAATCCGTCACACTGACAAACTGATACACAGAGACAGAGAGAGACGCAGCATCAGCTGGAACTTCGGCGCTCTGGCTGAGAAACATATCAGTCAAACAAAAGAAGTCAATGGGATTCTTCATTTATTTGACAATGAACCCTGCCTCAGATTAACCTAAAAATTCACGCAGCTCAGCCAAACCAATGTTAAGTACGCAAACGCGTGTTGCAACTTTTCATCTGGTGCGCATTTTATATTTTGAGTGTGTGTGGACCTGCGGACAACTTATGTGCACCCCTGATTATAGCAGATGTTTTGAAGCAGGCTGGTATGTGGCATGTCTTAAGTGAAGTGTAGAAGATGTCTGTGAACACTGAAGGCAGCTGGTCAGCACAGTGCTCAAAGCTGATAGAGTCAAGTTCAGGTGCTTTGGAAGGGTTCTGTCTCTTAAAATATCTGTTGACATCCTACTCATGTATGGAGCAGATAGTGTCCCTCTAGTGCAAACAAAGAAAAAAGTTTATATAAAAAAAATCACATGAAATATAAGAAAATCAAACTAAAGAAATTACTTATTAACTCGTAATGAGCATAAGATGAGCTGCAGATGCTGATCATGCAGCTATTCATTAAAGTGACTGCAGTGGGAAAGAAACTGTTCTAGTGCCTGTTCTGAGACACCTGCCAGAGGGAAGCAGTTCAAAGAGATTGTGTGCAGGGTGGGAGTGGTTCTTTACTATGTTCACTGCCCTCCTTTGAGTCCTTGCATGGTACAGGTTCTGAACAGAGAGGGGGGGGGGGCTCCGATGATGCGCTCTGCAGCCTGGTCTTGTCCTGCTTGGTGGCAGCTCCAAATCACACAATGATGGAGGAGCACAGGACAGACTCAATGACAGCTGTGTAGAACTGCAGCATTAGCTGGGGGGGGGGGACCATGTTTCCTCAAGAGCTACAGGAACTATGGTCGCTGTTGGGTCCTCTCGAGGATGGCACTGATGTCTTCTATCTCACTTCAGATCCTAGAAGATGATGGTGCCCAGGAATCTGAAGCTGTTAGAAGCTTCACAAAGGGGTCTGTGGAGATGCAGTCATTTACGTAGAGAGAGAAAAGAAGTGGAGAAAGGACACATCCCTGAGATGCACCGGTACTCATTGCTCGAGTGTCCGAAGTGTACTGACCCAGTCTCACCTGCTGGCTTCTGTCGGTAAGGAAGCTGATGATCCATTGGCAGAGGGCAGGTCAGACAGTGAGCTGGAACAGTTTTGAGCAGAGAGAGACTGGGAGGTGATGGTGTTGAAGGCCGAGCTGAAATCTACAAATAGAATCCGAGCGTAGGTCCCAGGATGATCCAGATGCTGCAAAATTACAGATGGCTCAACACCAGTCGTTCAAAGGACTTCATAACTATAAAAGTCAGAGCAACAGGCCTGTGGTCACTTACTTCAGTGATGGTGGGTTTCCTATGGACCAGAATGGTGGTGGAGTGCTTGAAGCAAGAGGGGACCTCACACAGCTCCAAATAACTATTGAAGAGCCGAGAGAGGACATAAGCCGATGTATGTATTACAGCATTTGTAAACTCATCCAGACCGATACCAATTTGTTTTGTCAAACTATATCTGTAGATGCCACCTCACTAGTTCACTTCTTTGGTGTCATCACAACAGGCTTTGAGGGTTTTAATTTCTGCTTGTATGGCAAAATCAGATGGGTCTGAGTGACCTAGTGTGGTGCAGGGATGGCATAATATGTACTGCAACAGTGATCCAAAGTGCTTTCCTCTCTGATAGGGCATTTAATAAACTGGCAGTATTTATGAAGTTCATGGCTGAGATCCGCCTTGTTAAAATTGCCAAGGACAAAGCAGTCTGGCAATGTCTGTACAGTATCTGGTAGGCGAATGTGCTCCATGTCTCCTGCATGTTGGCATGCGGAGAGATGTAAACATCAACTAGAATAAATGAAGTGAACTCACAGATGGAGTATAATGGAGAAAATGTGAGAGAAGGAGAGCTGTACAACTGAATGACTGTCATGTTAGACTGTTGATGTAGAAATAGATTATATATAGTATTAGAAAGTGGTATTGGACATATTTCTTGACATTTTTCTTTTCTTCTTCATTTTTCCAACTTTCTGTCATTCATATGCATTCAGGAGTTTGATGAGTTACAGTAGACTAAGTTAACCTGGCCAGAAATATGTGTAGCCCCACCTCTTGTCGAGTCGGGGACACACATACATCTGGAACCGCTCCATTTGAAACTGTCTATAAGGGGGAGGGACATCTGATCTAATATTTCAAGCCGATCGGAGGACGCGCCAGCAAGTGTCTGCCTTTGATGATTTGTGTTTAGTCAATCACAGTAAATCAAGCTCTTGTGACTCCATTTGGGAGAAAAACACACAAATCGTTACCACTAAGAAAAGCAAAACACATCTTTACCATGAAGAAATGCACAAAGTTCTTACCTTTGATCATTTTTCAATGAAGAAATTGTCTCTAGTCCTAAAACAGATTCAATACCACCAATTCAATTCAACCACTGGTGCAGCCATGTTTATTTTGCTTTGACTGCCTGGCACTAGCTGCCAATCATACCTGAACACCCACCCTAATGAACAATGCTAACAAATGATTGGTGCAAACATTTTTTTTGACTGAAATAGACTGTTTTATAATGGAGCAGTTCCAGATGTATGTGTGTCCCCAAATCGAGAAGAGGCGGGGCTACACATTGATCTGGCAGAACCAGGCTGGGACGAAGTGTGAGAGTACAAAGAACAGAAATAAGACAAAGATGAAAAAAGAGGATGGGAACAAAAGAAAGCAACTGCACATCGAGGGGTTGGACAAAGGATAGAAGAAGGTTTTATGTTGTTGTCTGTTTACCCTAAAACAATTGGGGCTGAGCAAAAGGGGCAGGATCTCTGAGGAAATAAGATCAAAGGACCATCTGCCCGCATACAGAGGGCAGCCTGTAGATGATGTGGCTCAAAGAGAACCCATGCAGGCCTGAAAAGGAGTGACGTTTTGGGCCTGTGGTACCAGAGGCAGATACAGTCATTATGGAAGTGAATCATACATCTGCACCTTTCTGATTACTTCATTTTTGAAAAAATATGTACATGCCATTATTCTACCACTTGCAATAACAACATAGCTAGTAACAGTAGTTTTTCTGCTGGTTTTAGATGGCTTCACATCTGAAACCTCTCAATCAGCAATCAAATTAAATATTTTCAGAGAAAATGGCCATTTCAAGCTATTTGTGAAAATAAGTGTAAGATTGACCTGTGAACATACAAAGGAGAGTGAGTACTGTACATTCTTGACTATTAAGTGCATCTGAATATAGGTCACACCCCTGACTTATATAAATCACACCCCACTCCATTAAAAAAAAAGGAGATACGTAAATATACAGGCTGCTCTTGTCTATAAGCTACAGGTCTCCAAGTTGTGATGTTTATTTATTAAGGTTTATTAAACTTCTAATTAAATACAGTGGGGCAAAAAAGTATTTAGTCAGCCACCAATTGTGTAAGTTCTCCCACTTAAAAAGATCAGAGAGGCCTGTAATTTTCATCATAGGTATACCTCAACTATGAGAGACAAAATGAGGAAAAAAAATCCAGAAAATCACATTGTCTGATTTTTAAAGAATTTATTTGCAAATTATGGTGGAAAATAAGTATTTGGTCACCTACAAACAAGTAAGATTTCTGGCTTTCACAGACCTGTAACTTCTTTAAGAGGCTCCTCGGTCCTCCACTCGTTACCTGTATTAATGGCACCTGTGTGAACTCGTTATCAGTATAAAAGACACCTGTCCACAACCTCAAACAGTCACGCTCCAAACTCCACTATGGCCAAGACCAAAGAGCTGTCAAAGGACACCAGAAACAAAATTGTAGACCTTCACCAGGCTGGGAAGACTGAATCTGCAATAGGTAAGCAGCTTGGTGTGAAGAAATCAACTGTGGGAGCAATTATTAGAAAATGGAAGACATACAAGACCACTGATAATCTCCCTCGATCTGGGGCTCCACGCAAGATCTCACCCCGTGGGGTCAAAATGATCACAAGAACGGTGAGCAAAAATCCCAGAACCACACGGAGGGACCTAGTGAATGACCTGCAGAGAGCTGGGACCAAAGTAACAAAGGCTACCATCAGTAACACACTACGCCGCCAGGGACTCAAATCCTGCAGTGCCAGACGTGTCCCCCTGCTGAAGCCAGGACACGTCCAGGCCCGTCTGCGGTTTGCTAGAGAGCATTTGGATGATCCAGAAGAGGATTGGGAGAACATCATATGGTCAGATGAAACCAAAATAGAACTTTTTGGTAGAAACTCAACTTGTCGTGTTTGGAGGGGAAAGAATGCTGAGTTGGATCCAAAGAACACCATACCTACTGTAAAGCATGGGGGTGGAAACATCATGCTTTGGGGCTGTTTTTCTGCAAGGGGACCAGGACGACTGATCCGTGTAAAGGAAAGAATGAATGGGGCCATGTATCGTAAGATTTTGAGTGAAAACCTCCTTCCATCAGCAAGGGCATTGAAAATGAGACGTGGCTGGGTCTTTCAGCATGACAATGATCCCAAACACACCGCCCGGGCAACGAAGGAGTGGCTTCGTAAGAAGCATTTCAAGGTCCTGGAGTGGCCTAGCCAGTCTCCAGATCTCAACCCCATAGAAAATCTCTGGAGGGAGTTGAAAGTCCGTGTTGCCCAGCGTCAGCCCCAAAACATCACTGCTCTAGAGGAGATCTGCATGGAGGAATGGGCCAAAATACCAGCAACAGTGTGTGAAAACCTTGTGAAGACTTACAGAAAACGTTTGACCTCTGTCATTGCCAACAAAGGCTATATAACAAAGTATTGAGATTAACTTTTGTTATTGACCAAATACTTATTTTCCACCATAATTTGCAAATAAATTCTTTAAAAATCAGACAATGTGATTTTCTGGATTTTTTTTCCTCATTTTGTCTCTCATAGTTGAGGTATACCTATGATGAAAATTACAGGCCTCTCTGATCTTTTCAAGTGGGAGAACTTACACAATTGGTGGCTGACTAAATACTTCTTTGCCCCACTGTATGTACCATAACAAACACAAATACATATTATAAACGTTTTTTTTCTGAACAGTGCTTGTAACACGGCTAGTTAAAGAATTAAAATATTGTAGCCTCCTAGGAAAAGTCACTGATTGCAATCTTTATCTTCCTCCTCCTAAGCTTACATGCAGCAGCTCTATTTCCTTCTTCGACAGCAACCTTTAACTTATAAGCTGCATCATGTGCATTTCTTTGTGTTTTCTTTGTGTGCATGAGGTGTAAAATAAAGACTATAGTGTGAGTGCGTTTGATTTAATTTGAACTATTTCATTGGTCCTCTGTGGCTTATTCAGTAACTTCATCATTCTGACGAGGCTAAATGTTTTAGCAACATGAATCTTGTTAACTCATAAAAATCCACAAATTAGTCGCATCATTGTTTAAGCCGCACTGTTCAAAGAATGTGAAAAAAGTAGCGACTTATAATCAAGAAATTATGGTATCTAATTTTTCATTCAGTAATTCACAACAAGTTGTTTTATTGTTAGATAAAATGATCCAAATTTTCTACAGCAACAAGATAGGAAAAACAAGATAATAACATGAAAATGGAGGGACATTACCTGAACTAGAGAAATGATGTTAATCAATGAATGACAACAAAAAAAAGAGGCAAAAATGAAGATTTAAGGTTTTCCTTGCCTAAAAACACCAAACAAGATATATCATACATGGTCTGGGTGAAAATAAATGCAAAGAAAGACAAATGTACCACCTTTCTGGACAATGAGCATTGTCCAGCGGAAACTACAACTTCAGGCAGCACTACCAGTCCTTCAACTTCGATGACATCTTCAAATTCCGCTGGACATTGTTCAAAATAAAAGACAAGATGCAAACCCTCATGTTATCAACTTATTATCTGCTATAAAACTGTAAAAGCCTATTTTAAAATACCATTTTATTGTTCTAATCTCACCATGATGTCCTAAGACCTGAGCTTGTTTCTTATTTAGTTAAAATTTCCACTTATATGAAATTTGTATGATATTATAAATTTCAACAACAAGCTTCTTTTTAACAATTTGTTGCTCAAAAATTACAAAATAATATCAATAAGATTTTTCAGAAAGTAATCATAAAAATTATATATTTTTGTATCTAAAAGAAAAAGTAATTGAATAAGAATGACAACGTCTAAGTTCACAAAAATAAAATATGGTGTGTGAAATCACTGTCCTCATATGATGCAGTATAGTTTTTGTGTAGTGGCGCTTTTTGGATCCCTAGCGTTTCCGTAGCGTTAGTTTCACATAGTTTGTTGCGACAGACGTGCAGCAAGAGACCCCACACTGCAACATTTGCTTAAAGCCTATCACAGTCAAAGGCAGCAGTACCACAAACCTGTTCTAACACCTGAAACAGAGACATCCAAACCTGGCTCTGCCAGATCTATGTTACATCACATACATCTGAAACCATCTATAAAAGGGAGAGATATCTGGCATAAAATTTTAAGCTGATTGGAGGACGTGCGAGGAAGTGCTTGCCTTTGATGATTTTTTTTTTTAGCCAATCACAGTAAATCAAGCTCTTGCAAATTCATTCGGGAGAAAAACATACATATCATTACCACTAAGAAAAGTAAAACATACCTTTACCATCAAGAAATGCACAAAGTTCTTACCTTTGCTCATTTTTCAAAGAAAAAAATCATCTCTAGTTCTCCTAAAACAGATTAAATAGCCACTTTTATGCATACATCCACCGGCGCAGCCATGTTTTTCTTGCTCTGCCTGCCTGAGCACTTGCTGCCAATCATACCTGAACACCCACCCCAAAGCACAATGATTGGTCCAAACATTTTTTTGTCCAAAATAGATGGTTTTCAATGGAGTGGTACAAGATGGATTTTCGTGGGTTTGGAAAAGTCCAAATCTCGCGAGTATCCATCTTGCAGCACAAGGCTAGAGACATCCAGCCGAACATGAAAAATGCCATTCCCTCTGAGACGCATTTAACAGGTAAAGGCACAATGAAAAAAAATCACAGAAGCAAGCTTTCCTTAATAAGTAGGTGAAAATCTGAAAAAATCGAATTTAAGGAAATAAAATCTGAGATTGTATTTTTAAGCCATATTGCCCTTTCAAGCAAGATAAGATCATTCTGTAGCATGAAAAAATGGCTGATTCCTCATGTATCCATAAGAAAGTCATGATAATTGGTTCAATATTGGTTCACTCTATGAATGATGACAAAACTTGCTCTGTCAGTGTTCAAATACACTAACCTGGAAAGAGCCAGATCTATGTGTAGCCCTGTGTCAAGTTAGGGCTACACACAGATCTGGAACTGCTCCCATACAAAGCATCTGAAAAAGGGAGGGCCATCTGGTATAATATTTTGAGCTGATTGGAGGACGCACCAGCAAGTGTTCGCCAGCCATGATTTGTCTTTAGCCAAACACAATAAACCAAGCTCTTGCCCAATCCAGCCGGGAGAAAAACACACACATCGTTACCATAAAGAAAAGCACAAAGTGCTTCCCTTTGCTAATTTTTCAATGAAGAAATTGTCTCTAATTCTTCTATAAGGAAAGCCAGAATTGACAGTACCGCTTGAATTGCGTCTATAATTCACATGAAATCTACACGTAATTTGTAATGTCAATTCTGGCTTTCCATACTCCTAAAACATTTAATAGCTTGCAGTGTAAGGTATAAAATACACTACATGATGCCTACAGTAAACAATGACTTCTAAATGAAATGAAAATAGAATACATGGGTCAGACTTGAATATTAGGGCTCATTCAAACAGGAAGGAATGAACTGCATGGTTTGAAGAGCACTAGTGAGTCCATTTATCAACAAGCTGTCACAAAGAAATGAAAATTCTTATGTAATGTCTACTTTATTCTCTGTGTATGTGATGATGAGCAAAAAGCCCTAATGAGATGATTTTTGTACACCACCAGTCAAGGGTTTGGACACATTTTGAATGAGAGAGTGTGTCCAAACTGTTGCCTGGTAGTGTGTGTAAAGTGTCTTTAAAGGGATAAAGTTCTAAATACAACACTATTTTTGAAAATGCTTGGAAGTATTTAAACAGCAGATGAAGCAAACTCAAAAACAAACAATGTAAACAAACATTGACCCTGGCTGTTATATGCTCATGTTACATGATTATTTGCTACAGATTATGCATTTTGTATTCAGACATTACAGAATACTTTGGTACTGACAATACTGCCCGATGAGCAGTTCCATGTGGCGTATTTCTGATTTGGTGCATTAAAAGATGAAACATCAGAATATGCAAAGTGTGGGACGAATCTCTTCATCCATATTAGTCAAGCTGCAGATCATCCAGAGATGTAAAAACTTTGTTGATGTATGACTCCTGTTTATGACATCAACACATTCAAGATAGTTGCTCCCCTGAGATAAATATTTAATTAACCTTTTGAGCCATGGAAATTCTAATAATCTAATAATGATTAGGATCATTCCATCCAATCTGACTGCAAAATATATTTACTGCTGTAATGAATGGGTTGTGTCACATTTTAGCACAAAGTGTAGACATGTTTGCCTATCAATTGCCATCAATCTGTCAATCATTAAAAAGCAATTAACATTCAAGCAATTAAAAAGAAAAGATCAAAACAAACTCATCAACCCTCTCTTTTTAAAATACTTGAGGGAGCACTAGAGTAAAATAACATGAAGTACTCTACTAGAGATTGTGAATTTCACCACACATTTGGAAAGAAAACAGTTGTTGCCAGATAAACACATGCAAATTAATGTGTTTTTAGTGATTAAAAATATTCTCACCTCTGCAGATTGGCACCGGGAAGTCCCAAATTGACACACCAGCAGCACTGGTCACACAGGTGAGGAGTGAATGTCCATCGAGGACGTAGTCTGTGACGCACCGGTAGCGGATTTTGTCACCTACATTGAACTGAGTCCCATTCAGGATGCCTTTGGGAGGAACTCCAGGGTTTCCACATGAGCTGCTTCTCAGCTCTGCAAGAATTAAACATAAAATATAGAAAAGATTATAATGATTATTAACTGTTTTGTACCTGAGGTAGTTGTTTTTGCTGCTTTTACTCAATATTGTAGACCCGTATGACTTCCAAGTAACAAAAGCAAATGACTGGGGAAAAAAAAATCCATGGAAATGGTTCATAGATGTTTATTTGAGAGTTGAAATTCATCATTGTTGAGGGACGTCTGTACCACCACAGCAGAGTCTTACTCATCTTTTTACATTAAAAACTCACTTAACAGCAAATTAATATATCATCAATCCCCAAAAAGAAATAAAAAATAAGATAGTAAATATGCTAAACGGTCATTAAACAAGGCAGGAGTTGGACTCTGTCAGAGCTGTCATTTGTCACTGATTGTAATCATAACTTTGAAAGACAGAATTTCTAGGCACAGTGAAGAATTTGAGGAGATGCAGTTCATTTAGCTCGGAGTAGAGTATTTACTTTTTGCAAAGATGTGTTACAAGTTCTATTGATTTCATCAAGCAAAGCTGGATCTGAATTAACTTTTATGTGAGACTAAAAACAGCTGTCAACATGGAGAGTAAAAATCCTACCAAGGAGATTTGTAACCCTGTGTTAAAGTTGTCAGAACTGACAGGAAAAACAAAAAAACAAAACATCTAGGAGGAACAAAGATGAATGACCACTGTAATAAAATTTAACCATGCCCTTCTAATTGTATAAAACATCTTTGGGAGAAATTTAGAACAACAATGGCCCTGAGAATAAAAAGGCATAAATAAGTTTGGATATGTTCCCATAATTCTTTCCTTCCTGTGAATCATTACAGCATTGATTAAATAAATAACTAATTTTCAAAAGGTTTTTTCCAAATACACTATTCACAAAAAGTTAGGGATATTTGGTTTTTGTGCTAAATTTCAGAATGAACCTAAACTGCACCAGAACCCAGATGAACTTAATGTGACCTTTCCTAAACCTCGATGTCCAACTGATCAATGTTTCTGTACTTGTTACACAACTTGTTCTCTGACAAGGAGCTTAATGCTAAAATTCACAACAAGGTGTTTGAGCCATGAATCAACATATAAATGTCCTGGTACCATAATAATTGTTAGTGAAACAGCTTCTTCATCATGTTCACATCATGAGACCAAGACACACCTAACCTGATCAACAGTGTCTCGATGCTTCAAACAGGAAGTTCTCAGATGGAAGTGACTGAGCTCAGAGTGTCATCAGCAGGTTCTAACAGACAGATTGGAAGAGTCACAGACATGTATAAAAGTGGACGTCCTTTGTCCACAGTGTGGTCTGAGTGCTAGACGACCTGAAAGGGTACCTGACTACACCACCAGACACAGGTGTCATGGTCTTGCATTGACCGGGAAACATTTACTCTGGACGAGGGACCAGTGGGACTCAATACTGTTCATGGAAGTTGATTCCATGTTGAGTAGAAATGCACCAAAGATGTTAGAGGCATCAAGGAGAACACTATGCATCAGCCACCTGATGAGCCTTTGGATGTGGTGGTGTTACAGCAGGAGTTACACTTTATGAATGGTGCAGAGACAAGTTCAGACAACCTGAATAACATCATTAATCCAGTCATTGTGCCCCAGCATGAAGAACACAGGCCTAATTTCATCTTCAGTTCAGTCATTAGGACAGAGCTCCAAATGAGCATGACATCTGAGAAAACATGCAAGAGACTCTCACTTCTAAATGTAGCTACAAAACAAACCTGAAGATTGGAAGCAAAAAACACCTCAGCTTGTTTGATCCACTTGTTTTCATGTCTGCTCTTTGTTTATTTTTGTATTTAGAGGTTCAGGTAAGTTTTATTAGGTGCTAGTGCTCTTGATGATGTGTCTGTAAATCTGTTAGGATAAGGTTGCTGTCATAGTCCAACTAGCTTAACACATCACATCCTAAAGATAAAAGGTCATTTACAGTGTTTACACTAACCAACGCTGCTACCTGCAAACAAATTAGAAGATTTTTTTTTATATTATAATGAATATTGATGCTGTGAATTTCCTTCTAATATTGTAATATACTTTGGAAGCTGTATTACCAATACCTCCTTGCCACAGTCAAAGGGTGGGCTTAGACTTGCACAGCCAATAGACACATAAAACCATGGAAACCGAGCTTACTCCACTATCTAAGTTCTGCTGCTCTTTAGATCATACCATCATTGCTGCTGTTCGTTTTATTATTCTCACGAGCAAAAACATTGCATGACTTTAAAAAATATATTTTGAGTGATGCATCTGCCCACAGTCCTGCCTACAAATCCAAGACTTTTATCCACTTGTAGACTGGAAAACCTAATCTATTTTGTGTTAAAGTTCATAGTGATCTGCTGTGCACTACAGGGCTCACTATTGAGTTTAGATGCATGTTTTGTGCAAATCACTTTTGGTCTGAAAGCAGCCTAATACCAACTTTTGCAACTGTCACAACTGTTTTTGTAACCTTTTTTGAGTCTTCCAGTGGTTTATTTTAAGGACTGTCACTCAGTTTCGTGTAAAATACTTTCTCTTCTGTAATAATTGCGGTCTGTCTTGCGTTCACTGGTTTAATTAGATCAAAGATCATATTAAAACCATTAGCTCATGTCTTTTCAACTTGTCTTTTACTTTGTTGCATATTCGGGATTTAAACTGTATTTAGAATCTTTATCCTAAAACTACTCTTGATATTTTTCAAAACATGATGTTCTATTTGCTTCCTGCATTTGCTGACTAAACATTTTCTCCACTCCACCAGCAAAACATTTCCCATGCCATAGAATACAACACATACCAAATACACAACTGATCCATAGCACACATTTCAAAATGCTTATCCCACCATAACATATGTTAGATGTGCCTCTTGAATCAGGTAATGAAAGCAGGGAATATACTTCACTTGACCATATGGCTGATAGAAACACTGTTCAGGAAAGCCTTAAGCTTATAGAGTATCTGACACGATTTCGACAAAATATATGATATTAAAGCTTAAATCTTTTATGCTTCAGAAATCCTTAATCACACATTAGATCATACAAAGAATTATGATAATTCTCAAAAAAATGAGATTCAAATTTACCCACCCTTGCCATTTTTACCAAATAACACATGATATCATTTGTTGAACCATGTGAACATCCTTCCTTTAATTACACAGTTTGTCTGTTGTTCTGTCCCAAAAAATAAACTCATATAATTTGCTATATGTAGCCAACTAGCAATAGCCCAAGTTGAAAAGTGTTTATACTATTAACTAAAGATAAATATTAGATTTTATATATGCCCACTTGCTTTGAAGACGACGCCTGGATTGCAGTGGAGCACAGAAGAGACTACAGGAGACGCTGTGAGGACGAGATGTATTTTCATTGAGCACGGGAAAGGAATCATGAAAAGAAGACGCCATTAGCTGAGCACCACTCCACAAAGAGTAAGCCAGATAAAGCGTAAAGCTGACAGCAGTAGATATAACTGAAAAAGACAGTATGTAAAATCGGCTCAGAGAGATCGAGAAAATGATCAGATGACCTGGACTTTCATTAAAAAGTCTGTACCTGACAAATGGAATTTACTCCAGTCCACAGTCGCCCACTTGCTGGACTATTTACAGAATATCAGTCTTTCCCTGATGTTTTTTTTTTTAAGAGAAACAGCTTCATTGCTGCCCTTCTTGACACCAGGCCATCTTCCAAAAGTCTTCAACTCACTGTGTGCGCAGATGTAGTCACACCTGCCCTGCTGCCATCCCTAAGCAGCTCTGCACTGGTGGCACTCCAATTCCACAGCTTCCCTGGCACCGGAAAAATGTTTGCCTCGCAAGGCGAGTGTCTATGCATCTCTTCCAAGTAAAATTCCCTTATTGTGCAAAAAATATTTGGCAATAAAGTTTGAGTCTGATTCTGAAACATCTTTAGAAGATGGTGCTTGCTGGACTTTCTTTGATTGCCCTCAAGTTTTTTTTCACAACAACTGAACCTCTTTCCTTGAAGTTCTTGATGATATAATAAATGGTTGATTTAGGTGCCTCTTAGTAGCAACAATATTCTTCCCTGTGAAGTCCTTGCTAGGCATCCTGGAAAAGCTGCCAGTATTTCAGTTAGTTGTTTAACTCATTCAGTGCCAATGACCTCTATAGACGTCAAACAAAATCCGAACACTTGATGCAAATGACGTCTTGGCATTGAGCTTTTTTATAACGGGGTGGGGGGGGGGGGGGGGGGGGGGGGGGGGGGGGTTAGGGAACGACTGTGCATTTTATGAGTAAATATTACACCTCTAAAAGACAAACAAGTTGATTTTAAATGTGTGGTGGCTACACTTCATGGGATCGTGTAGAAGTCAATCAATGTAAGAGGAGAGGATTTTAGGATGCCCCTCTGCGTAACGAGAGGTGCAAAGCAGAAAAACTTAAGCAGCTCACACTTCAAAAAAGTTTGCAAAAAAGAAATGACAGTCAACTCGAGTCGCCAAGCTCACCGCCTATTTCTTCTCAGTTAGAGACATCCATTTCAGCAGACGATCCCAAGTTATGTGACTTTAGCAAACAAAATCCAGATTAGTTTGTTGAGTGGTTCCTGTCTGGATCAACTGGGGGTTGTCACTAAAATACCATTTATCAGTTTCCAAGACACTTTTCCATTTGGCATGTCTCTTTTCACAAAAAGCCAATTGTCTCAATTTTTTGGACAGAAACAGGAGTTTTTGGTAAAACCAACCATGTTCTACAGCAGACTGTGAAGGAATAGAAAAAGCTAGAAACAAGCTGTTTATTCCTGATGGAAGAAGAGAATGTACTCTCTTTTGGTAGTTCTGGTGTTTACATAGTCATGAAGCACAATATTCTGTGACTCTTCAAAAACAGTAAAAACCCTCAAAGATGCTGGCACTGAAGGGCATTTCTGTTCAGAAAACGGCTGGCAGCCAATGAGTTAAGAGTAAACTAATAAAATGCCACTAGGATAAAAACACGGAAAAGAAAAAAAGAAGGAAAGAATCAACACGTTTCCCCTTAAATTCACACTTTCAGCATATGCCCATACCATCTCACTCACATCTACATTTTAGAACAGAGTTCAGCTGAAGGCTCTGGGATAAAAACTGTGCAACGGTCTTGTGATGTGTTTCAAAGTTCTATAAGGACTGTCTGAGGGGAGGAGCTAAAACTGGGAACTTCCAGTAAATTTTCAGCTTTCTTAGATCTTCTTTATATAACCTCTGCATGAAACATGCTAGGCTATTATTTCAATCTACAATATTGCAAGTCATATGTTTTTTTCTGCAGATGCATGCTGTACAATTGACTAGGCTTTGACTATTTAACCTAAGGCCATAATGAGAACTGACTGGAATTCATGTCAGTGAACATTAACCACCTGTGTGAGTCAAACTGCTTATCTCAAATGATTTATAACAAGTGGTTTTCTTCTGTAGAAATTTAATTAGTACAGACATTCTCTTACTCTCATAAGAAAAATGAATAGTTGATTTAAAAATACATTTGTTTCTTTAACACCTCTGAACAAACCCAGAAGTCTGATCCAGAGTTCCCTCCAACGTGCAGTTGAACACAGTCACAGATCATGAAGCCAAGTAAAATGATCATATTTGACACATTCCATCTGTTTGTGGTTAATTATCTCAAATTGTTTTTTTTTTCCTCAGATGTTCAATTACAGAAGCATGTACAAGAAAAATCTATGAAGACAGATGGGTGGAAAACATTTTCAGTGCTGATGGAGAAACTGGCTGAAGTCTCCGTTTCTCGCTTTAACTGTGAGGAAAATGATGTACAATCCAGAAGTTCATCTACTTTACACGGCTGATGTTCATATATGTTCCTAAAAGAATCATTAGTACAAGAAATTTCTAATGAATGTTTTATTATTTATAAACTGGCTGTTTACGTTTAAGAGCAAAATCAAATACAAAAAGACTGCAGTGGCAATAGAGCTAGAGTTTTAATTAAACACAACGCTTACAGATGAACACATAAATAATATGAATCTAAATACGGTGGCTTTTTTGGCCTTTTAAAGATTATTACCTATTTCTTCATTTGTCACTTGAATCTTCAATCCTGAAAGATTTATGTAAATAAGTTGATCTGACAATTGTGTAAATTCCAGTTTTGATTTCAATTATAAAACCTCCCACTTCAAAAGTCTAGAGAATAAATAAACCATAAATATACCACAAAAAATACAATTAGTCAACACAACCACCCTTTGGATACAGAAAATGTCAGAAAAAACAAAGAGAATCGAACAGAAAGGCAGCAAATGCCTTTTACTCAGACCAATGAATCACTCAGCCAAAAAACGACTAAAACACTTTGTAAAGCAAAATACTTCTGCCTCAGGAATGCTCTCAATGAGGAATGTTTTCAGAAATGTAATTACAAAAAATTTAATTCAAGATACAATTTATTATCACTGACAATAAAGATGAAAACAATTAATAATAGCAGAATGTTAAGAAATAAAGAGAGGAAGGACTTGTGATACTAAACATTTATCACCTGTTAAACATTTATGGGTCAATCACCATGTAGAGAACGGAACAAGTCAAAATTCATCATGTGGGGGGTAAGAAAAAAATCGGCTTGGTTAAATTTAGAAAGTGTTTAAAGAGGCCATTTCATACAAATTTCTTTGTGGTTATTTCTGAAGTATTTACCGGTATTATGAAACATTTTATATCTAAAAAACATTAGGAAACACTGATTAACAGACCTTTCAATCTGACTATGTCAAATTTCTACTGGTTCTGTCAGGCTGCTTCGTCAGCAGCTCGTTCATATTCATTATTCAAAATTGCTGGACTCAGATTGGCTAACAAACTAGCCTATGAGAGCAAGGTTTACTGTTTTCTGCCCCACTGCGCATGGCAACAGCACACGTAGTCTCTTCTGGTTTGATACGTCTTATGCTACAGCTTTTAGCAGGCAGCATGCTAGGCATGGTTTCAACTGCAGGAGCTGATGAATACTAACGAACAAAGGAGTTGTGACGAAACAGATACAGGCCATTCGAACTCGGGAGAACTTGGGTGTTATTGCCACCTGCGTAGTTTGAGAGATAAAACTGAAAGAGAAGTTATTGACCTTTTTTCACACCCACTAACAAGGTAAGAACACCTGTGAAGCTAAAATATTCAACAGAAACCTCAGAAAAACTGTTTTTAATGGAATGGCCTCTTTTATTTGGCAGGTAAATTTTAACATGAAACAGATATCTAAACCTAATATTTGCTTTACTCTAGATAACATGAACGAAAAGAGTGTCAAATGGCAGCAGTCACCTTTCATGAAGATGTTGGTAAGTGAGTTGGTTCAGGAGAACCTCATCTAATGCCAAAAACAATGGAACAAAGTCTGAATGTACAGCAGAAAACATACAGCAGGAAGGGAAAAATGGGAAACTGATTTATTCCTATAATTTTTGGATGTTGTTTTGTTAAATCATGATAAAGTTTAACATTTTTATGTAAAACATAGTAACAACAATCTACTTAAAATGTTTTCTTTGATTTCTTCCTTTCTTTAGGGTTTCCTTCAGTTTTTCTGGTTAATTGTGATAATAGTCAGTTTGCCTTCTAGAATTATTCCTTAGAACTTAACTCTAATTTTATCTCTCAGATTTTTTACCGCTCAATTCACTTGAACACTACTTGAATGTGACTGAGTGAAATAAAGGGTATGTGAAACAAAGAGGCCAAAGTCACTGTGTTCTAATAACATGTAAATTAAAAAAAAAAAAAAAAGACAACTCTTGGTTTGTGTACTTAGGACACCAAAATCATGCTTCAGAATGAGATTGATAGTTTGGGAGCGCTGGGACTTGGTGGAGGATCAAACTATGGGAAACAAAGACTGGACAACATCTAGAGTTTTATTCAGCACAGAAAAATGAAATTCAAATTCCATCATACCCCATTAAGATGCTGTGGCATGACCTCAAGACAGCGATTCATGCCAAACATCCCAGGAATCTGACTGAACTGCAGCAGTTTTGTAAAGAGGAATGGTCCAAGATTGATCCTGATCGATGTGCCAGACTGATCTGCAACTACCAGAAGTGTCTGGTTGAAGTTATTGCTTCCAAAGGGGGGGCAACCAGATATTAAATGTGATGGTTCAGTTACTTATCCCCCCCCCTGTCATTGTTTGCATGTTATCCTCATTAAAAACATGAAAACCTGTAAAAGTTTTAGTGGTTTTAGATTTTGACAAATATCAGATCGCATTTGATGGTGATTTTATGCAGAAATATGAGAAATTCCAAAGGCTTCAGATACTTTTTAATGCCACTGTATACTCCTCCACCACCTCCACTTCTTCTCCCATGATGGAAATGGGTTGTAGAATGTGCATCATTTTGGTAGATAAATCCAACCTCCAAGAGTCATGGTTAAAATAAACAACAACATTTTTAAAGTTTTAGCATAACATAATATAGCAGAAACACCAAAGGTGTCAGAAACATTGACACAGAAAAATAGCTAGCGAGTTATTGGGACCTATTGATAACCTGGTTTTATCTCAAGTCCAGTCAAATATGTTTACATGGTAATAAACATCTTTACGTAAACGTTGCCACTAGAAACAAAGAAGGTTGAAAAAGCTACTGAAGTTTGAAATAAAAGTTTGAACCATGAAATCATAACTAGAACCATCTAAAATTACCTTATTGTGTTGATGAAGGCTTAATAATTATCACTTTTTTGAAGTCTTCTCTGACTACTGAATGTTTTTATTTTCTATTTTCATATTCTTATTTGTCATCCATTATGTGCTACTGAACTGCAGTGCAGTTTACTGAGGAAGTGAAAGTTGTTTTACAATGTACTTTTTATCTTAGTATGAAAATGTTTTCTAGAAAAAATGTTGAGAAGAAAAAAGCAACTCAGAAGTTTTATTTGCTGTTGAGAAAGTTCTACAAATCACACTTAACAACAGACTGTACTCTGTGAACCTCATGCCTGACGACAGCTCTAATTTCAGCTACCAGATGTTACTGGGACATTGGGCAAACTGCACTCAGCTAAATAAAAACGTGATATTTTCCAGGACAAAACCACATGTTACAAAACGGTTCTCAGCTGTCCTCGATAATCATGAAATTTGTACTGCAGGAGATCAGGGAGTAAACTTTAAAAAGATACAACCACAACACTGATAGTTCATTCTGAAATACTAATGACTGAAATGGATTTAGAGGGATTGACTATCAGGTACATTAATGAGGAGTTGTTTCAAAATTCGTTTGTGGAACAAATTATTTCCCTCATTTAAAATAAAAAATTATTTGACACAACCCCTGACACCAACAATTCTTAACATGAAATCAGTCCATACACATTTGTTTCTGTCTGTGTTTCAGAATGTGCCGTAACACTGTCATTGTACAGATTCACGTAAAGGCCTATGGATTCCACAAGAAGAAAAAAGTTGGGATGGGATCACAGAATTCCACCAATAAGTAGAATAGAGTAGAGTAGAGTAGAGTAGAGTAGAGTAGAGTAGAGTAGAGTAGAGTAGAGTAGAGTAGAGTAGAGTAGAAATTTTGCACAGGAAATTTCTTATGCATTCTCTCAAGGTCAGGCATTTACAATTCACATACACTTACAGATAAAAAAGTAATATAAAAGACAAAGGCAAAAAGAAACAATACAATAACTAGAATGTGCAGTGTCGAGAGACAAAAAAAACACTCAGAAGGAAAAGGTAGATTACTCAACAATGGGATACAAATATCAAAAAACCCACTTAACTTCACATATGGTCTGTATTTGTATAACACTTTTCTTTTCTTAAGCCTCAGTCACAATGACACCCTACAAACAGCAGCGAACATGCTACGGACAATTTTTGGACCATTTCCTTTGGCCTAATTATGTCAGCCTTATAAGAATCCAGTATTTGTAGCATTTCCATAAGTTTGGGGCCAGGATGATGGTCTTGTCCAAGATTTTCTAAAAATGCACCACAAAAACCCTCTGCATAGGGCCACAGAACAACTCACCTTTTATGTATAAAAATGTATGAATCCTCATTTTGTGCAAAATTATCTTGAAGAAAGCTTCCAAATTTCTGGATTCAGCAAGAAAATCACACTTTTCACATGATGAGCGGGGAAACATGTAACAGCTTGGTAAAGTGGTTAGGATCCACCTGAAGGTGCGTCATGTCGTCACCTTCTAAATCGCAGTCCAGTTCATGGACAAAGAGCATGAGCAGATGCTGTTTTTAAAGTTGATATTTATACATAAAAACAAATTTGTGCATTCTAGATCTGTCAGCACTGATTTCCTTCCTTTGTTTTATAAATACAAATCCTAACCAATGTCTCAGACTGACGCATCCCTTGTGAAAATGATTCTTTGGTTGTCACAATTCTGACATTTCTGCTAGCATAATGACATTTTCTTTGTTTTCCTACAATCTGTTTTTTAATGCATTTAAGAAAGGTTTATTGAGTTAGTTTTGCACACTTCATCATAATCATCTCAAAAACTGTGATTATATAATGAGTTCTGTTTGCCTTCATGGCACAGATCCAGAAGGTTTTTGCTTTGGATTAGTTTTTTAAGTTTGTTTCAGCTCCAGCGTGGACATTAAATAAAGTGTATTTTGTGGGGAAAAAACACTTTGAAAAACAACTGAATCATACTTTCAAATTTCACAGACTTAAACAACCCCCTCACCCCCTCAAGTGTTTTAGATACCGTGTTAGCCTTGAGCTAACAAGAATTGCTGTCTAGAGGTCTCTAAATAAATAGTTGGTCTAATTGAACCTTAGAAGAACAGCTGCTGCAAAACAACAGGGAATAATAGTAAGCTAGAAAAACTTCACCTAACGGAATTAAAATTTACGCAAACAGTGCAAGTATAATGTCAGTGAAGACCCTAAAACCCCACTATTAATAACCTGATCTGCAAACTGAAGTTTACATGTAAAAGTACATGGTTCTTATCAATATACAGAGCTAAGATTCAAAATGCAAATACGTATCACAGTAACAATGGTTTGAATTTTTACTAAATGTTTATACAGTGCCTGCTAACAAAAAGCTCTTTCAAACACAATCACTCTACAAAAAGACTTGCTGCACAAAATGCTGCTGGATTTTGTTATTCTACCAAAACACTGTTTTGGAATTCACATTCCCAAAAAATGGAAATGATGCTGAATTGCCTTATCCTTCATGGCAGTAGTAAAGAGTGAGTTATGTGAACTAGTAAATGAGGTAGCTTGGTTTGAGATTTCTCTGGGGCTGAGCTATTTATTTCTCCTGTATAACTAATGACTCTGTAGCCTTCTGAAGATGATGGAAGTTTGACAGAGTGGCAGTATTGTGAGCGTGCAGGCAGCACACTTTCCCCACAGGAGCAGCCCGTGTAGTCTAGCTTCCCAGCTAGAAGCTTAACTCGCTGCTGAGCTGAGCAGGAATTTTTTTTATGCAGGTGGGGAAAAGAGTTGTGACTGAACTCATGTTAAATCACAGCGCTGAGCAGCTGGTGAACAACACATGCTCATACAAGCACATACAAACATACTTTTCCGGCTCAGTGGACAATCTGCAATGACACAGACAGACAAAGGAAAAGATTTGTGGAGAAAAACAAAAATGACATTACATTTTATGGATCAGCTGCCTTTAAATGTCTATTCCATGAAAAGTGAAGGTTGAAATGGCTTCAAAGCAGGTTTTAAATAGGCACTGCCAACTTTCTGTTGCTAATATAACATTCACTACAAGATAAGCAATTAGCTTGATCCCAGCCTGCAGCCTCTCTCTGTCCCTTTGAAAGCAATAGTAGCCATTGTTCAAATGTGCTGTTGAAACTGCTTCATATCTCAGCTCCTTAACAAATAGAACCTGATTTTTTCAGGATCCCTCATGCATTAAGCTTGCTGGAATCTCTCAACAGAGTTGCGAAAGTAGGCACTAATCAGTAAAACCATTCCAGTAAAATACTCAATATAATGACACAGCGCTGGCTAACTAGATTGAGTTTGTATGTGTCCTTCACTGCATCCTTCATACACGGAAACAGGTAAATTCTAATCCAATTATTGATCAAACTCAATCCTCCATGAGAGACTTGAGGCATCACATGATTATAGCCATAAAAATGAGTAATATACATATTCATGTGGAACCACTTGAGGATATAAAGTAAAGGCAGTGACAGTGAGTTGTACCACAGTAAGGAAGGAATATTAGGAAAAGATTATATTGAGTTCAAATATGGGTTGTTTTTTCCTATTTGATTATGAAAACAGTTCATGACTGTCAAACTGCTGCCATTAAATTTTTTTTTGTAAAGAAGAAAATAATTTTGCAAACTATACCACTCCTCCTTCACTAGAAAATATGCAATTCATGGTCCGAAGTTTATATACACAAGCATGATTTGACTTTGTGGTTTTAATGGTACATTTGAAACGTGCATGTGTTTCAGAGTGGAAAGATTATAAAATGTTTTGCTATTATGTTTAAAAAAAACTGGCTGCACAAGACTGAATTAATAGCCAATTTTCTCTTTTCTATTCAAGGTTGAAATTACAGACTCAAGCTCAAGAGTATACAACACCCCCACAAATAATTGGTTAATTGCCTTTTTGTAGCCACCAACAACTTTCTGGAATAATTTGTCTGGCTGATATTGAACATTTGTCTTGGCAGAGGTCTTTGAATTGGTTGGTTTCCTGGCACAGACCCAGAATCTAAACACGGGCTAATTTCCCAATAGGGCTGAAGTCGGGGTTTTAGGAAGGTCTTTCCAGAAGCTTCAAGTTATTCTGTTAACCACTCAGAAACCAGTTGTGATGTGCATTTAGAATAAATGTCCTGTTTAAACATACAGCTGTATCAAGGTTCCAAGTACTCATTTTAGACAAATCTGAAGGATTTAAAGCAAGTTCTCCTCATTTATTATTCCACCAAGTTTGTGCAATGCGCCAGTACCACATCAAAAGTACAACAGTTTGAATTGATGATCTTGATAGATACCATTATTACTGACACCGGAATTACACCAATGATTACATCAATGATCAATTTGTGATATATTGTACTACAAACTAAGAACACAACACAACATTAAGACAATTTCCTCACATGTCAGCATTTAGGAACTGTAGAAAGTCTTACACAGTCAATGTATGCAGGACTGTATGACCAACCACTTTCTACCCAGACCTTCTGGAACACACTGGGCTTTTAGGAGGCCTGCAACAACTGCCCTTTACTGTCGTGCCGACAGACGCAAACTAGCAAATGGCGTGACTCGCTCAGAGAGAAAAAAAAACCAAATGCGTGCACATACACGTCAAGAAATTATAGCATAGATAGGTGATATAATACAACTAGACAGTTCTACGATCTCTGAGCTTTGGTAGATCGTCATCATATTATAATCCTTCATGATCTTATATTGTCGCACGGCCCTAACCTACACAAATCTGTCCGGCTTTGTCTTGGTACAATTGCGACAACTTTTATTGGTGATTGGCAGTACCGTGGCAACGCAGCATGCCAAAACCTGTTCCTGAAATGCCCCTCTATGCCCCACATGTGATGCATCAAAGTGATCGGGTTGACTAGAAGAGGTGAACCATCATGTGTACATTAAATTTTGGCTTACATTGGCAAATCCATTAAAAATCACCACATTTCTCCAACACACTCCCATATTAATTTCAAACTTTCAGCCTTTTTGTCACATTTGCAGGACCTGTCAGCTGTCACACACTTTCGGTGTGTTTTGGATTTTGGGGTTTGCAATGCACCATCTGGGTTACTGTAAAATCATGGCAATGCAACACAGTCAATACTTGGACAAGGACTCATTCTTTACAAATAAAGAGATTATTCAAATAAACTGGGAAAACAAAAATATTTGACATTAAATTTCATGGTTTGACTTTTATCAAACAAGTTTTTGTCATGTACCATTTCTGTCCATGACACTGTTCAGTTTCATTATCTAATATTCTAAACACCTTAGCCTGTAAAACAAATATCAATTAAGTTTAAGAGAGAAGAAAATATAGTTTCATAGAGTATTTATCCTAAAATCTGGGTAATACACTTTCAAACCAGACAGCTAAAGAATAAGTGACTGACCTAAGAAGTCGAGTGGGATAGAATGCTACGATCTACATACGTATCACAGTTTAGGCTTAATCCTTAATCTCACTCCCACATTGTAAACCCAACAACTCATCTAAACTGCCACAAAGTAAACTGAAAAATGCTAGTCCTCTGGAGCCTTGCAATTCCACAATATGTAAATAAGAAGAAAGCACTGTATATATATATATATATATATATAGATATAGATATCTTTTAACTCAAGTAAGCAACAAAGTAAGATAAAAAAGACAGAACTAAACAGAAGTGAAAAAAAAACATTCAGGAGGACAGGCAGTGTACAAATTGGCAGATAGCGAGAGGAAAGGTCTTGGACTGGCGTGGTCTGGGCCATGTGGAGAGATGAACAGGGAGTAAAGGGGTGTGGGGAGGGAGATTAAAGTGAGAAGATGGGGTCAACCTGAACAGAAAGTAAAGAAATCACTGGAAGATATAGGGATTTGAAAGTTGCTGATAAGAAAGAAAAAGAAACAGGTGATAGAGCAAGCGAGAAAATAAAGTAAAAATGGAAGAAATAAGATGAGATATAAAAGAAAATAATAATGGGAAAAATAGAAATGATGACAGAAGAGTAAAGATTAGACCAGAATAGGCAAAGAAGTAAAAAGCAGGGTCGCTGGTCACAGAGGGATAGTTCACATTTAGACAGTTCCCTGCTGCATGCAGCTTTGCCTCCACACAGTTATCCCCGCACATCAATTAGTTCTACTGATTCCCATCACCATCTGCTATGCAATTTTGGGTGCACCTTTGGAGCAGCAAAGGGTTCAGGAATTTTTGGAGAAGGGATGTTGATTTGGAAAATATGGGGAATAATTTGCTTAATTGAAGCATTGAAGCACCTAATGTTTCCATAACTCAGCAGTGAAAGTCCCAGAGGTGATCAGGTAGAGTAAGTGTGATCACACTCCTCTCTCCTCAGAACAAGCAGTCTCTCCTCCCCAGCTGGATGGAGCTTTTTTCTCTAAATGAAGAGCCATTTATAAGGAGCTGGCTGTTTTATAAAAAAAGATTGTCTCACATCAATAGGAGTCAGAGAATAGAAAATGATGCTGTTCTTACCTTCATAAGCTGCCTTAAATCCATGAGCGCTCACTGCAAAGTCACTGGTAAGCCTCAACGAAAAAATGGAGCCAGAACTGGTAACAGGTGGAGGGATGGTAAATCCTGTTAACCTGCAGATAAAAGACGACGACTTCAGTATTCAATATGACTTTAAGCAAATCATCATATGTACACCCAATAATAAACACTACACCATGAAGCTGAAAATCAATCCTGGTTAATTCCAAGAAAAAAATCATTTATATATATTTACTGAAAGCTTTCATTTACTATTGAGACCTTACTACGACTGCATTTGCTTTTTATGAATATACTTAGAAATAATATAGCCAAGTATTTTTTAATTATAATAGATCAAATAAAACAACTGAGAGCCAGAAACCCAGTACTTCATGTGCAGTTTAATGCAAATCAGATGGGCCACAAGAGAAAGTAGGAAATTATACATCACCACAGTTAATTCTACAAAAAACACTGACCATGCAAAGACTTCAGAACATAGGTTAAGCACTGTTAAATCTAATAAAACAGGACTATTCATCCAGGAATAATATACTGGATACAATAAAAAAAAAAAACATGTGGCAACCTCTTCTATTGTTTGATGTGTGTAAAGGGCTTACAGCTACATTGTAACAGACTGATTCATCACTGCATTCCAAATTAGGTTCAGATCCAAACAAATCCATTTGCTTTCACGACATCGTAAACAAGATGTGTAGCTGACCATTCCTCAGCAACAGCCGATGCTGGTGTTCGATCAACCTTCCACTGCTGTAAGCTGGGCAGAGAAACATGAACTAAACTTGTGCCCAGTGGTTGTCTCCTGTTCCATTTACTCCTTATTGCTAGTTTTGGAGCCCTTTTGAGACTGAATCTCAACTTGACAATAAGCCAGGTAAATAATGTCTGTAACGGGCCAAATGCGTAAAAAAGAAACTCTCCCAGTGACAGCAAAGGAGAGGGTGCTGTATTTACAGCTTCAATAGAGTTTCCAATTACAGCACTGTGAACTGTGCAGTAAATAATTACCCTTTTTCACAGGTACTCACAGCATGGCAAGGCACTACCAGAAGTGAGTCGTGATGCAATTTTAAACACAGAGAAACATAACTTAAATGTGACCTTGCAAGAAGTGTGATCACTCAAAAAACCATTGTACATAATTTAAAAGCAACTGTTGTGTAAATTAAATGTGAAGTCAAGCTTGTGTGTACAAGGTAAATCTTTGTTGGTGGGTTTTAAACAGCAAGCCAATACAGAGAAAACAAGTAAGCCACAATCTATCTTTGTCACTTTTTATCTTTTTACACTCTAATGCTCAGTGACATTTGGTTAGGTCAGTATGTCTCAATGCTGTTTTTGAGAACCACTGTCCGGAGTGTTTTAGTGGTGTTCCTGCTTTAACACACCTGATCCTGATTCAGATGATTGCAGCTAAACCTGTTAATCAGACATCAATTTAGATCTGGTGTGTCGAAGCAGGGAAACATCTACAACATGGAGGCAAGTGCTGTTTGATGATCGAGACTAAGAAACACTGTATTAGATTATATCCAATAAAAAAATAAGGGAAGCTTTATTCATGTTGCAGCTCCTAAGCTGCTCTGAACCAACCAACAACACAGGCTCAAATGGAAAAAAAATTAAAAACTTCATTCTGACATTTTTTTCCCCTATGTGGAAGTTATCAACTTTAAGTGAATCACAGTCTGATGTCAAGCTGGGAACCCTTCAAAAAGGTGCCCTTACCCAAAAGTCTGTGGAGGAGGATTGATGTGGGGTAACTAAGTGTTGGCTGAATGAAACAAGAAAATATATATAAAACTGAAAACTCAGTGGTGGTAGAGTGCATGCTCACACAGACATCAATGACACCCACCAGCTAGAGTGCAATGCAGTTACCCAAAAAACCTGTGAGGGTTACAGTGAGAAAGATAAAACTTAGAGCTTAAATTCATTTCTCTGTTGAGTTAAGTTTTGCCCCCTTTATCATGTGTTGCCACTTTGACAGTGAAGATTAAATGTGTTGAAGAGGAAAAAGATGTGCTGCCATGGCAACATGAGATACAGAGCAACAAGGACAAGACAGAACAGAAGAGTTGCAGAAGCACACAGTATACAGTGAAATGTGAAAATTTTGGACTGAAGGATCAAAATCGAGATATTATAAAATTAGATATGATAAATATTTCAAATATTCCAAATATTCATTAGTGAAAAATACCAATAAATGAGAAATCGTTCATTGATCACATTTAACTGAAAATTGAAGAAGACGACTTAATCTTGAGGAGGGAAAAATAAATTCCCAAATGTTGGCTAACATTAAAAAACTAATGTTTGCCAAAGATATAGACTACAAAAATAAACTAAAAAATTGAAATTTTAAGTTTTCCATCTCATTGTGCTTTGGTTTGTTTAACAAATGAGGCATGTTGTGACTGGAGAAAAAGACGCACCATCATCTTTCATTCACTGCAGTGTGTTGCTTTAAAAATGTGAGCATGAAGTAAATGAATGGAAAATGTCACTAACAGTTAAATAGCAACATGCCTGCTGTCTTCTGAGACACAGGGAGTCTGTGACTTGGACATCATACACAAGTCAGCAACAAAAAATCCTGCTTTCATTTGAGATTCAACAAAGGCATTAAATGTTTTCTCACATTAGGAATAAGTTTCGATTCACAAGACAAAGAGATGTCAAACTCCAGCAGGTTCAGACAGGACAATTCAGATCCAAATATCATAAGAACAGGACAAGTTTTTAGAGAAAGAAATGCCTCTTTTATAAGTCTGTAACAGAAGTTCTACAAACTCATTTTCTTTCAGCACACTAAAATATTGCAACTGACTGGAGTGTTAACTTTTCTTAAGACAATTTTTAAAACTGTATTAAATTTAGCAGTTTATACAGTGACAGAAATATTTTGGGCAGCACTACTTCACGCTCAACACTTAGATTATATTTAAAGGTACAGTATGTAAGAATTTTACAGTGAAATACTCACAACAGTCTAATGTCCCACCAATGTTGAAAGTAAAGTCACATTGTAACAGATCTCGATCTCAGTCGGCTGGGTGGTCGCTAGTTTCTGTTACTTTAAAAAATGCTAGCCCGGACCAGAATCATTATTTACACGTCCAGACTTCCTGGTTCCATAACGAGTCACATGTGAGTCTGCAAGGCTGCCAAGTCTTCAACACAAGCAGCTGTAATTCCACAACGACCAGCAGTAAAAAGTAAGAAAACACTGCATCCTTCCATCTGAGCAGCCGAGCTGCACGTGATGGGGTGTTCAAATGCACTTAGGAAAACTCAATTCCCAAAAATTGAACAAATACCAGAGAAACTATACAGGAATCAACCAGAACTGGCAACTCAACAGAAAAATCAGGACGGGGAGGGGGTTAGTGGCTGAGAGCAGATGTTTTTTTTCTACATGAACTGCAGGAAATGAATTTGACAAGAAGGTCTAAATCTTACATACTGTAGCTTTAAGCAAAATATCAGCTTCCTACTGCTGTTAATACACAAGTATCATTATCTAAAAGATGGCCAACTTCAAGGCAGCCATCAAAGATATCAAATATATTTGTAGAGAAAATATTTTCGTGAAATTCAGGCCAAATTTTTATACAAAAAAAGTTTAATTCGTTTTGTTTTTCAACAGCCAAACAAGGTTAGAAGTGCATGATATGAGAGAAGTTAAATGATCAATTTTATGCAGCTCTATGAATAAAAATGTCAATGCTCTACAAGCACGACTCAGATAGAAACCAGGTGTCATGCATCTGTATTGGTTTTCGAGTCGATCAGAAATGTTGGGATGTACTTAGAGACGCCAGCTGTTTGAGCAGTCACAGCGTCCCTGTTTATGAATCACAGCAACAACAGTGGCAAAAGACTGACTGTATGTGCCTGGGAACAGAGGGCCAATAATTGGCTGGACAGATGCAGCCTTTACTTCCACCTGAACACACTACATCAGCCCTGAAGGCAGCTGTCAGACATTCCCACCACCTGATTAGTGTGTCAGAGAAGCAGTGTGCCATAGAGAAAAAGAACCAGGAGACAGATATGATGTAGATCAATTTGTCTAACTCCCTGTCTGTCTACTCCATCGGTCTCTCTCTCTATGTTGTATGTGTGGCTCTCATTCACTTTGTCTGTTTCACACAACATGGAGCTTTTTATTAAGTGTAACGTTCCTTTTTTCCTCCTGGTGGTTCAAAATTCCTGTTGCTTTACCTCTTTTTATGTCTTAGTCTGCCCCCACTTCTTGTTGCTACACCTTTCCGAGTAGCAGCAAAAAGCAAGAGTCAGAGAGGCTACAGGACTTTTAAGTGTTCTGACTGATCTTGACAAGTAAGCAATTAAAGTAAACTGCTTGTCTTTGGTTTATTATTAGATACAGGCAGTAACAAAGTGAATTATAACCTTCAGATTTACTGCCTTCTAAAAACAAAAAGAAAAAAAAATCGACAGAATATTACTAAACTTTTATACTCATTTTGTTCTAAGTACCTTAAAAAAATTATTTTTATTTTACATGAGTAATTCCAAAATAATAGTTAAATAATTGACGTAATTATGTATTTGTTATTGGTTTAAATGAAAGACAGCAACCTGATGCAGTTTTATTACTGCTCTTAGAAAGCAGCAATGATGTTCATGTTTTCCAGATATCCTTTAATAGCTCATATTACAATCAGCATCTGGTATTATGGTGCTGTTAACACAGTCATAAGGAGGGTTGTTGGTTGCCAACTACCACTGAGCTTTTTTTTTTTACTTACATACAATATTTGCCAAACAAAAAAGTCTGCGTTAATCCCCTATCAGCCTTTGCCATCGGTTTTACTTTGAAAAAATCCCAGCAGAGCTTCACCTGTACTGTCAACGCATGTGTCAACCCCTCTACATTGACTCACCAGACAGGTGAAAACTGGCAAAATTTACAAGACCATAGAGCAAATAGACATGACTGCCCTTCATTTGTCGCTGCCCAAAAGATGCTTTGTTTGTTCTCTTTGGGGCCCCAGACCCAAGAGACCCTGTGTTGCCTAAATACGGTCTACTAAACACAAATCCCTACACACACAGTGTTAGTACTTACAGCCCACAGTTTGGGTGCGCTAAATATTACTCACAGAACCACAACAAATGTTCAGAACGTATGTATAACTGTGTCCAATATTTTAATAAGAACATGTTTTCTAAATCATAATTTCTAACATCTCAAACCAAATTTTTTTCAATTTCGACTCCACAAGAGTCTAACGTTAACTACTTCTTGCATATCAGCTCTCCACCTTTGTAGAGAGCCAGGTTTCTTGCACTGGGACTCATCAGTAGGGAAGGTGAGGGGATTCTTTGCAAACTGGTGTCCACATACACCTCCCTGATGAGGTGGGAGGCTCTGTGTGATGGCGTGGCTGTGAGAGTGTTCAGGATATCGCCCTCAATCCAAATGCTACAACAATTATCTGGAGTTACAAGCTGCTTTACTCACTGAGACATTTTTGCCAGGTTCTGGTAGACAACCATGTTCTGGTCAGAATGGACAACACCATGATGGTGTCTTACACAAACAGACAAGGAGATACTCCTTTACTGTCACTGTGTATCACTGTCCCACACTCTCCTGCAATGGAGAAACGAGCATCTGTATTCATGCACTTTCTATGCATCCCTCCAGTGTTCAGCTTTCATCTGATGGCTCAAAGGTCCCTTTGTGACCAAATCCAGAACATCTCCTTTGGCTTGATAAGTATTTTTCAATCCTGAAACCCACATTAATTTCAGAAAATCCTTTTATTCTAACTTTCATATGACTTTTTATAAAGACAAGATTCTCACTAAATCAATGACTTAACAAAGTTAAGCCAAAAGATCCTGGATTAGATCTTCCCAAATCCAAGTTTTCTCCTTTAACTTTTAGAAAGCCAATTTTTGAAATTACAACAACAAAGTCCAAATGCAAGAGTCTAAACTCTTCTTTTAAGGATTAAATCTTTTATAACTATAAGCTTGAGACAGAAAATAACATTTGTAAACATAATGTATGTTTCACTGTCTCAAAACAAGATCTTGTAACTGATTTGACAAGATATTCAGCCTCTTCGTCATAAAAACTCTCTGCTGGTTTTGTCTCTTTCAACTGAATGAGAAGGTGTGTCCAAACATTTGTCTGGTAGAGTATCAGGATGGATTTGAGCACACAGGATGTTTCTATAAACCTTTTATTGATTTTGATATTTCAACTGTAAGTTAAGAAATGCCAAACTGTGCCAGTAAGATTGGCAGTCTTACAAAAACCAAGTCAAAACAGAAAGCCAGCCAGACAGACAAAAGCACCACTATTTTTCACATGAGCAGCTGTGCTTTGGGATTTGTTCTTTACTCCTGTACTTACCAGGATTGTCCTTCTCTGATCTGTGGCCACTATGATAAATATACACTCACCGGCCACTTTATTAGGTACACCTGTCCAACTGCTCGTTAACACTTAATTTCTAATCAGCCAATCACATGGCGGCAACTCAGTGCATTTAGGCATGTACACATGGTCAAGACAATCTCCTGCAGTTCAAACTGAGCATCAGTATGGGGAAGAAAGGTGATTTGAGTGACTTTGAACGTGGCATGGTTGTTGGTGCCAGAATGGCTGGTCTGAGTATTTCAGAAACTGCTGATCTACTGGGATTTTCACGCACAACCATCTCTAGGGTTTACAGAGAATGGTCCGAAAAAGAAAAAATATCCAGTGAGCGGCAGTTCTGTGGGCAGAAATGCCTTGTTGATGCCAGAGGTCAGAGGAGAATGGCCAGACTGGTTCGAGCTGATAGAAAGGCAACAGTGACTCAAATAACCACTCGTTACAACCAAGGTAGGCAGAAGAGCATCTCTGAACGCACAGTACGTCGAACTTTGAGGCAGATGGGCTACAGCAGCAGAAGACCACGCCAGGTGCCACTCCTTTCAGCTAAGAACAAGAAACTGAGGCTACAATTTGCACAAGCTCATTGAAATTGGACAATAGAAGATTGGAAAAACGTTGCCTGGTCTGATGAGTCTCGATTTCTGCTGCGACATTCGGATGGTAGGGTCAGAATTTGGCATCAACAACATGAAAGCATGGATCCATCCTGCCTTGTACCAACGGTTCAGGCTGGTGGTGGTGGTGTAATGGTGTGGGGAATATTTTCTTGGCACTCTTTGGGCCCCTTGGTACCAATTGAGTATCGTTACAAAGCCACAGCCTACCTGAGTATTGTTGCTGACCATGTCCATCCTTTTATGACCACAATGTACCCAACTTCTGATGGCTACTTTCAGCAGGATAATGCGCCATGTCATAAAGCTGGAATCATCTCGGACTGGTTTCTTGAACATGACAATGAGTTCACTGTACTCAAATGGCCTCCACAGTCACCAGATCTCAATCCAATAGAGCATCTTTGGGATGTGGTGGAACGGGAGATTCTCATCATGGATGTGCAGCCGACAAATCTGCGCCAACTGTGTGATGCCATCATGTCAATATGGACCAAACTCTCTGAGGAATGCTTCCAGCACCTTGTTGAATCTATGCCACGAAGAATTGAGGCAGTTCTGAAGGCAAAAGGGGGTCCAACCCGTTCCTAGCATGGTGTACCTAATAAAGTGACCGGTGAGTGTATATTAATACACTGAATAATCCAATTAATAATAAAGATACATCAAGTTAAAATCAATACAAAGTGATTCAGCCCCTTTGTTTGGAACTGATCGATTGTTTGGTCATTTTGAAGAGGGATACGATGAATTTGTTCTAAACAGTAAGAACCAGTGACATCCCTTAAAATGATCAGTGAGTAGAAACAGCAAGAGGTCCTCTGACCAGATTAGGGTTTATAGCTAATAAAATTTTATGTACTTTTTGTGCCAATTTTAGGCATATGAAACCTCTCATGTCTGCAACTGTGAGAGAACACTATGTTAGGATCTTTTAAACCACTACAATTTTGTATGAGACCGTTTGTGCAATGTTCTCAACTGAATAACTTTCATAGGTCTGTACCACCATGTATGTGCCTTTGGTGCTGGTCTTGTCAGTCCATCTAATTAGGGGCAGTGTGCAAGCAGTTTTTCAAGAACACCACTTCATTAAAGTCTGGAAAATCCAAATACAGTGTACGCAAATATTTGTGAGAATAACTATTACTGCAAAAAAAGTGAACTGGTCAAATCCTCCAAGAACTTTATGACACGCACATTAACTTCTACCGATCCCGTCAGACGTCGTAGTTTGTGCACAATTGCATCATACACGTTGGGGCTGATGAATGACAGCAAGCTCTAGCAATCATGCACAATGTTGATTATGAATTATTTCAAATGCAAGGATGGGCATCCAGTTGTTAATACTCCTGGGGCCGTATTCACAAAGGCTCTTATCTTACTGCTAGGTGTTACTCCTAACTCGAGCTAAAAGGTCTTATGTAGGAGTTGTCGTCAAAAACCTATTCACAAACGCACTAAGAGCTACTTTTACATAGGACAAATCCCTAAAAGTAAGCTAAGAGTGACGTCCTGTTGCTATGGAAAACGTCATTTCCTATGCATGAGTAAATAAACGGACAGCAGTGTGATTGGTTGTTGAAGGACACGTGTGAAACCAGAAAATGGAAAACTTCAATGTCGATAAAAGCGTAATTATGAACTGCGCAAATAGCAGAAATAATGCATGACATCTTTGTGTCGGCCACGAGACTGACACTTCATACAACTTACACACAATAGCCTACTTACAGAGAGGGTGTTTAAAAACGAAAAAATGTGAAATGCATCATATTATGCGACAGACTGGCGTCCTATCCAAGGTGTACCCTGCCTAACGCCTCTCATAATTGGGATAAGCTCCAGCCCCCCCTCCACGTGACCCTGAATTGGATGAAAGTGGTATAGATAATGGGTGGATGGATGCATCATATTAAGGGAGTGATTGCAAGTAGGCTGTAAACAATTAGGCTGTCTAATTAGCACATCAGCCACATCTTAAATAGACCCCCTACTACCATGAAAAGAACCTCGTGAACTGAAAATGAGTGGCAAGAAAAGAACAAGGAAACCTAACTGGTCGCAGGACCAATTATTACTACTGGCACAGTTGATACTGGAGAGGAGGACAGTCCTAAAAGGGCAATTCGGAGCCGGGATTATGAATAAGAAGAAAAAGGAGACATGGGTGGAACTTAGCAGAAACATAAATGCATCTTATCCAACGGTGTCTCGAACGGCAGAAGACTGTGAGAAGAGATGGTATTCTCTACAGTCCCAATGTCATCTCGAAACCGCCGCTTATAAAAAGGATGCTGCTGCAACAGGTAGGCAATGTCCGTCATATAGGCATCCCTACATATGTTATATAAATTGGAAGACGTGCACGTTTTCTTCTTCTGTGGCTAAATATCTTTGTGTCGCTAAACATTTAATTTCTGGACTGATTGGGTTGTTACGTTTAGTTGGAGATGTGATTGCATCCCGCACCAAATATACAAAGAGTTTAATACCTACACGATTTAGTCGGTATCGTTTGGTCAATTCAGAATCATCCAGAGTGTCCAACATATTGTGTCTGGCTGCAGCCATTTTGGGAGTCTTTGTGAATCGGTCTTAGGGAGTTAGGAGTCCTCTTGACTTCTTTTAAGGACTCCCAGACTTAGGAGCTACTTTTAGGCCTAAAAGTGGTTGTGAATTACTTTTATCTTAAGAAACTAGGAGTCCTAAATTTAGGAGTTACACGCCCACATTTTTTAGGAGTTACTCCTAAATTCGCCAGTTAGGACCTACTTTTAGCCCTAAGATTCTTTGTGAATACGGCCACTGGTCTAGTATCAGTCCCCAGCCGTGAACATTCTAATTTGTGAAAATGTACTTTCGGACCTCAACCATTAAATATTTTAGCCGCCAAATTATTTGTGTATACGGTACATACAGTACCATATTCAATGTTTTTGCAAAAGTGATATCCAGCAGGAAGATCCAAATGTTTACTCCTAGTGGGCTAGGCGTATCGGCAAGCAACAGATCGGATGCAAAACGTTTCCAAATCTCCATGCGCAATCTACCACAAAACCCAATCAAGTCCACAAAAAAGGCAGAGCAGACCCTAAGCTTTAATGTTGGAGGTGGTGAAAGACACGCAGTGGTTCATTCAGTAATTAGATGGGCCCAAATTATTAATCTTGATAGATATTTAATCCCTATGTAAACTGCATAATCAAAGGTAATACAGTCATAATAGCAACAATATACAAACCTGGTGTTAAATTGTTTTGTTTGTTCACTGTTCTCAAGGTCTTCAGATTTTTTATTTAGAATTATCAGGACTGTTTAGTGTAGGTTAAGATTTTTTATAATCCTTTTTCTCCCCGCAGTATTCAGATCAGTATTTTCTTAAGTATTGGCATCAGGTTTGAAACTTTTTATTGACAATATAAATGAAGTAAAACAATCTTTTCTTTATTGTTTTGAACTTTTTAGTTAGATTCTATTGGATGTTTTAATTCATCCATATATTAGAACATTTGGAATAAGCAGTGCTTTTAAGTTTCTCAAAAAAGATATCTCATACAGGCGTGTGGCCATGTCTCCAGGTACCCCCCATCCCCCACATATGGGGTAGTAGTTGTGCCACTGTCAGCTCATCCTTTTATGAAATGTATAGTTTCTGTTAAAAAAACTATAAAAGATGATGCCAATCTAATGTGCCACCTCACATCAAAATGAACAATATCAAAAGCAGGTCTTCTCACATGTCCAAGCTGTATATTATTACTGGCACAAGTGGATGAAAACCAAGGAAAGATTTCCAATGAAATTATTGTTCTAATTCTCCTACTGTTTCTTTTTGTCCTACTTCATTTACTTCTTAAATTAGATGCTTACTGGTGTACACCAGAGCTCAGCAAATCTGCTTTAACTAACAAGGTGTCAGCAGCTTTTGGTGTCCTTTAGTATGATCAACAGCATCAGTGTTAAAGTCACAGTTTGTGCCTGCCATGCAAAATACATAGAGATTGGCAGGTTTACTCAGGAAACCACTGAAATGGCAAAATGTAAAAATATAAAATACAATTGACAGTTAATTTAAAGTGTTAAAAGTAAATTATTACCCCTTGGGTACTTGAAAAGAGTCTTTAAATTTTTTGGCAAAGCTTGAAACTGAACATGAGCTGGTAGGAAGTGTAATTAGGTGTTCAGGGAAAAAATCTCCTATTCACATATTACAGAAAAGAAAGGAATCTGATTGTGTCCAATTTATATTAAAACCATTTATCACAAGATATAATTTAATGCACAATGTCATTGTATATTTATATATAAAGCAGGTAAAAGATGGGCATTAAGAGTTTTGAAGAGTTTGCAGTCATTGCATTAAAGTAACACTTGTCTTCTCTGCATATATTCTCAAACCATAATGAACTTTAACAAACGATTCCAAGGCATGAGGGACTGAACTCTATGTAAGAGGAGAACCCAGTCACAGGGATTGCATGTGGGGGGGCACTTCATAGAACAAAAAGAATATGCACATCAATAGGGAGACACACTAATCAGGCCCATCATGGGGATGTCAATTCTTTTTAATGTTGAAAGTTCATAGTTGTTTTGTCGTGGTTCCATCTGATTTTCTGCCTTAATTAATTAATCAATACCATGAATACATTAAAGGGCTGCTTAACCTTGATTTCCATTTATAAATATCCTGAAGAGTAAGAAGGAAAAAAGCTGATATCAAGAGTATTTTTAACTTTATGGTCACCCTTTTTCTTTCATATAAAAAACATCTAAAAGCCAACTTCACAATGACATAAGCTCAGAAAAAAACCAGAAACTCAAAACAAACTGCCACAAATGTCACTGTACGAGAATAAGCATCTTTCAGATTAAGTTGGAGAGGACAAGATGTGAAAGTACAGAATGTGCTGAATCTGTTGATGAAGTTAAACAGGTATAAAAACGCAGTGTAAGAAATTTGTTTGCTTCCTTCCTTAAGGGATTTTTGTTGAGGAAGAATTAATTGTCTTCTGAAATTCTTCTAGCATACAGCTGGGGCCCTGGAGGTGCAGTAAAAACTCATTGAGTTATAACTATCTGGCGGGACAACACACAGTTTAACAATGTGATCAAATCTACTGTTTCATAAGCAAGCGTGACGATAAGATAGAGAATGAGGCCGACACTCGCAGGTTGTTACACCCAGAAGGATGACTTCACTTCCACATGAAATCAGGATTTTTTTCTATTGGAAATGAACCTAAACTGTTGATATATCCTGAAGGATGAGGCATGAAAAGCATAACAAAAACTCTGAGGTAAGAAGTAAATTGCTGATATAAAAGTCTTTCCAATGATCACTTTCATCTTAACTATCACAGTTATAAACATGAGGCATAAAGGTGCATTAGTCTTTGAATGAAGGAGTCCATATATATTTTTAACAGAAAAAGAGAAGTAGCAGAGGGGAACTCAAACTATTAAAGGCAAATTATAAAATTAGACAGTTTAATACAAAACCATGCAATTTGGATTTTTGAGCATTTTAAGTAATCTAAAGTGATTTTTAAGGGTTTTAAGCACATGTAGCAATCCTGAATTAGACACATCTAAAAAAGCTTAACACGTTAACATTTGAACCATTTGTTTTTTGTCAGACAACAAGAACTTATATTTGTTTTTCATCCATCTAAATGTAAACATTAAAGAAATCTTTGTTTGTTTTATGTTAGATACAAAATGTTTATGGAATCACTAGATTACCTGAACTGTTCAAATAAACTGATAGCTCCAAATCTTATTTGTTCTCATGCAGTTGCTTCATGAATTCCTGCAAATGACTCAAATATCATAAACAATATGGTTTTCAGTTTTTTTAAAGCCTGAGTGCATGTACTGCCATTAAAATGACTTTAGTTTTATTTTATGAAATGTGATTCTTTCAAATGAAATGTGGTACTTTAACACTGTCTACTTTACATTCCTTCAAGATATTATTTGTTTGTAGTGTTTTAGTTTGTATATGAATCCATAGCTCTGTAGTATGTACATGAACTCAATCAGCTGCAACATTGTGACAGTTTAAGTGAATAAAACAGCTTCTCTTGTTACAGTAGCTATATTCTGCTGAGAAAACAAGTTCCCTGACATTTACATGGTTGTTACACCAACAGCTGCCACTCATTTACATTGTTTTTCCACACAGAATCTGTACACTACCTTTAATTCAATACTCACTCTGGTCTTATTCTCTCTATGTGCAAGATTTTAACCTCAAGAACACAGATGATGGAGTTAAAAATGTCCCAGCTCCAAACACAAATAAAGTTTGACATTAAGTGTTTTTGAATAGTGGTGTTTTACACAGCTTTTATCAATCACTTTTCATCATAAAGCTCTCTTTACAAAACCAGCTCTTCTGTACAAACAGAGGCTTGAACTTCATGGTCACCTTAGCTATTTCATCCTACTGCTGGGTTTCTCGATCCCGACTAAGAGACCCAATGTAAATGGTAAATGTCCTGTATTTGTATAGCACTTTTCTAGTCATTCAGACCACTCAAAGCGCTTTAACACTACAAGTTTTACCCATTCACACAACCCGATATCTAAATCGGGGGGAGAAGGGAGGGGCTATCATTCATACAACCTGATGTACAAATTGGGGGGCAACATGGGGTTCAGTGCCCATTGTTGCCCAAGGACACTTCGACATGTGGTCATGGAAGCCAGAATCGATCCGCTGGAAGACGACTGCTCTAACCACTTAGCCACAGCCGCCCCAATGTCCATGTTCCTTTAACTCTCTGTCACAATGATCTGTATGAACGATGGGTTCATACAGATCTCCTAGATCCTAGAAAATCTGGAGTTTGTAGACACTCGTGGAGGGGGGGGCGTAGTTTCAGCCCACATTTGCAGGACGTTGATATAGCTGTTACTAGATTGGCAAGAGCAACTTCAGGCATAAACAAAATTAGGTGATTTTCTGCCTCCTGTTGGTCATTCAAGCAAGCAGACCAGAGGAAGGTATTAAGGCACCTCATGTGCACTTCATGGCAAGTTCAATTTATTATTAATAACGTCCTATGGCTTTCGGCACATTTTGTTGGGGAATAAAAGTGTCAGCTGTCTGTTAACTCCAAATTCTGTTGACCATCACATCTGCTTGTAAATTTGTGGAAAGGTTGGCAATTTTCAAGATGGAGCTAATGCCAGGACTCCAGCTGCACCTTCTACAGCTGCAGGATGAAGAGGAGGAAGATCTAGTTGGTGTTTTCGTTGTGAAGTGGCAAGAGGACCTGAAGAGAAGACGGCCACACTGGTGGCTGCAGCCAGCATCCAGAGGCAGCACCTTTATGGTCTGTACCTCCAGATGGACAGTAGTACTGTTTGCCGAGCTGCTGCACTGTGTTGCCCCACACATCATGAAAAGTGAGACGTGTAATTTTCTGGTATCAACAGTATTTCCCTGTGCAGTTAAATGTACTTTTATAACACAAATGGTGCAGAATCCAAAAATTTAAAGGCTGTTTTCTCTTTGACAATTTTGTGCAAAACGCACTCAAAAGGCATGAAAGCAGCTTTTATACATAAAAGTACTTCCACAACAGGGTGACTTGTTCAAAAGTATTCGACAGGTGTTTCTATGCAAAGGGTTTTCATGGCATGTTCGTAAAAAATCTTGGACAAGACCACCGACCTAGCCATGAACTACTGAATGGGCTACAAACACTGGATACGTATAAGGCTGCATTAAGGAGGCCATGGGAAATGGTCCAAAACATATTCGTAGAGTATTCGCAGCCGTTCGTATGGGTCATTGTGACCGAGGCTTTACTTGAACACATCTGGTTTCAACTGATGACTGATTAGCAGGCCTCTGATGACCTTTACAACGTTTTGAACAGGCAACGCAATCATTTAAAACCAATGTGTTCACAAAGAAAAACATCTAAATCCTGTCGAAAAGTAGGTCAGAAGAACTGGGATTGGGAAACACTCAGCAGTTATCCTAAAATTCAAAACTTAACACTTTGTTCAATGTCAGGTTTACAGGTAGTTTTTAATAATTATATTTCCGTAAGAAAAATCTACAGAACCTAACAGGTCTGCACACAGTTTAAGTGATGTGTTGCAGGAGGTCCGCCAAAAATAAACGTTTTAATCATCAACTTTGATACTACAAGGGGGACTTATGAACTTTAAAGGTGAGGCTGAACGGAAACCAGAAAGTATTTACAATTTGAACGGTAAAACAACACTAAACCCCGTTAAAATAAAAATAAATAGGGAATAATTTAAAAAGGGGGCTTTGAATTAATCAAGAAAAGCTAAAATAGTTGTCAAATAACTTTGTCCGCGATAAAAGAGACAATCGGGTTCTTAATTTAATCAGGTACACCTGCGTTACCTTTTGCGTTTGGTTTTGAAGATGAAAGCTGGTCTGTGTTATCTGTTAATACACTTCTTTAGAGTTACAAACCAAAGGAAAAGCTTCTAACATAAAGTATCCCTCTAACTATCGATTATTTAATAATAAAAGTGTCGTACCTTTTCCACGGGTTCCTCTGTGGCTAATGGCTGGTTGTCGTCGTGCTTAATTGCGATGCGTTCATGAACAATTAGAAAGGCCATGCGTTGCAGCGCTGTCAAAAACTTAAACACCCAGCTAGAATTTTACTCTGACTATGAAACATTTTGGTAGCAGTAGTGCTAGGACGAAAATATTTGAAATGTTTAAAATTATGGGTCTAACAAACAGGTTGCAAAGTGCCTCAACCAGAAACCTAACATCAACAAAGGTTTTAAGAGGTCTTGCTACTTTCCTGAAATTTAACTGTCAGTGAAGTATCCTTTACAGCCACCAACTTTCATGTAATATTTGTTCCAACACACAAGCAAAAACTAAAAGGTGGCAACTTTTTTCTTCAGTCTTTTTCAAAATAATAAAAATTTTCAGCAACTTCCCAAAATTACAACACATAGACAACAAAGTTAGGATTTCATCAATGACTGTTCAAGAACATACATTATCTCCTTCATTCATTCAGTTGCTATTTGTCACAGCATTTGTATATATGAGCTTTATGGATCGAAAATGTCAGTGTCAATTTTATCTACATAGCACTTTGCAACAAACAAAAGTTGCACTAAAGAGCTGTTCACCCACACAAAGTGATACAGAATAAACCCCCTGTTTGAAAAGCCATTTATAAGTGTGTCCTTCAAGCAGCATTTATGTAACATAATCTTTCAAGTATCTAAAGTGATGCAGCTGCTACAGTAAAGTATCAACAATGATTCAACTGAGTTGTTTCCCATTATCGTTGTGACTCTTTGTTATATATCCTCTGCTATGTTAGCAGATGGCCTCAGCCCACTTTTACTGAAGCCGAGTTACAGAAATAGGCCAAAAGAAATCATCTGGGACTGTTTTTCTGTGTGTCTCAGAGAAGTGCTGGACCTCACATTCACCCCTCTGATGGCGGTAGACACTACCTCTAAGTGGATACCAGGATATTTAATTGTCTGTTAATAAAGGTTTTGGAAACATTCAAAATATGTGTATTCCTATTTTGCCGTCAGCTTAGAGAACTAATATAATATACATATATACACATATATAATAGTAATATACAAGATGTTTATTTACAACCTGTGGGTTATAGAGCAATTAGGTTTGACAAGGAAAATGAGAAACCTGTGAAGGATGTTCCTTTGGAGGAGAAAAAGAAGTACAATGTGGGATTCATTTCAAAAACACACACAAAAAAACATCCACAGAATATTTCAAAGACATCATAAAAATTACATGTAAACTGTTTCATTTTTTATGACATAATGGTTGTAGATTTTTTCCTTTTTTAAAAAGTCAGAGAAGATGGACTTCAAAATGTCACAGTTTTTAAACTTTGTGTTAAAACCAAATGATATTTTTAAGGTAAATCTACACACAGACCGGCCCTAATGATAAAATACACGGTGGCACAAAGACTTTCTACAGCACATATTGGAAATTACTGCACAACATGGATTTTTCTCTTCTTCTTTTATTTATTTGTGAACTGCGCTCAGCTTTATACTCTGAATTCAGTAAGAAAACCAAACACAGATTTGAAGAAAAATTCTGCTCTAAACAAACACAGTTCTGAGAGGGTAATATGAGAATACAAAGAGCCAAACATCCCGCAGCACCCAAGTGTCAACTTTTGTGAGAATCCAGAAAACACACTGGGTAAATAGTGGTTTGACTGCTCAGTGACTAAAGCAAACATGTTTAAATCTTTGTGTTTGATGCTCATATTTCTCCCCACCTCTGTCTCCTGCTGTAAAGTGTTTGAATAAAGGATAGTCACTGCACAGCTGTCCCATGTGCCGCCGAAGTTAACATAAACATGCTCCTTTCAAATGATGCAGGGAGTTTAACTAGAAGTGTCCTGAGTGTTGTTGCTTTGGAACCAAAAGACTTTTCAAATTTTGTTGATGAAACAGCTGTAACCTTTAATTCTGCTACTGTTAGTCCCATTTACTATGTATGCTGCTAAAGAGAGTGTATTGACACTAATGTCAAAGTAAAATATAATCTAAAGCTTTTTAGATGGGACATTCTTGAAATAATCTTAATACATTTCTTTAAGAGGGCAGTTTAGTTACACACAAAACTATAAAGAAAAAAGGACAGAACACCAGACTCACACCACATGCTTTGGCCCACTTCACACCTCCCTGACAAGAATATTCTGTATCTGTCATGTGTGCGTGGAAATTGACCTCCCATCCACTCATCCCAGCCTTCAAATAAAACATTCAGAAAGCACATGGCAACAGCATCACTCTCTTACCTCGTTCTGAAGTTAGCCGGGTGTGGATGCCCATCATACAAAGATAAAAAGTCATATTCCTCCTCCACAGCAAAAGATTGAAAAACTATATGAATTCTGTTTCCCTCCTCAGCAACAATCACCCAGGTACAGTTCGCTCCATTCGGATATCCATATGGAAACCCGGGGCTTTCTATTGTTCCATTCCTCCCTTTTAATGTGCCTCCACAGGTGTGGATAAAACCTGGAGGGAAAGAGACCAAACATCAAGTTATTACTGAATGCATTTGAGGGTTTTTTTTGTAACACTTGCAGGATTAAAAGTGAAATACACTATAACACTTTAAAAGAGGGGATAAATTGGAGTCATTATTACAGAAAATGTGCTTCATTTTGATAAACTTCTCCTGGTGCAAGCATCAAAGCAGCAATAAATGAAGTGAAAAAAAAAAGTTGAACATTCATGTGCAGATGCTATGCAAAACACAACCAGTAAAAGTTCAGGTGCGCTACTTCTTTAACTGGAAAGAAATTACTCGGAAAATCCACTTTACTCTCATCTGGCAGAAGCTGTGATGGAAATCTGGCAACCAGCTGACAACGAGCCAAGTTTTGCATTTCCACGTAGGTTTTTTGTTTTCCCTTCGAATTAAAAAGAAATGAGATGGAACACCTGCTGCTGCAATAATGTGGGAAAGATGCATAATTGTTGGTTTTTCTCTCAGTGTTCTATCCCCAAAAAAGCTGGAGGTGCATCATTAATCCTTTCTTTTACTTTTTTTGGTGAAGAGCAACAAGCAAGGTTTTCTAATTTGGTGACACGCTATTAACAATTATAGATACAGAATTTCCTTTGCACCTTAAGACATTGTTAAGCTGAAAATCATTTCTCTTTATATAACAGGTCAAACATTAAACAATCACTGCCAAACTGCACAAATGTGGCTTCTTGTTTAATCAGTGTGGTGTTGATGTAAATATACACATGTATCACCGCTGAAACGCCTGAGTGCATCCAAAAAAGCAATCCTGTTCACACAGATTCACACTTCGTTTCTCACTTTTACATCTATTATGCTACCACGTTCACACTGTTGTACACTGACATATTCTCATACGCACTGTGTCATGGTGCAAATAGTGTGCCCTTTTTTATTGGAGGCTATCTCTCGTGTTGTCTAATGAAATCCAAACTTAATTAAGATGCATGGTTTACCCTGCACAATTTACTCCTGGTGTAATTAGCTTTTCACACTTGGTGGGTAAAGGATGTTTTGTATAGAGTTAGCCAAACACACACACAGACACACATCAGATCACTTGGCAGCGATGAAACTCAAAAGAGCCTTTAACAAGACAGACTGGAGGAATTTGTCCTACGTTCATATTCGTACATATACATGAGGAAACAGTCAAATATGAGACAAACTAGTTATTTATTTACCTCTCGTTGGCAATTCTATTTTAATTATTTTTGACAAATCTTTGCAGCTGTTCTCATTTGAGAAGAAACTTTCAGAAAAGCCCGCCCACTCCTAATTTTCTGTCACACAGAATCACGGCATACCTTCATAAACTTCTAAATAGCTGTCATGTCCTCAAAAACTCTTATGAACACACACTATTCACACTTTTACATGTCTGGTCATGTCTGGTGATAAATCCCTGTTCAGAGATCAGTTTTGGCTGGGGTTTATTGCATGTCTAATTTGCAATTATTTGCAGCAACACTGTGCAAACTCAATAATCATCATGGTAAATGTTGCACCTTTGATGCCCTGCCTATGATGAACCAACCTGTTACATGCTGCTTCATGGTTGCAGTGAAATACCCTCTGAAATATTGTTATCAGGACAAACCTCATGAATCATCCAGCCACATTACAAACACATCAGGAAAATGTGGATCTTTGATGGTGAATAGAAAAACTGGAGGACGGCACAGTAACAGCATGTAGAAAGAGATTTAATTGGATGGTGGATTCACATGATCTTTTTGTATTTCCATCTCAAAGCAAAACAATTCATACAAGTCCAAATGTGCACTATGTACAAATCAGCTAATGAAGAGGCTTATTTAAGACTGATCAACATCTGTAAATATATAATATATAAGCGATTTGTAAGAGAAATATGACTGGAAGCCTCTCCATTTGTTTTTTGAGGTGATCTGAGTAAAAGTTGTTTTGCTTTATTTCAGTCTTTTTTTTTTTTTAAAGTCATCATCTCCACTTATGTAAACATGATTAGAAAACATATTTCTCTTTTTATTGGATGTCATTACAGGACAGTGTAGTCACACCAAATATCAGTGGGTTTAAAAAAGCTTTGCAATACTTTTTCTTAATGTCCAGTGTAGCCTATCATTTACCGAGTGAGCTGTTTTATTTAAAGGCTTACTTAAACAATGTAAAGCCCGAAACATGTAATAATAGTAAAAAATCAAAAATTTGAAATTTTTACCTAATAATGATAGTATATTAATCCAATTTCAGATTCAATTTTATTGTAAAATTATGTAATCATGTAGTAAATAATAATAAATAGTGGAATAATAAAATTGGCATTTGCTACCTGAAGTACTTACATCCTCCACCAGAAGGCAGAAGACACATCCAGGTTTCAATTTGACAGATTTTTCAAGAAAGTACTTATCCTGTTAAAAAGGCAGCATTTTTAGAAATTTAGAAATACTTCTATTAAATAAAAAAAGGTTTTTTTAATATCCTTGGGTACATACATAAATCTTAGAAATGATTTTATCAAAATATAGGAACAGTATCTCCTCCTGGAGCAGGATACATTTGCAAGTTAAGTTACCATGGTGATGTGACATTGAAAAATTTCAGACTTTGGGCTAACATAGCGAGCTAATCCATTATTGTTGCTTCATGGTACAACCCTCTTATCTTCTGTGAACTTCCCTAACCTACATGGTTATGCTAAATTACAGCAACCCCTCTTTTAAAAGCTTCTGCAGGACAATTACTACCAACCCTTGATGTGTTCCAGAGAGTAAGAGAGTAAAAAATATATAAACCAAAGTCATGCACTTTTAATCAGTGATACTTAACCACAAGTGCAAATCAAATCAAGTAGACAAGGCTCACAACCACGCAGTTTTGTAACTGGGTAAGAGCAGCTTACCGTTGTGGGCTAACAGTAGCATGAAGTAATTCAGTCTAAGACCAAAATCCCAGACATCCTGTAAGTCTTAATCTATTTAAAAGAGTAAAAGTCAAGGAGTGTTTAGTTGTAGTTTAGTTGTTGGTGTTGAACAGCAGTTTCACAGCTTCAGGGTTTCAGCATTAGTCATCTGAGGAGCAGCACATGACTGATGTAAAATGTTCAGAGTCGTGCTGGGAGTGTGAAGTGCACTGCAGTGGTAGTTGGACTGACTGTTTTGATGTTCTGAGGATAACAGAACAGATGCTCACTTGCAAAAGATTTCAGCCTCCTGCTTTCCAACTTTCTTGTCCTCTAATCTGCACGTTCATAGGAGCAACATCAGTCCTGTGCCAACTGCACTTCACTCCCTCTACTCAAAGTCAGTCTGCATCAACTTGCTTTTTTACACATTCACTGCAAGTTTGCAGACACAAAAAAATATTCTGAAAACAAAAGTTTTTTCCAGGATCTTCATTTCTTTGTCCACCTTGCACAGCAACCACCCCAGCAGCTTCTCCTCACATCCTCTGTCCTCCCTTGTTTTTCTTTACTGGCTGAAAAGAAAAAGGTGAGCAACAATGTTTTTGCCTGTTTGTGTGTCTGAAGTTTTAGCAAAATATCTCATGAACTACTGAACAAATTTAAATCAAAATTAATCTACAACTGATTCATTTTTGGAGTCAATCCCCTTAAGAGCCACCACAGCAGTTTGACAATGAAAAAAAAATTTAAACATCTGTAATTATGTCCATTCAATTAAATATTTACGTAATAGAAGTTAGAAGTCATTCAAAAATTCTGAACATTTGCAGATTCTGCAAGATCTTGGGATTTTTTTAATATATTATAAATTTTGTGGGATTGCACGTATGCTTTCTTTTCAATATTTTACAAAAATCGTGCTATAACTCCTGCTAGGCCTTTCATTTTTTTACCCTCAGCAAAATATTATAAACCAGTATCCCTGTCGTAAATAATACATGATTTAATGTGAGAAGTATCACCAGCTTCTTGAAAAGCTGCATAAAAAAGAACAATATGAATATCTGTGTAGATAAAATGTCCTTATATATATGAGAGATGATACACACTGATCTATTCTGACTCATGGTGTCTTCTTTGAATTCCTACGTCACCACTCGGTTGCCCACTCTGACTGACCTAATGAAACTAAATGAAAAACACACAGTGGCTGGATGGTGGCGAAAATGGAGTTTTGAAATATAAACTGATGTCTTCTGATGCCAATGTGTCCTCAGCAGGAGGCAGGATATCCAGCGAGGCGGCTTTAACCATGCAAAAACCATTTTTCACCTCTGCGCCACATGTTTGATGTGGATAATAGATTGTTATAACTCGCTGAGGAAAACAGAGGCAGGGAAATGACAGTCACCTCCTACTCTGTGACGAGATGTCTAAAGCTGCGTGTGTGTGTTTGAGTCTGAACTGTAGGTGTGTGTTTGTTTGCATTCAAGAGGATCCATATTTATGCATGTTGCTGGCCTTGCGGTGCTTCCAGTTTAATTCAGCAGGTGAAGCAGAATTACTGAACATGCTGCAGAGAAGCCAGAGATCTGGGGCAGAATGAAATAGTTAATGAAGCACGGTACGGCGTGGATGGAAAATAAGATTGATGTTTGTAAACAAAATACATTATGCATCATAGCTGGTATCATTTTTGTTTTCCAGGCTTAAACAAATTTGTTACAGGCTAAATTGGTTATTTAAGCTTTACATGAAGGCTTGGAGTGTTAATGGAAGACAGACTTTCTGGCTTTTCTCTAAGAAACCCTCGTTTCTGAATAGATAGTTTCAGTTTTAATGTGTAAACCGGCAACATGTTGTTAACCATTTACTGCCGATTTGTGTTAGAGCATGAAGGAGTAATGAGCAGGAAATGAAAGCAGTTGTTGATTGCTGTTCATTTTATTAGGAGAGGAAAACACACCACTGTGCAGAGAATGACTGAAGATACAGCAGGTTTGAAGAACTGCTATTTGAATTTGATGTTGCTTTGTTGTAGTGAGGCTGAAATGTTTTCTGATATTTGTGTGTTTTTAAATTTCCGTCAGGTGACTAGTATAAGGACGAGCTTCAGATTTCAGGTTTCAGCCTACGCAGAGCTCACAGACTTAACATTTCACAAATCTAAGTAAGCTGAAGCTTGAAGGTGTGTTTGTTCAAATATGGATTACAGCTTAAAGTCTTTGGTATGTTTTTAATTAATGAAATCCTATTTCTTTTTATGCTCTTAGATTTCTACATTAACTTTTTTCTTATTTGGGGAAAATTTACTTTCACTTTCTTTGCCATTTAAATATTAACGCTACCGTTTTGACAGACTTGAAAGACATTTCTCTCTGCTACAGTGAAACACTTCAACTACAACTTAGACAAAAACACATGTCTATAATTAGTAATATTTACTGTGCTTTGATTTTTATATTTCCATCAGATTGCATTGATTTGTATCTGCTGTCTGTATTTAAAAGAGGCTGCATGACCATGCAGGTAAAATGGTTGTACTTAGTGCTTTTCCAGACAAAAAGAGATTCACACTGCTGTTTGTCATTCACACACACACGTTTGGTGGTGATAAACTACACACATGTTGTAGCCACAGCTGGGACACACTGACAGAGGCGAAGCTAACCCTAAAGGTGCATTCACACCGGCGACTTTGTCAACGTCAAGCAACGCTGATAATGCTCCAAATTTGACGTTTGAAGTTGAAGCTCATAACGCCTGCCAGTCAGAGCGCATAGGCTTAAAGCTCGTAAAGCCTGAGCGCGAAGGCGGGGCTTGCTTTGTTATCGGATGTTCGGAGCTATGGCGGATCATATTGAGACAGTGGCTTGGATTTATTTACTTCATAGATCTAGACAACGTCGACATCGGGTGCATCAGCGCCGTTTGTGGATACACCCCATTATTCAGATGCGTTCTGAGTTTGGTGAGTTTAACCATTTGCTCCAGGAGCTACGTTTTCCATTTTGGTTGATCCCGCTTCTTCCCGGCTACGTGCTGTGACGTCTTACGTCACTACGATGAGACGCTCTGATTGGTTGACATGCCGCTTCAAGAGCGTTAAGAGCGTCAAAAGTTCAGCTAGCTGAACTTTGACCTTTTCTAGCTTTTCTAGCTTTTCAAGCGTCAACGCCTGAAACGCTAGAAAAGCTTGAAAAGTTGCCGCTCATAATGCTCACAAAGCAACGCAGAGCTGTTGACGTCTGTCTGACGCCCATCCACCATAGACTTTACATATAAACTTGCCGCTTATGAAGTTGATGGTTGGGCCGGTGTGAACGCACCTTTACCCTCCGACCACCACCAAACACGCAGGATGAGTAAACTGTCTTGCCCAAGGACACAACAGCCAAGTGATCTCTTCTGGATGGAGCAGGGATTCGAACTAGTTACCCTCTGGTTAACAGACAACCTGCTCTACCTCCTGAACTATTGTCGTCCCACTATAAGGTTGCAGCAAGAAGGTTACAGGTTTGACAACCAGTCAGGGTCCTTCTGCAGAGTATGCATGTTCTCTGATGGTTTTCTCAAGGTGTTCTGTTTTCTCTTCCAGTTCAGATCCATGTTAGCTTGGTTGACATATGCCAGGTGGTTTGTTTCTGTGCGGTTCTGTGATGAACTGGTGACCTGTCAAGGGTGTGATCAACCTCCCACTCAATAACAATTAGAGATAGACACCTGCCCCCCTAACAACCCTGCATAGGATCATTTGATTATGGAGAATTGATGGACAGATGGATTTAAACTATATCACCAAAAGTATGATGACACAACTCTAAATCACTGAATTCAGGTGTTCAAATCCATTTCATAACCACCGCTGTATAGATTCCATCACCCAGTTAGACTAATTCTACAAACATTTGTGAAAGAATGGGTCGCTCTCAGGAACTCAGTAAATTTCAGCAGGGTACCATGATAGGACATCACATGTGCAAAAATTCCAACTTTGTGGGAACAGCTTGAGGATGGTTCTCTTTTCCAGCATGAACAGTAAGCAGGCCAAGTTTCATAAAGACATGGATGAATGATTTGGTGTGGAGGAACTTGACTGGCCTGCACAGACCTCTACTATATAAAACACCTTGGGGATGAATGTGAGCGCAGACTCCGAGCAAGGCTTTCTAGTTCAACATCAGTATCTGACTTCACAAATGCACTTATGGATAAACGGTACATTTCCATAAACACACTCCTAAACCTTGAGGAAAACCTTCTAGAAGAGTTAAAGTTGTTAGGATTCCCATATCAAACCCAATGTAGTAAGAGTGGGATACCATTAAAGTCTATATGTGTGAAAAGACAGATGTCCAAATACTTTATAGCATATTACAGCACAATATAATGAACTTCAGTATTATCAATTAGCTGTACTCCAGTGTATCTAATCTAGAGAAACCCTTTTTCTCAAAGAAATCTCTGTAAAAAACAGTAAAAAAGCTTTTTCAGCTTTTTGTTAATAAATTTCAATTCACTGCTGAATAAAAACTCATATTCACACCATCTTTAACACCAGTGAATGTCGGCCTCTGGGATTAATAGAGCCAAAATTGCACATCGTCCTCAAAGTATCAATTGAGTTTGGAACTGAAGATTTTAAAAAGATGCATTTCTGTTTGTTATTTTTTTTATAGCAGAAGATAGTAGAAGAACACTCCCTGCAGCACAGTTTTACATGCACTTTGTGAGTTTTAAGGCCCGTCTCTATCCCATGACTCTTTGTTTTTAATCTCTTGTTTATGCTGCATATGACAAACAAGTCAATCTGAAGATACAGGTCATCTGGGCAACGTTAGGAAACTTCACTTGAGAGAGGATGTATTATACCCTTTTCTGCAAGCTGACACAATTTTCTGAGGTCTTAATGAAATCTTGGGGATATGCTTTAGTCAATTATATTACAGGATTAAAGTAACAAAGCTCTCTAACGTAGACTGTCTTTTGGGCTTTTCTTTTTTTTCCTGTCCAGCTGATATTTGAGGGCGTAGCGAGACACTTGACTTCACTCCTCTCGTCTCTTCTGCCTCTTGTGTGTTTTTGGAGATGACTGTACAAACACAAATTACTCTAACCCTTCACTTCTCAGCCTGACAGTTCACAACAGCAAACCAAACACAGACAAGCAATCAGCAAACACTAAACAAAAAGAGCCTGCTTATGTTTGCTTGAATGAAGTTTGACCACGGAGGAGCAGTGATTCCCTCTTTAGGCCAATTCTCAGTGTAGTAATGAGATGATCAGGCTGAAGTTATTAAAATACTGAACCACAAATACAAACTGAGTAGCAACACACCCAGCTGAAGAGGGATCAATACATGTGGCTGAAGTCGAATATTTGGCTGTAAATATACGTCTTTAAAATCAGATAAAAGGAGAGCTTTCATGATGTGTCCTGTTTGAAAGAGAAACATTTGCAGGAAAAGGATCAAAATCATTTGGACTTTGATCCAGAAACTTTCCCTTTTTTGGCTCCACATATATATAAATTCAGCCTGTGAAGGCACCGTGTCGTTGTGCACGTGTCAGGAGCTAAGCAGCAAAGGAAAGATGAATTTTAGCGAGGTGAGGTTTCCTTGAACTCTGAGTAGTTAGAAGATGTTTCATGCCTTGTTGCACTTTTCCTGGAAAAGAGCTGAGTGTTCACTGAATGTTTTCTGTAGCTTGTCAGTTAAACATTTCTTAAAGAGGCCCTTCCATTAAAAACTGTTTTTCTGAGGTTTCTGTTGAATATTTTAGCTCCACAGGTGTTCTTACCTTCATAGTGGGTGTGAAAACAGGTCAACAACTTCTCTTTCAGTTTTTATCTCTCAAACTACGCAGGTGGCGATAACACCCGAGTTCTCCCGAGTTCAAACGGCCTGTATCTGTTTCATCACAACTCCTTTGTTCATTAGTATTCATCAGCTCCTGCAGTTGAAACCACGCCTAGCATGCTGCTGGCTAAAAGCTGTAGCATAAGATGTAACAAACAGGAAGACACGAAGTCTGACGTTGCCATGCGCAGCGGGGCAGGAAACAGTGTTCTTTGCTCTCATAGGCTAGTTTGTTAGCCAATCAGAGTCCAGCAAATTCGAACAATGAATATGAACGAAGCCTGATGGAAGGAGCTTGAACCACACGAACTTTAATGCAGACAGATTGAAAGGTCTGTTAATCAATATTTCCTGACGTTTTTTAGATATAAAATATAAATATAAACAAATATAATATACAATACAATACAAATATACAACAAATACAATATATAAAAAATAAATACTTAAGTTGGTTAATACTTAAGATATAACCACAAAGTCCTGAAATGTGTATGAAATGGCCTCTTTAAAGAGGCCAGCAGCATGCTAGGCGTGGTTTCAACTGTGGGAGCTGCCAAAAACTAACGAACAAAGGAGTTGTGACGTAACAGATACAGGCCGTTTGGACTCAAGAGAACTCGGGTTTTATCACCACCTGCGTAGTTTGAGAGATAAAAACTGAAAGAGAAGTTGTTGACCTGTTTTCACACCCACTATGATGGTAAGAACACCTGTAGAGCTAAAATATTCAACAGAAACCTCAGAAAAACATTTTTAATGGAAGGGCCTCTTTAAAAGCTCCTTTTATTTTCACTTGTGACTTTTTGCTTGTGAAACTTTATATAGTACTAATGCAGCTGGCAATTTTCAGATGAAGATTTAATTTTGTATTATTCAAATTAATGTTTAACACTATACAAATGGTACGAGTCTAAAATTAATATTATCTTTATGAAAACACAAGAGTCTGTTTATTAACAATCACATACATGGGGGGAATGAGTTGTACTACTTGAATGCAATGCACATGCATAAATGAAAATTCACTGCAGTGTGAACTAAATTATTACCAAATTGCATGAATAACTAAATAACCCTAAAATGCACAATTTCAAGCTTGAAAAAGTAATGATCCCTGTTCTGAGCTCCACTTGGACCACCAGTTAAATCAATGCTAGTTTTACCATTATCCTTCACATCTTTTCATATGTTCTCTGAAGCAAATATTCCAGCTGCACATATATTAAAACTCCTTGTTTTTTGTTGTTTTTGGCAGGTTTATTGTTACATGCATGTGTCTGCTTAAATTTCCACATTTTCCCACTTGAATATATCCAATCAGAGACCTCCGTAGCTCCAGATGGCATTTTATTAACATTTATCACAATGACCTGTCACCCAAAAAGTATGGGGGAGCTATTGCCCTTCTCACAGCGATCATAGTTAAAGTGCAAAGAAAAAATGACCTACACTGATTTGCACCTGATCTTAAAAGATGAGTCAGGCAGTATAGAGATAACCATCAGCACAGCCTGGTGACAGAATACTGAAGCAATAGCACTTACCCAGCAAAACAAAGGTCAACAAACATCCCTCCAGGTTTCAATTTGCTGCAAAGATTCTGTTTTAGTCTTGCATCTACACCTTAAAAAAAAAATAAAATCATGCAGTAAGAAGGAAAATTTTTGTGATACTACTCTGATTTTAATGTTTTTTTAAAACCTTCTACTATAACCATATGATGCTGTTCATAGAAATGGGGGCAGGTATCTATCTCCACTCACTTGGTGAGAGGTTAGGTGCACCCTGGACAGGTAGCTAATCCATGAAAGAACCATAAACACATTTACACCAAAGGTCAGTTTAGAGTAGCCAGTAAAACTAACAAGCATGTTTTAGGACCGTATAGGAAACTGGCAAACCCATTCATGTCCTGGGGGATCTTTATTCCACCAGCTCATGTTTATAACAGCAATGTGAGCTGAACAAATCAGATCGTCATGACAAGCTGCAAAAATAAAATAAAAATCAAATTCCAATGAAAGAAGTCTGCGTGACGTCAGCTGTTTATGTGTTTGTTTTGGTGGCAGTTTTCAGCAGCAGCATGTTGGATCTGATGTTCAAAGGCAAAAAAAATTACTATTTATAACCTTTCTAAATACACTCATCATTTGAAGGCAGCATGATACATCAAGAAATGTGTTTGTTTATTAAACAGTTTCCCATGAAAGTTCTTTAAATAGATACAACTGAACATCCTGGTGTATGTTCGAATGGAGGATTTGTTCAACTTTGCTTACAATCGGACCTTGAACCATACGCGGGAAAAGATATGTCCTTTGAGTGTACACCAAGGGCAGGGTGGATGGAGTGTGTGTAGTCATTCTACACCTGGGCCATCAAAAGACCTGCCATGTTTCATCACTGTAAAATGTGTAGCCAAATGAAGAGGAAAGTATTTCCCTGGTCAACTAGAGTTTGTCTTTCTTCACTGTAAACATTAAATTTATCGGATGACTGGAAAAATTATCTAATGAAAGAGTGATTCAGCTAATGATCACGCTAGCAGCGGGATCTATAAGCAAAGTCATCCACATAAAAATACATGAACATGAGGGAGAGGCATGTTTATAAAACATTTGACAGATGCATGTAGACTCAAATCTTCCACTAAAGAGGTTCTAAAGCTGCACTGAGTCATTTGCCCCCATCTTATGTCTCATTGTTGAGAGACAGTTAACATAACAGAAATTAAAATGTACAATTAGATATGAAATGGGCAACTGTGTGGAAAAATGTTTGTCTTCAGATGGCGCAGGTAAACACAGGTCACATGATTATCTTACGTAACACCAGAATTTCATCTCACTGAACTGTGACTGTTGGAAACAAATTGTGAACATCATCCACAAAGGAGTGTCCAAAATGTTTCTTATTGCTGGAATTTGGATGTGCAAATTTTTATTTTTCTGAAAATAGTCTCAAACTAGCTGCTGGAACCCGTCAAGGGATTTAGTTTCTGTGAGTCAAAGAGTGCAAGTAATGTGAAACAACTCTGAGAGGGCTGTGATCTAATGACTGACTGGACACAAAAAAAAGAGTCTTTGACATTTCAAGCATGAAAAAATTGTTAATAACTGCAAACAAATTAAGCAGCAATTAAAACGCTGTGTGACTGAATGTGGCAACCTTTTAGTAGTTTCAATAAATCAAAAAATTATTGTAAGGACCAATTCAGCGTGATTCCAACTGAAAATTAGCATTTTTTCCCCCAATTTTATGTCTTCAACTAGTCGCCAGTTGTTGCAGCTCAGTAAAATACTGGTTTAGGCTCTTCAATGTCTACTGTGGATGTTTCCCAAATGTAATCATAACAAATAATCCAGTTGTGCTTGTTTGCCATCATGTATGATGAAGCCTGTTCTGCTCTGTGTTTTCTCAAGGATACAGTCAGTCTCTGCTCTGATTTAAGTTGGCAATTTTTTATAGAAATACAAGAATTTTCTCTCAAATATTTTTGACAAACGGTGCCCCTGGAAATAAAACAGTGATCTAAAAACGAATATTTTTTCATCAGCACAACGATGAACATGACATTAATGACTGTAAGAGGTTCAAGAAGAACCTGAGTAGACAGAATTCTAAAACTGATGTCTCCCTACAGAAAAGAGATTTATCTGCATGACTGTGCTGCACCATCACAGTTCATACTGATAGAATGTGAATAATCGCAGCCCCTCACTACGCTTGTCTGCATGCTTGATGAGAGGGAGATGTTCACACACAACAAAAACAGAAAAGAGGTTTTCCAGCAAATGACTATTACCTCATGAGTGTGTCATTGCAATTTGGAAAAAGGGGCTCAGAAATATTCCATTTGGTGGTTCTAAATTGCCAACCACTGAGGTGAAAAATACTAAATTCAAATACATTACCACATTTAAACAAACCTGACACACACACACACACCAAACAGTCCCTGTAACACTAGGAAACAACAGTGATTGTGTGTCTGGGTAATAACTGTTTCACAAAACCAGTGTGTTGCTGGTGCTTTAGCTCCTTTAAGATACAGTGTTAAAACAGCAGTCCTGACTCAAAGTAGCTACTGAGCCGTGTTGCACCTGATGCCAGACCACCACTGTGAGAGCCGCTTTACACCACAAAACTGTGAGGCAACAGCACATCTAATAGGATACTTGTCTCTCCAGCCTCCAATCTCCCAAACAAACAATAACATCAACACTTCACTTTCCCAGAAAAGGGAAAAGAAAAGAAGCAACAACAACGAGAAACAATCTGTCTTCTTCCACCTCAAGACAACTGCAGAGGCTAAAACATTATTCGACAGTTTTTACTTTCCAGGTAAACATCTTTTTTTCCAATAAAAAGGCATTTCTTGCAACTTGCTGGAAACGAAGTTACAGGCTTACAAACAGCCTTATTAACGTTCAGTTGGGCGTATACAAACATATATATATATATATATATATATATATATATATATATATATATATATATTTCCCTTAATTTGTTTGACCATTTCCACACAACCTGCTACCCCTGCAGGAAAGAAAAGCAGCGGAGGCAGCAGTTTAGTTCTGCAGATTTAGATCATCCATGCAAAAAAGTAACAGATGCTGCAGATTTAACACTTTCTACACCTGCAGGCAATAGTTACTTATGAATCTTCACAAACTTTGCTGGGTTTTTTTGTTTTTTGGGGGGATGTGCGTGCATGTGTGGGTATTTCTGCTCATCTGTATTCATAACCTCTTTGGTTAAATAGATTTAATAGTAAAATCTGAGTATTCCTGTAGCAGTAACCTGTGGTGATAAATTGATATACAGTACAAATTGAGATACATTACATTCCTCAAGCATCGGTTTCATGGAGAAATTTCTCTAAAATTTCCTTCTACGCGTTTAAAACTTTGCCCCAGTCACAATTATAGCAGCAACTAAGTAATAAATAAAAAAATTTAAATGTTGCCTTTGACAGTTGACCCTCTAGTTATCTTATTTGCTAACCAATTAAACCAGTGGTGTCTGATCCTGGTCCTCGGGGGCCACGAGTCTGCATGTTTTAAATGTTTCTCTGCGCCAACATGCCTGGTTTAAATTAATGAGTGACTAACGGGCTTCTGCAGAACAAGTAATTTAACCATTGAATCAGGTGTGTTGGAGCAGAAAAACAACTAAAAAACAACTAACAACTAAATTAACAATAAATGACTAAAGGAAAGTGGTCCTCGAGGACAACAATTGGACACCTATGAGCTAAATGTTTCTGATATATGGTACTTATAAGCAAATTTTGGTATCTAACAGACTTTCAGTATATCCAAAGTTATGACCTCTGCATCAAGGTCAAGGCCTGCTCCATCTACCAGGGACTGAACATCATGCAGATACTTAAATACACTGATTCTCGATAGGTTTTTCCTTTTTCAAATAAAACAGCAAAAACAAAGTCAATTGGACGAGAAACTTTTTAAACCTGCAAATTTGAAATGGCAAAAAACATGATCTAATTCACTGAGCTTTACAATGTGAGCAGAAATAATGCTGTGATTCCATATTTGGAAGGACAGGGGGCACATTCTGACTCTGCTGCAGCTGTAACCTCCGAGTTATTACACGCAAAGGTTACAGTAGTTACCAAAAATCCTTACTGTGCATTAATAGATACTACAGTTTCAGAAACAGAGTCAGTTGCCCTGTACTTTTGTTTTTCCATCAACACCAACACTAAACAACTTTTGTTTTGAGATTTATTGAAAATGTAACTGAAACCTTGTGAAACTGACACTGATGCTCAGAGTGTCTTGGCAACCTGCCATTCAACAAGTGTTGCAATCCACACCTACATCTCGACTTGACAAGTTTATCTGGGTGAAATCAAGTCACAGCCTACGGAAAAAACCCTCTCAAACTGTTTTAAAAATGAAATTCTTTGAATCTGTTGTATTTGTTTTAATTCTCATTTGTGAACTTTTTCATTGTAAAATGTCTTTAAATGTAAAAGAAATAAAATAAAAATCTGTCATTTCACTCGTCTAGGCTGCTCTTGCTGTCCAGTATTTGCAATTTCCACAGATTGGACTGAAAGCGCAGTCCTAAAATTGCTGTCCTATTTTTTTTCCCTGCAGTGAGAAGATAGTGGTTCACTTTTTTGTGATGGCGTACATCCTTGTGTCTACTCTTACAACAAAAACCTAAAACTGTAAATACAAAAAACAGAAGCTCGCAGGTTCAGATACTGGACCACACTTACAAACTTAATTTGCCTTTCAAAGTTACAATAATGTAGCTAATAAAAACCCTGTCAGCAAGTGTATGTCGTAATTCTTTTTAAACTGTGGCTAAAAATGTACTTTTAAAAATGTAGCTCTAGAAGAGAGGCTAATCTACACAGGATGACACTCCTGGAATTACATTAACATTCTATCAATAACTTTTCTGCAGATTTCTGAATCTGTTTTTTGTCTGAAAATACACTTTAACACCACACAAAAGTCTTCGGGCTTCACAGAAGAGCTGAGAAAATCTCAAAAACAGTCAAGTCAGCTCACAGCAGTGTGGTACTCATGAAGTAATATTTTTTCACATTTGGATCTGTAAGCATTAGAGGTAATATGACTCAACATTTATTTGCTGTACACTCTCAGAAATAGAGGTACGAGACAAGTACATTTTTGTACCTATAGGTAAATTATTCCCGCAAAAGTACAATATTGGTCTTTAAAAGGTCAGAAATGTCCCTCTGAGGGTTAAAATTGATATAAAGTACAAATTTGTACCATTTCAACTGCACCTGCAACCCTGGCCAAGGCTGGTTAATCTTCATTTTATTAAGTTTCATCAATCATTTTCAATATTATGTTTCAGAATGTTGATTTAAAACTTCAAAATGTGGCATAATTTTACTGTTTTAGTGGAACAACTTCATAAGATACAAAAATGGACCTGGACTACAGGGTACACCCCCAGCGACAAGAAGGGTACAAATTCTTGTCGCTGGGGGTGTACCCTGTAGTCCAGATCCATTTTTGTATCTTATGAAGTTGTTCCACTAAAACTGTAAAATTATGCCACGTTTTGAAGTCTTAAACCAACATGTAAATCATAATATTGAAAATGATTGATGAAACTTAATAAAATTGAGATTAACCAGCCTTGGCCAGGGTTGCAGGTGCAGTTGAAATGGTACAAATTTGTACTTTATATCAATTTAAACCCTCAGAGGGACATTTCTGACCTTTTAAAGACCAATATTGTACTTTTGAGGGAACAATTTACCTATAGGTACAAAAATGTTCTTGTCTCGTACCTCTATTTCTGAGAGTGTATGATTCTAATATTACAGTTTTTCTCCGTTGCTTTGGAGCATTTCTCACAACAGAATTGAACTTTTCACAACAGTCAGTGCAACCTCCACCACATGTAGTCATTTGAGCACAACCTAGTGACAGTTTCATGTTCATTTCATCCAATTGCTGATGATTTTGGACATGAAGCAATTGAGTAAGTACAAAAATCTGCAAAATGATCACTTTTGACCTGTTTTTCATCATGTCTATCAAAATGCACTATACTTGTACAGGCTAAATAGTCATTGTTCATACAACTAATAATCTTCATTTCATTGATTGTGTCATTGCATGCAAAATTGGTGAACATGTTGTCAAACATTTTTTACAGTTATTTTAAAAATGTTATAATTGTGTTTCCGTGAAAATGTCCATAAATAACTTTTCTCAGTGAATCTTATCTTACACTGATGAAAAGATGAGAGTGAATTATTAGTTGCAAACAATAACAAGCCTCTTCTTCACTGTTGAATCACATGAACCCAAACTTTACAAGTACAGTATATACATACACCTGAGGTGCATACTGTATCTACAGAACTACAATACATGGAAGGTCAGTCTCATGGAAGAGGGGTGTGGATGGGGGAGGAAGGGAACCAAACCAGGGAAGAAGAGGGAGAACAGGCCAACCACATAGAGAAATTCCTGATGAAATCAGGTAAACATGTGGATCATGTGGTAAATCACGGCCTCACAGTGGCTGAAGCTGGTCGAAGGGTGCAGCCAAATGTTGGAGAACCACTGTGACATTTGTCAGGAAAATAGGTGAACATAGTGTAATTTAGGGTTATTCAGCACAAACTAATTTGCTCTGCACCATCAGAGTCCTGCAGAGGATGGATTAGAGATTCAAGAAGATACTTTCCTCGTTGCATTTAGAGAGTTGATATTTACTGTGATGTAGATGAAAATATGTGTCCAGAACTTCCTCAGTTGTTGCAGGAAGTACCTCCTCTGGTACTGGAGCACCAGAGCTTTTGGTGAGGTAGCTGATGTTCAGAAGATGAGACTGATGAGGGTGGAGTCATCTGCAAACATCAGGAGCTTGACAGACTGATGACTGGAGGTGCCTGCAATAAGTTTTACTGAGCCAAAGGGAACTTATATTTTTGTTGTAAAAGTTTTTTTTTACAGGTGCATGATGCAATGAACAGTTGCAAATATACAGTAAAGTGCATTTAGTGTCTTGATTTTATTTAATTCTAGCTTTCAAAATGCTGTCTTGACTTTACATGACATTGGGAAGAACTTCCAGAGTCATCTGTCACAATGAAAACATGTTCACACCATCTGACTTTTGACTCAAAGATGCTGGTGTTGTAACTTGTAATTTTGATGGCACTGACACTTTCATGGACATAGAACAAATGATCCATTTTTAGAAAGTGACTTGCTTTTGCAGGTCATCCACCATGTTCTGCAGTTTGCACTAATTGTTTTGAGAAATGCCTTAGCAGTGGTGAAAAATTTAATTCTGTTGTGAGAAATGCACCAAAGCAACAGAGAAAAACTGTAACTAGATGATGAAGACCCATGGCTTCCAGACTGATGGTAATCATGATCTGAAGCTGAATCGTGAAGCTGAACTGTGACAAAAATCTAAAAAAGCAGAGAGAAACATAAAAGACTCAAGCAAACTATGAACTTTGCTCCAAATGGAAATTATTCAAAACAAAAATGCAATGCAGAACATTTCATTTTTTTGGTCAAGTATGTTACACACTAGGAAACTGATCACTGTGTTTCACTCGTCTCTCAGAAGCATCTGTATGGTGCCAGGGAAGGAGATTTGGGGTTCAGTAAATTGCCTGAGAACACTTTGACACATGGACTGCTGGGGCCTGGGATTGAACTGCTCACCTCCCAATCAGAGGACAACCTCCTTGTCCATCAGGCTACAAACACCCCCAAAACCCCAAGAAAAACCCTAAATAACACTTTCAGTGGATGATGGGTAAATAATGAGCTAGAGGTTACTTCAGTCTCTTCAGAACCTTCTATTGACAAAAGGTGAAAAAAGTGAGAAAATCTCATTCAAGCTAACCGAAATTTGACCACACTGCAAGTGGTGTTGTTGTCAGTAATGATCACATGGAAAAATGTCTTAGACGGCAACATTTACTGTAACCAGAGTTAGAGTTTGGACAAGTTTCTCATTTATGTCTCAAAAAAGGGTGAAAAGAAAAGACATAATATACATATACGGATGGACGGACGGACAGACAGAGATAGATAGATAGATAGATAGATAGATAGATAGATAGATAGATAGATAGATAGATAGATAGATAGATAGATAGATAGATAGATAGATAGATAGATAGATAGATAGATAGATAGATAGATAGAGGTGGCAACAGTCTCAAATTAGAGAAACAAATACCTGCTATGCTCATTGTTTTATGTTTATTTCTGTTAAAATACGCTCCAGTATCATAGCAACCTGTATTGTCTCCTCAGTTACCTTCACATCACCCCGCTCTGGTTTTCTGACCATTCGCCTTCTCTGTCTGTTCTACTGTCACAGGTCTCGATCCAGCCGACAGCCAAAAAAAAAAACAAACCCATGTAGGCAGGTTTACATGGTTACATCTTAGAAAACTAACACCAGTGAGAATTTATTACCAATTCTGACTTAAACTTAACTAAAAACATAATATTTTGCTTATTTAGGCCTTCAAATTGATCCCAGTTAAAATGTTAGATCACATTAAAATATACCTTGTATTTGGTTTTTAAAACATAATTATAAAAATATCGATTTGAGCAATTGTTCAATCAAAGTTGAACAAATGCAGAATTTTTATTTCTGAGCATGTCCCTAGAGAGTTATGAAATATTAATCTACTCAGAAAAAATGGCTCCTGGGCTGAAAGATGCAGTCCACCTTGGATCTGTGGCCTTGACTCTGGAAACAGCCTCCAGTAAACTTATTACATTTAATCTCAACAAACTGTTGGCTATTTTTCTTCGTGAAGACAAGATATTGCCAATATCTCATCGTAAAGAGAACTGCCTAAAATGTAAGTGACTTAAGCAGAGCCAGTAATCTATATCCGACCTTCACTGGAACCCATCAGCAGCATCTCGGAGCTTGGCCCAGGACTAGAGCCACAGGCAGGAGGCCTGTGAGTCAGCTCAACTGCTCTTTGATACTGTTGATGTTGATGGCAGACCATAATTCCCTCCACTGCATTCCTTGTAGACGGAGTATAATTACACAAATTGTAATCCTGATTAGCCTCAGTAGCCCTTCCATCTTGTTTACATAATCTGACTGAGATAAAGTCTCCATCAGTAGCTTAGTGACCAGATTACAGTCAGAAACCACCTGATTACCAGCAATTAGTGATTTTCTGTAACCAAGTTTTTAAAAAGTCACTAATTGACATTTTTGGAGACTACAAGTTAATTTGAGAAATATTTGTTTTCACAAAAATCACATGTTGAACAAAAACTGATGGAAAGTTTTAAATTATCTGCTCGCTAATTGTTCGCTGTGATATTGGAAACATTCAGCTTCGTTAGTTCTCTTGTGAAATCAGCCTTCAGCTAAAACAAAAATCAAGGTCCTTCTTGCTTTCAGCTCCACAGACAGAAACCAATTATCTGGTTAGACCAAGACTAGCTCCATCTAAAACTATTTCAGTTTATTAAAGTACAGATTTAAACAGCATCCATTTGTCTGATAAGAATACAGAGTCAGATGCAGGAAGCTGTGGCTACGACTCCATCACAATGCCATGACTATCCATATGCATGTGCTGCAATGTGCAGGGCTTTGCAAAAAATGCAACGGCGTCCCTATTGAAAAATCAGCTGATTACCATATGATCAATAAATTCAATACAGTTGAAAAGATCAAAAGAAAGATAAATGCAAATTTTGGTCTCAGGAGAGCAGAAAGTGGATCGTCAGCTTAAAGTTGGAGTGTAAGAAATCTTGTCATGGAATTCATCTCATGAAAAACAAAACACAATCTTCACAGTATATACGTCTGATTTAGTTTCAGAAACCAGTGATCAGGTGACACAGCTGCAATCAACTAGATGGAAATGACACCAGAGATTTGAACAGTTTAATTCCTGAGTTGGTGAGAACTTGGTGAATGGGGGAACCTGAACCCTGTCTCAGCATCTGGACCCAGTCTGGTATCTTGTCACCAGCTCACTCTGCTCCACAAGAACAGATTTTTTCATGGTATCATTATCTTAGCAGAGGCCAGATAAATTCCATTATCTCTTTATTTCAGCAAACATTGTGTCAGTTGTCAGAGAAGAACAACAGCTGTTTGATGGTTCTTCCACCTCTCGGTTTCCTCCACTCTATTCCAAAAAAGGGGGGACCAAAGCCCCCCCCCCCACTCATTTCCTCCCAAGCCAATTCCCGGCTGGCTGCCTCTCTAATAAGTAACAGAACTAGGAGGATTGGCAGTGGCCTCAAGGTTTGACATTGCCTCAATGTGGGTGGTGATGAAACAGCACTGTGCACCGACTCTGCTCAAGTCAACTTACTGGTAAAGGCTGTTATGCTGAACAGCCCCCCCCCCAAACAGACAGACATGAGGATTACTCACGGGGAGGGTCAGATCAGCATGGAAATTGATATTTATACACAGAAAACTCTAAAAGAAAAACCCCACATACATGCGTTCAACAGATCTACACTCTGACTCACGCGTAAAATGGATCTGAAAGCAAACATGTTCGCAGCACACGGACATTTTGTGACTGATTTTTTTTTTCTTTCCTTTTGGTTTTAATTTCAGCTGGAGTGAGAGTTTCACGCGCGAACGCGAGACCCGCCAACAAACACAGATGTGCGTGCACAAGAGCCAAACAGATACTTTAAATAAATGTTCTACTAGTTGACTGTTGCAGGGGACACGAGGCGAGTTTTAATTACACTGACGTCTCAAAACAACATGTTTAACGGGTTTTCAAGGAATCTAAAATGTGCAGGTGTCACGAATGATGGTGGAAACAGAAAAACGTCAGTTTAGAAGTCGGAATACTTAATTTTGTTAAAGCGAGAAAAGTTGGATTTTTGCATATATTCTATTAATTAACTAAATTAAAAAGAGGCACAGCAAGGATTAAAGCTGACAGACCTTGAAAAGAGCTCGTTGAATAGCCTACTAGGAGCCCACCTCTCACCTGCTCACACACTACAAGTCAGTCTCCAAATTGGTTTCACTTCTTTCCTTGGCCCGTGTCTGGTTTCATCTCTGCCTCAGAAACTGACCTGATGCAAATTCTCATATAACTACTTCCAGACTCGGGGCCCAGATGAGAGGCTGCTTTTATTTTTAATCAATCAGACTCTTGCAACATCTCATAAGAAATCTGCAGTGGATGCACTTGCGGCTCAACAATTCACTAGTTAGCCTACTAAGCAAAGCAGCTCACGTAGGCTACTAGAAGGAGCGTAGATACCGCAAGAATCTCTATTGAGCGGCTGAGTCAAAGACTGCATTGAGCGCAAAACCCCAGAAATGCGCCCCTTGAAAGTCCAACCGCGGCCGCTTCATTTGCGCACGTCTGTAACATTAAAGCTTTTGATTTCTCGCCTGCGTGCACACACTCACACGCACACACACCGGGGCACAGCAAGCGCATGAGAAAACGCACTGTATTGCTGCAGTGGTTCGTACCTTTCACACAAGTGAACATCAGTGAAAAGATGAGATTCCAGAAAACAATTCCCGTTCTAATCCGCATCGTTTTGGCTTGACCAAAGTCCTCCCGACCACATCTAACGCATCTCCTGTTGAAAACGTCCCGCAGTTCAATAGATCCGTCGTAGTATCCGTCCCTGTAAATCCCCTTCATGTTCTCAACTACAACATATAAGCTAAAGCCTAATTTGTCGTTGCGTCGGGTAGAAGTGGGTCCCCCTTCTCAGAGGAGAAGCAGACAGAGCCGCCCGCCGCGCTATGTCAGCTGATAGGAGAGAAGTGAGCGAGACTGGATTTTAGGAGGAGAGGACCACAGCAACCTGGACCAGGGCTCAACCATCTCTGCTGAGAGGGGCATCAAGAGTGAAGATCTCTGTAGAGCGTCTGCTGTTCAACATCTTTCCTTTTTTACTCCATGTAAAGCAGCTGCAGACGGAGAGGAGTCCAGCCTACAATCTGAAGACTACCTTTATCGATCGGAAATCAAACCAGGCAGAGTGAGAGAGAAAAGGTGGCGGTAGGGAGAGGGGTTGGGGGGCAGGAAGAGAGAGAGAGAGCGCGCGTCCTGTGTAAGTATGAGTTGGCTGGTGTGTGGGTAACAAATCATGAAGTAGGAACTGTGAGGTGTGGGTGGCGAAAAACGAAGGGGGGAAAGGGGGGGGGGGGGGTATCAAAAGAATGTAAATCCTAAAAAAAATGAAACCTGTTAATTCATGTCATGTGCTTCACATGTAACAGGAGGAGAAAGGTGATGGGGGGTGCTTGGGGACACTCAGACAGTCTACATCCTGTCCCGAGAGCTGATGAAAGAAAATTCGCCTCCCCGACAATCCCACCATAACTCTGATGTTCATTTCTGAGATGGAGCGGATCCCTTATTGGGAGTGATGGGGCTGGGCAATTTGCAATGCAAAGATGGAATGATGACGGCGCAGAGCGCAGCTCAGCTGCAGTGTGGCTCTTCTGCCATCTAGCTTCGGAAGAGTCATCGACCTTTACTTTGAAAGCGGGAGCAGGAAGAGGGGTGATTGGAAGGGCGAGAGGCCCTGACTGATCAGATGTGAGCATCACTTGTCCATTCAGATTCTTCAGTTTGTGGCTTAGTTACAGTTTTCAGGACACGCTTAAGGTCTTAGCAGCTGTGGAAGACTAAAATGAACTTCTACCGTCTGGGAGCAGCAGCTCACATGATGAGGTTAAAATCAATTATGCGCCTAACTGTGGGTTTGAACATTGCGAAATTATTAATTGTGGCTGAAAGGACCTTCATAATAATCAATATTTTGTGCTCTATTAGCAAGATTTATTAGCGTTATGTCAGCGAGGGTGGGCGCGTCATACAGAGAGCTGAAGCTGCGCGCTGGCTGGACGCTGTCCATGGTGCTGAAGGCACCGACGGCGTCTGTTTGGTCGCTTCTGCAGAGAAGTTTCACTAATTCAACAGATGAAGACAATACACACTTTGGTGTTTATGCAAGAATTTAATATTTAAAGTGTCAATACATAAAAAAACATTGCTCAAATTTCCAATGTGTCTTTTAAATTGTTTGTTTTACATCATTTTTTGTTTCCAAAGTTATTTGTGTCAATTGTATGAACCTGTTATATATCTTTTGGAAGGAAAAATAAAGAGAACAGCTTGGTTCTGCTTTAATATCACCTAATAAGTCAGTTGAAGATTGTGAGATATAGGACTGTAATATTATAGTATTATAAGTAAAAACTATGAGACTAGAAACCAAAATGCACCTCTGGATGGGAAAGTAATATAAAAAATTGAGACACTTAAAAATGTTTTATTTATTTCATTTTGTTTTTTAGTTATAAACCAGTGTTTTCAGAATTGATTTGTCTTTTTAAAGCCTTTGCAAAATCACTAAAATACACTGTTGAGTTTTGTGTAAATTGAATTTTTCCTGTTTCTGTGAACAGCTTGATAATAGTGATAATCTATCTCATTCAGTTCCATGTGAAGTGACTCGCTGCCATGAACGATACATTTGTATCCCTTTGAAGAGTTGTTTATCACCACAGATTATGCAGCAGAGGCAAACCACTGTGCCTCTGTGAAGTGGAAGGTCCCTTATTCCCTCCTGGTATCAGAATTCTTTAGGTGTCATACAGACCCAGAGGAAGCAGCGAAGGATGGATTGAAGCCCAGACAGCTTGTCTTTAGCAGTATAATCGGCAGGTGGGCCCTGGAGAGTGGGCGGTGGCCATTTCAATGCCTGTTGTAAGCTCTTATTTGATGCCTGATGAGTATTGGGATAGCCTCCTCCCTCTTGTTTTGTGTGAGTCCTTGTCTGTATTGATTGTTGCTTCATGGCAAATTAACTAATTGTACATGCAATTGCACAGTGAATATGCCATGCACAAGTGTGGTAGGGAAGTCTGAGTGTATGGAGTATCATTTGTGCAAACATTTGTGGGATTTAGCTCACACAGACAAGGGAATCTACCTGTTTAATGTACCTTTATCCACTGACCTCTGCATCAAGGCAAATAAAGCCGGTCAACTAACTGGCCAGATAATCCGCCAACTCACCAAACAGCCAGTCAAACTGCTGCAGTCATCGCACCTCCTCTGAGCTCTCCCTTGGGGTACCAGAAGGTTGCACTTGTGAGTCTGGGCAGCATGTTCTGATTAGCAGTGGACTGACGCCTGGGAAAGTTTCTGTGTTACACACGAACTGAAACTCTTCCCAGAGGGGAAACTTCTATGTTCTACAGCTGTCTTTGTGTGCTTGCATACCACACAAGGAGGGTATGCATGAATGCATGTGCAAGTGTGAATAAAAGTGTCAGATTGTGTGTATCCTACACTTTCCCCCTGAGTGTGTGTCTGTTTTTATGAACGTGTGCTATGATGATACACGCTTTGGCATCCAAGAGAAAATCTTCACGCCTGAGTTGCATTTTGTGTGTGTTTATTTATTTCTGAGTGCTGGGGCAAAGTGCAGCTGGTGGGGCGTTAATAGAGTAAGCAGCAGGGTCGGATTAGCTGACTCGACCTTCACTGTTGAATTTGTCTGAATGTGGCTTCTCTCTCCCTCTCTCTTTCACACACACAAATACACACACACACACACACATACATGCACTACTACTGATCTATGTGTGGGTTGTGCTGCCCAATTGATCTGATTCTGTTACATACAAAACTCAAGTAAAAGCGTAAAAGTTAATACAAGTGAGAGGGAATGAAATTTGTTTATTTCTTTATATTCATGAAAAGCAGCCAACCCCTCTGACTCCACTGATTGGGACTATTAACACAAATAAAGAAAAAAAAAGGTTGGAATTAAATAGAGGCCTTTTTGTCTTTTTTTTATTTAGTTTGTTTTTTTGCAAAGCCAGTTTTGCGATGTCATATTAAGCTTTCGATTAAACAAAAGCACACCTTTACGCCTCATTGTGCAGTGAGTTGCATGGTGATGAAATGACAGAAATTTGCATTGACAGTTTCCCCTGACATGCCTGGCAAGATCATCTTCACCACAACTTATGCATCTCTAGCTCAGGGCGACACTCGAAGCGATGAGTCACGATAAATTGTTCAGTCTGAACAAATGTGGATAAAAAGAGAAATCAAAAACATCAAAACCATATTTGATCCATTTTTAGGCCAAGGCAAACTCATAAAATATGAATCCCACAATATTTTGGTATGTGGCAAATGATGTATACATGATTGTACACAGACTCTTTAGTTTTATTTTATTATGTACAAGTTTTCAACATTCTGCTGCCTTTTCATCATCATTATTATTTTTTTCATTTAATTCCAGTCAGATCTAGGCTGTCTTGTACGCAAGCTCACATTTGCTTTGTTCATTCGTCTGACATTAAATATTCTCAAACCTTTTATCTTCTGAGAAAAGTCTGGAATAGTATGACGAGTCAGGCGAGGGGGGAAATAGGAGATAAAAGAACGAAGAGATGAGAGAAAACAAGAGTTAAGAGAGCTGATCGGAGCACGATTTAAAAAAAAAATAAAGGTGTGAGACAGAAAACAGATGTGAATTGAAGGGTTGAAGGAAGTGACAAGGAAGGGTGAATGTGCAGAAGGAGGGCACAGGAAGGATAAATAAAGGTTGTTAGCTCTAAAAAAATAGGAAGAGAGTTAGACAAGAAAGGGGCAAAAGGGAAGTGATGTAGTAGCAGCTGAGAAAATTCACTGAAAAAATAGAGTCCTCCCTTCAGTTTCATAGTTTTCCCAGTCATGGTATATGAAAGATTATGTTTCTTTATCAGATTTGGAAATTATTCCAATCTGACCTCAGGTGTGGGAACAAAGCCTAAATAAAAAAGCAGTGTGAGAAAAACTGAGCCCACGTTTTCCTTGGATTTAAGAGGAAACGTTGCTGCCAGGTGCAGCTAATGAAATGCATCTGATTAACTGACCACCAGAAAGTGTGAGTTGCTCTAAAAAACCAGGGTTTTTGCAGTTTTCTGGCCTGGAGCATACAGGTATATGTTCACATAGTCTGAAGGAAGAAAGAGATCAGAAATATTCCCACAGAAGCAAGTTACTTCCTAACAATATGAAAGGATTAAAGGTCATTTCCCAACAATCTGGAGTCCATCATTCCACAGTGAGAAAGATTATTCACAAGAGAAAAACATTTAGGAACGTTGGCAATCTTCCCAGGAGTAGATTCCCCCTAAGGTCAGACTGCTCAGAGAAAATGCAAAAAACCAGGAGCTACAGCTCAGACGCTACAGGCCTCTGTTAACAGGATATGAGGGTTTATGATGGTACAAGTGGAAAAACATAGTGGCAGCACATCATAGGTTTGCAAAGTTGTATTTGAATAAAAGTGTCCCTTAGTCAGATGAGATCAAAGTTGTGGTTTGGCAAAAAAAAAATGCTGCAGTTTGGCACAGTCACCTTGAAATAACTGTCAGGACGGCTGTGGAGGGCTGATGATTCAGACTCCTTTTGCTGCCACGGGATCTGGACATCTTGCAGCAACTGAGTCGATCATGAACTCCTCTGTATACCCAAAGTATTCCAGAGTCAATTGTGAGGCCATCTGTCCGACAGCTAAAGCTTGGCTGAAATGTGGTCATGCAATGAGACAATACTCAAAAGCACAGCAGCAAACTACAGCAGAGTGGCTGTAAAAGGAAAATAAAAAATCAATGTGTTGCAATGATCCAGTCCAAGTCTAAACCTCAACCTGATTAAAACACTGTAGTGGGATGAGAGCTGTGCATGAACAAATGTCAACAAACTTCAATGAACTGAAGCGACGTTGTAAAGAAGAATATTCGTCCACAATGATATGAGACTGAAACAACTAACTGAACTGGATGTTTGATCATGAAGTGGCCTTTTTTCACTCTCAGTTTTACCATTTTTGTTTAATATTGATCACATGGTAGAATCTTTTGTGTGCTTTTGTACGTTTGAGGTTAAATTAAAGGTGGTAAAGAGGATTTTGTAGCAAATTTAAATGTCAAATTTACTTTAAAATCATTTTATCAACTTGTAGTGATCTTGTACTTATGGTTTCCAAAAGAAAACGTTATAATATTCATAAATTATAGACCAGATGGGGCTTGAAATAAAGTAGCCAACAGATAATGAACCCGTTTTGTTATCTATTGGCTACTAGATTGTAAATCACACTTCTACACTTCTAAGTAACATTAAACTGCCCTTTACCATTGATGAGCCCGACATGTTTGAAGAAACAAAGTTGTAGTAGTTCCAGAAAAAACTCCAGCGATGCCAATAATAAACAAACAATGGGGGATTTCTTTGCAAATTTCTAACGGTGTTTCTGCCGTTGGGGGAAGGGGGGTCTACAACTCATGCACACTACTTAAAAAACGACAAACAGCTGTTGAGCTTCTCATTCGGGGCAAAATCCTCTTTACCACCTTTAAATAACTTTAAAACTCAATAGATGAAATATTGTTTCTATTATATACTAACATGTAAAAACCCTGTAAATCAAAGATGGTTGACTTTCCTTTTCTTATTGTTGGAAGCTATAAAGTACAGAGTAAAATATTCCTGATGAATGTAACAGGAATCAGCTTATATTTGAATAGTAAGCCTGAACATTTCCTTTGTATTGTTGTTAATATGGAAACAAATTCACTCCCACTATAGATGAAGAAGAACATGCCAAATGTATCCATGTGCTCAGAGTTAATGTCAAATGACTTCAGCTGAATAATAAATAATAATAACTGGCATAACCAATCAAGCACAAGACTGTTTCTGTGTATCCAACATCAAAGGTCACATCTCGTATAGAACTGTAGAAAAAACAGAGGGATAATACAAACACTCCACCATATGAACAGAAGATCAAAGGGAAAAAAAATAGCTGATTGGAAGAGCACAGCAAATGTATGCATTTTGATTTACTTCACAAAAAGAGGGGAAAGAAATGAGTTACACCTTATTTGGGGTGAGTTCTTGATTGTGAGTGTGTTCCAGATACTTAGAAATACATGAGTGGTATTAAAAAGTGCTCGGGTTACTGAGGGAGCTGCGTTCAGATAGTCCACAGCATAATCTTGTATTCATGGCAGGCGTGCTAATCACACCATGAAACACCAGACACACCTACAGTGACTGAAGTATTGCTCTGCTTTTATACCAATTTTAATGCTGCAAAAATGGAAACAAAATACAGTAAATATGAGTGATTTTAAATGCATTTGTGTTTTGCTATTCATGTTTTAAATTTTCTTCCCTGGTGAGGAGAAAATTAGCTATTTAAATTCCTGTAAAATAGTGTCTTGCTGTAAGCCCAAGAGTGTTGCTAAATACTTTTATAGCTCTGACAAACTGAGTGGAAAAGCTGCATCATTCCTAAATGTTGTCAGCATCATGCAGCTAAAGCTCTCTCATATACACACACACACTCAGAATGTTCACGATCAGTTCAGGGAATCGTTCCTCAGTAGAACATGATGCGTAGTTCACTTATTCATGCAACATTTATGCATAAAAAAGTGGAAGATTACTGGTTTGGGTTCTATTCATTAGAATTTGCAATACATTTGAAGGCACAGTGTCAAGCTGAGGTAAAATAAGTGTCCTGCCAAGCAGCTTGGGAAGTGTGTGTGTGTGCGTGCTGTACCTCTGACGGAGCTCATTTAACAAACCCAGAGGGTCAGTGCTTCACCTGAGCATCCTCCTCCAAGCACTTCCTGTTTTACAGCAGGGTTCTGGGTTCTGCCATCTTTTTGTTTTTGTAGCATTGCATGTCCTGCACCATCTTCTCTTCAGATCAGTCTTTCAGCTGATGCATGATTGTTTTTGTTTTGACTTCCTCTGAGTCAGACACAGTGTACTGTCAAGCAGGAAGGGATGTAATTGGTATCTCTGATACGTTACATCATGAAAAACCTTTTTTCCCCTTATATACATCTTTGCTCTGAGCAATAAATACAACATGATATGAAATAAGCTAATTTTGAACGCTAATATTGGTGTCAACCACAGTTTTTCTTTGAGAAAAAAATGATAATTCCATATCCTTTGGTTAAACAAATGTAGTGTGTAATAAAGGTTAAGTTCCCAAAAGGTGTTTATGTTAAATAAAGGAACAAGGGGTACTGTTGTCTTTAGGAGTTCATTTTCTCACAATAAAATCTAGTTTACATTGTTTTTGTATATGCTAAAAGGTCAATTTAAAAATGAATAATGAAGTAGCAAAATATATTTTTTGTTGTAGAAGAAAAAGTACGACCTGCCAGTTGCCCAAGTGCATTGTGTCAGTAACAGGTGATAAAGTAAATGTGAAATAGAGACATAAAAATGTTAGAAATCACCTGCTGGTGAGTCTGTCATTCTTTATGTTCAGCAGTTTCTCTGAATTTATGCACCAAATTAAGCTCTTAGTATCAAAACAACTTTGTTATGTTTACATCAGTCTCATTGTCAAAGTAGGTGTTAGTAGGATGAGCTTCTGGATCTGAGCGGGCCGTCCAGCTGGCGTTCCGACTGATTGCCCATTTAAAATGGAGAGCAAACTCCGCCCACCTGCTTGGTAAATAGTGTGGAGCCCATGTGTGAGACTTCTAACTGGTACCAGAAAGACAGACAGAATCCCTCCTGTGTTTGTATCACTACACTGACTTCTCCTATATAGAGATTATTTTGAAACGATTTTGATTTTTAAAGCTTTGCATCATCTGGCATTTGATTTCTTACAACATGTTGATTTCTTTGTTGTTTGTGCAAAGAGGGAATGCTTTGACAATAGAGAAACATCATGGAGAACCCTTGACATCCTCTTTAAAGAGGCCATTTCACAAAAATTTCACCACTTTGTGGTTAGTTCTTAAGTATTAACCTGTAATATGAAACATTTTATATCTAAAAAAACATTAGGAAACACTGATTAACAAACCTTTCAATCTATCTGCGTGAAGATTCAGCTTGTTTTGTCAGGCTTCGGGCTGCAACTCATTAATATTCATTATGCGAATTTGCTGGACTCTGATTGGCTAACAAACTAGCCTATGAGAGCAAGGGTTCTTGTTTCCTTCCCTGCTTGCGCATGGCAACAGTGCATGTAGTCTCTTCTGGTTTGATAAGTCTTATGCCACAGCTTTTAGCCAGCAGCATGCTAGACGTGGTTTCAACTGCAGTAGCTGCCGAATACTAACGAACAAAGGAGTTGTGACGAAACAGATACAGGCCGTTCGAACTCGGGAGAACTCGGGTTTTATTGGCACCTGCGTAGTTTGAGAGATTAAAACTGAAAGAGAAGTTGTTGACCTGTTTTCACACCCACTACGAAGGTAAGAACACCTGTGGAGCTAAAATATTCAACAGAAACCTCAGAAAAAATGTTTTTAATGGAAGGGCCTCTTTAAACACAGTAACTCAACAACAGTCTTCAGCTTCTTCAGATCTGCCACAACTCAGACCACATGAGGAGATCCTTCCTGTCCACAGCGAGAACCATCTATAAAAAAAGAAACTAAAAGAAACTTTTAAAAATCATTACCAAAACCTCAAATGCGATTGAATTTAGGTATCATTTCATTTAGGGTCATTGTGACAGGGAGACAAAATGATGCCTAAATTAATTTGAATTTGATGGCAGCAACACACCAACGTCTTCCCTGGACTAAAGTTCATCCACGTGAAAAAGTGTTCTGTCGTCAGATTTGGCCTAAGAAATAAATTATTTTTAAAAACATGGACAACATGTCCTGTGGACTAAAAAGAAGATGAACAGATCTGCTTGTCATCAGCAGATTGTTTAAAATACCTGCATCTCTGATGATATGTGGTTGCATTAGTGTCTATTGGGTGGGCAGCTTACACATCTGGAAAGGCGCCATCAGGAGAGGACTGGAGAAGAGTAACAAAGGTGGAGCATCTGGACAATGAGGCAATGAATAAAAATCCAAATCAAAATACATTTATGCTGCAGGGTGTAAGGTGAGGGGATGGAGAAGAGTCTTAAGGTGACCCACAGGCACAATAAAGGTATATAGAAAAAAATGAAACCAACCAGAAAGTTGAAACAAGATAAATACACAGAAAAAAGTTTCATTTAAAGAATTGAAGGAAACTACCAAATGCTAATAAAACATTCAATGACAGTGGAGTATTCATCCATCCAAATTCTATGCCACTTGTTACTGTTCAAGGTCGTGAGGAGCTAATGTCTATCTCCAGCAGCCTTTCGGCGAGCCTTTCCGGGTTACACTCTGGGGAGGTCACCAGCCATCCAGATGAATGATAACTAGATATATTAATGTAATGGGAACACTGAAGCCTAAAAGCCACTCGAAGAATCGCTGCAATAAAGGTTTAAGGTCCCTTCCCTGACATGGAACAGATTCTCTCTAGGTTTTAGCTTTTGTTGATGTACGTAGTTTTTATCTTGCTGCTGCATATTCAAGTATTTTTAAAAGGATATCTAATACTCAATAACTTCCAAGGCTGCATAACTATGCACTGGCTGGACTTTCCAGTGTGCAGAAGTACCACAAGACCTCACTGCAAGGTGAAAACACCAATAAACTGGATTCACTGTACAGCTACGAGTTGAATAACAAAACAGAAATATTACCAATAAAAATCAGAACTGACAACATGTAAAAACAACAACAACACAAAGCATCAGGCAGTTGATGAAGAAATAGAACTGTAACATTAAGTAGCAAATGACGGAGTGAACGAAGGTGATTTTTTAAAAACTTTAGGAGATTAAACAGTTTTTGATAAAAATTAAAACTTTCTGTAAGAAAATATAGGATAACATAAATATCCTCTATAATGACGGTCCCTTAACATCATGAGTAAAGTGGTCAGTGCTCAGAGTAAGTTTAGTTTTATTACGTCTACTTTTAAAATACAATACATATTTTTCATTATGTTAAGGGACTGAATTTTTAGATATTACCCCCCACCCCCACCCCCCATGTACACAACTAGAAAAAAGAAAATGTGTGTTTTTTTTTTTTGTATTTTGAGAGAATAATAATGTGTAGGGGAACACGTATTATGAAAGTTTGCCTCTTCACGACGTCACATACGTGTTATTCGGGGCACCACCTTCTTTCGAAGGAATTAAATATTAGAATATTTAATCAGTTTATTTCAGTCTCATAACATGAAGTCGCATGTCCGTCCAGATAGTACCTCAAATCACACATAAAAACTCACTGAATCGGCCAATTAAAATTAAGGTGAATATTTATTGAACAACAAGGAAGACAGACCAATAAACAGACAAACAAATAAACAGTTAAACACGGAATGGAATTAACGATGTTATGAACAGGAAATTACGTCAGATTTAGTATGTTTCTAGAATAAGTGGACTTTCTAACGTTCAAGAATCTTAAACACTAGTAAGAGTGGGTGAGGAAACGGAAAATGCTCTTTTAACACGGAAGATCATTTTGAATTTAAGAAAAATTGTAATTTTGGAATGAGAGAGAGAGGGGAAGAAAAAGATGGAGGCACAGATTTCACTTCCGGGCCACTGAGATACCAACACAACTGTTTTCAATCCTTGTCATGGATTAAATGAAATCGATCTCTTACTTCTTTGCAGCATGGTTTGGAGTTTTCGCTCCTTTAGTTCCCAGAGAGTTCCGTCTGTTTTCGAAGCGGCTTTTTCTCCCAAAAGTCGGGACTTTTCCTGGGTTTGGCTGCACGTCTGCTTTGCAAGCAGGGTGGAGATCGGTTGTTGGAAGGTACTCGTCACGTGTGGAAGGCCCACGGAAAGAATTCTGGGATCTGTAGTTTCTTCCTCCAGCTGGTGACGTGAAGTCTGGATCTTGTGGAATTAAACTATTCAAACAAAATACTTTGCGTGTTTGAACGTGCGTCGAATTTAAAGAAAAATTTAACTTTGAAGATAAAGAAAATCGCGCGTCAAAAAGAAAGCTTAAGTGTCTAATAAACGAGGAGTTCGTTAAAATAAAATCAAGAAAAAGGTTTTAAACTCGAAAAACGAGGTAAAATTGATAAAAATGAAACGTGAGTAAAAAGTCTAAAAGGAAATAAAAGTCAAAAATGAAATAAAAGTATAAAAAGTATAAAAATGAAAGAAGTGAAGGAAGTGAAGATTAAGATGAAGAAGATGAAGTTGAAGATGAAGAGACTCGGGGTCCTTCGCAAGCTTAATTATAGACTCTTTTCCCCGCCTGTAGGTGTGGCTATCATGGGCTCTTAGCCAATGAAAAATCCGTTTTGGGGAATTTGAATTTTAGGACGGCCCTTGGGTGTTGGTCACAGATTCCTTTCCATTACATTGATAAAAAAAAAACGCTTGCTCATCCACTCTTTGTAAGACTATCATTGCCATAAATTTTATCTTTTAACAAGAATAAAAGAACAGTTTTTCCTTATTCTGATGACATATTACTTTTTACACATATCAGTATTTGTTCCTGAGTAGTAAAGAAGGGATTTGCAGGTTAATTCAATATATCCTAAGATCTGTAACATGTTTACTCAAAGCATTATTTTAAATCAATTTAGGTTACATTGCTCTTTCTATCGACTTACTGAAGAGTTTCAAGTTTATTTATTTATAAAGCGCCAGTTCATGACAAAGTCATTTCAAGGCACTTCACAGAAAAATCAACCAATTAATAATAAAACATTTACTATCTAAGGAACCAGTCGATTGGGCTGAATTGAAGAGATTGATTTAAACACATTTCATTTTATGCAATGAACAATGTCTCATTAGTTCAGGGAGAAATAAGAATGTTCCTTAGGCATCTCCTGTGGAGAGGACTTTTGATGATCAGATCACAGTTGAATAATTCTGAAATTCACATGCTTATTATCAGAGTTTCACTGAATATAGTTTTCAGATATACATCAAATCATTTTATCACTGTAGTTAAACTGAGTGAACATTCCTTCAGAGCACAGATGTGGGTTTGAAACCTGTAAAGAAAAAGGAGTGATTGAATTAGCTGTGATCACATTAAGTAGTTCATATGTGTATTGAAGCAGTCTGGATCAGTCATCGTGGTTAGGGGGATGAGACTCGGAGCCATTCTGTCTGACGTTTGCGATAAACCAGGATGCTTTATCCAAACACAAAAGGAGGTTTTCTAAACACATTCGCATTTGCTGTAAATTATCTCAGCAGGGTATGTGGCTTCAAAAGGCTTTTTCCAGACCAGGTCCTGCTGAAAACTGTTTTCACAGTGGGGGGGTTGACAAACTTATAGACGAGCCGTCGTAAATGTCGAGAGTGACATAATCCATTCACAGAGAGAGGAAGTCCTGGGTTTTTATGACCCCAGGGGATGTAAAGCTGAGAGAACAGTCACTGATACACACATGCTTCTTCAGTTTGATTAATCAGAAATTAGGCTGTTGATGCGTCCTACAAATGATAATTAACTTTTTATTACAACTTCCTGGTTTCTTCCCTAAGGAGGTTTTCCAGGCTCATTTGACTAAGAGGAAACCCTTCTCAGACCCTGAACTCAGAGAAGGGATGATATGTTCTCTCTGGGCTATGATTGCTTTGGGATTACCCAGAAGGAGCTGAAGAGTTTGTTGAGGAGAAGGAAGTATGTGATTCCCTCCTGAACCCATTGCTCTCATGACCTGGCCTTCAATTAGATAAATATAATGGATGGATGGATGGATGGATGGATGGATGGATGGATGGATGGATGGATGGATGGATGGATGGATGGATGGATGGATGGATGGATGGATGGATGGATGGATGGATGGATGGATGGATGGATGGAGGAAACAGACGGACAGATAGATTGATGGATAGCAAGTTCTACTGTTAGAGTAGAGTATGGGGTTTGTTGCAGGCAGATCATTGTGTAGCCCTGTGTCCAGTCAGTGCTACACAATTATATGGAACTGCTCCCATTTAAAGCATCTGAAAAAGGGAGGGACATCTGGCATAATATTTTGAGCTAATTGGATGACGCGTCAGCAAGTGTCCGCCTACCATGATTTGTCTTTAGCCAATCACAGTAAATCAAGCTCTAGCAAATCCAGTCGGGAGAAAAGCACACACGTCGTTACCATCAAGAAATGCACAAAGTTCTTACCTTTGCTCGTTTTTCAACCAAGAAATCATCTTTAGTTCCCCTAAAATAGATTTAATAGCTGCTTCTATGCGTAGGTCCACCAGTGCAGCCATGTTTGTTTTGCTTTGCCTGCCTGGGCATTTGCTGCCCAGGCAGGCAAAGTCTGGCAAAGCCTGCCTGGGCAGCAAACCCAACCTGAACGCCCCAATGCACAATGCTAACACATGATTGGTCCAAACCACCAGTGGAGTTGAGTTGAACAGATTAGTTGGAGCAGTACAAGATGACTCTTTGTGAGTGTGGAAAATTCCAAATCTCATGAGAATCCAGCTGCAGTGCAAAGTTACAACATTTATTGAAGTTACTTGAAAACAGACAATAAATGATTAGACATTGATTTATTAATTGCTTTATAGATGAAACTAAAATTTTGTCAGATTTCTGAGACCACATCGACTGATACCTGTGGAATAAAATTACTGGTTAAAAGTTCAGAACTTTAAAGAAACTGAATTACAATAAAATGGTATTAATAATGTGAAAAAACTAAGCTAATAAAATTAAGTAATAATCAAAGAAAAACTAAAGGCAATGGAGGGAAGGTGAATAATAAGAAAATGTCACGAATCACTGCCTGTCATCCATGTTTGTAGTTTTTATCAGTAGTTCCTTCTCATTTCCTCTTTATGTCATTTCCTGTCATCAAACTCACTGTGTTCACCTGACCATGTTACAGATCTGGCTCACAGCAGACCAGTGCCAGATTGTTTGTTAACCCCATGTTTCATTTATTCACTGGTTTCAGTGTGTAACCACCTGTTCGGAACTTTAACCTTTGCCTTCCTTTCTGCCCCTTGTCTGAGACCTTCACCTGGATTTTGATCTTTGCTCTGTCTGCTGGCCACAATCTGTCATGTCCCTTCAACGGATTCTGTAACAGACATTTTCATTGATTGATCATAGAGACACCTGACCTGCCAAAGTGTAAGGATTTGGTGTTTGAACTTGCTTGTTTTAGAAGAGGAATATTTGTAAAGAGGATTGTGTACGAAGAGGATTAATCAGATGTTTTCCATAGTGGATTGTTAAAGAATTGGAGTTTATCTGTTTCTGTTAGTATTCATTGTTACTGACCGCACTCTTCTTCTCTTGCTGAACGGTCAGATATTACTTACCTGTGACCTCCTGTTCTACAGTCGTTGTTTCCTCTGGACCCGCTTTCCTGATGACCTGAAAGCAGGAAGTAGGAATTTTCAAACTCACCTGTTCAACGTCCGTCAACATCTCTGCTTGGAGCTGTGCAATTGGAATGGGTTTTTTTGGGCTCTCCACCTGGAAGGAGATGGTAACTTCACGTTCAGAGTCATTAACCTTATCTTTGTTACCGTCATTATTTAAGTGAATAATCACAACTCTCTCACCACAGGATTGAACAGTTTCTTGGTCCTTCAAAGATCTTAAGAGAAGCTGATGTCTCATTCATTGTACATTTTTTAATCCAAAGCCAAACTAACCATTACAGAAAATTTGAAACAAGGTTAACAATATGAATTCTAGGGTTATGATGCAGCACAATCCTGAATCTTATAACATTGTTGGCCTTTAACATGTAAGTGGCAATCCCAAATTAAATTTTGAATTATCTGGTAAAATGTGGTTTTCTTTAAAAACAGATTTTAATTGAAATTTGTGAAGTTTAGTGATCTAACTGATAAAGAAGCTGCATGAATTAAGACATGTTTAAATATAGAATCATTTGACAGGTTTTAGAATAAAGATTTAAAAGTGGATAAGTTTAAAGAATGATGGAGAATGTTTGTCTGTACTTGGCTTAAGGAGGTCAGGGTGGAGATGTGTGGATGTGACTCATGGCACGGCCTCATAACAAGACCTCTGTCTGGTTTAGAGTCAGCAGGTGGAGTCCCCAAAGACTGGCTGGAACAGCACAGAGACCACATGCAGCAGGAAGTCACCTGAGGTCAAGGTTCATCTAAAGAACACGCCAAAGAGTTGAGACTGCCTCTAACTGGGTTAGCCCAGTAAAAGCAATTCTGAGTGATCTTCACTCTGATGAAGGAGACTTTTATTGAATATTAGTCATAGTAAAAAACAAGGGGTGCTACACAATAGTAGCAATTTTTAAAAAATGTTTCTCTGCCATCAAATTAAACATGGCCTTTAATAGTTTCCATGAAATGGTAAAATACTAAATGGCATGTACTTGTATAGTGCATTTTTTTTAAGTTTATGGGTCAAACTGGTAAGTTTGAAGAACTGCATCTCTACCAGACACAGCAAAACAACACAGATACATGAGTAAATGTCAGACTAACCTTTCAATAACGTGCTGTTGGAGTCTTCAGGCTCAAAGTTCCTCAGTTCAAAGTTTTGTTTTTTTAAATCACATTTTAAGTCAATTTCTTGGCACTGCAACACTTGTTTATTGTTAATTGCAGTTTAATCAGCTGTTTGTTTATCAGCACTGCTAAAAGCTCCAATGTCTCACAAATGCGCAGAGAACAGAGATGGGCGGGGCGAGCTTCTAGACTCCCCAAGAGCTGTGCCCACATGAAACAGAGCATTTCAAAATGAGGTGAGATGAGACAAGTTTGGGAGCTGAACTTTCAAAAAGAGCCAATTTGAACAATGCATGGTTTTTACATTTCATTGAGATGTAAAGGAATGATTCAGAGTGTGTGAAAAGTGCATAATATGGGAGCTTTAAAGAATAATAATTCACCTACACAATTTTTATGACATTTTGTATATTTGGAATTGTAACACAAAATAACAAAAACTCTTATAGAATTATCCCCTGAGAGTGAAAATGTTTGAATTTGTGTATTTAGATCACAAGCGAACAGGAAATTCACAGTTGATATGACATTCACATATTTTGTAATTTCAGGGATTAAGACTCTCCAGTATAATAAATATGTAATATTAGAAAGACATTCAAGTGAGGACAAAATATCTCCACTCACACAAAAAAATAATTGTATCTTGTTTGTCTAAATCTGATCGAGTTTTAAGTGAAAACATTTAATCCTACATGAGGGGTACATTTTGACTCCACAATTAAAAGATACTGTATCTATTGCTCACTTGAACAGTAACCAATGAATTTGAATGTGGATAGATTTCATTCGGCCACCTTGGATTAAAGTATTACCTCAGATAATCCAAAAATTTGTTACTCTGTGTAAGTGAAACTGCTTAGCCAGTAAATTAAATCTGATGCCTCGCTGTAACAGATTTTGATTCTTTGCAGCCGCAGGATGAAAAGTTCTGGCTGCATCTAGATAATTAAAAACTTTCTAGAACTCAAATAAAAAAGAAAAACACAGCACAAACCAACAGCTTATTGGTTTACTTATTCTCAGCAAAGCTAACTTTGAGCTTTTGCAAACTAAATTTAACATTTACAATAATTTTCCAACAAATCACAACCTCACTTTTACATTAAACCGTTCCTAACCTTTGTTGCAAGTCGGTTTTCACACATTCCAGACTGCAAATGAACAATGTCGCTCATTTTCAAAAAAAAAGTTGCACTCGACTGAAACACAATGTTTTTGTCACCTTCATAAATCAGTGTGCACACTGATCTGAGCGAGAAGGCTCCTCCATCACACCCACATATTGTATTAAAATTTCAAATTTTTTGTTTTGTTTTTCAAATGGACAGATCTCACATTTGCTACAAGCTAATTCTGTGTTGCTTTTTTTAGAAGGAATGCTAAAAGTTTTGATTTAGAAGTGGTCAGTTTTATAGACGAGATCGAGTTGTGAGATAGTTTTCTGTGAGTCAGTCTCAGTTCCATGAGAAATTCTTTTAATCACAAAGTGGCTTAGGTTCTGTGACACATAATTACAATAATTATCCTACGCTGATCGGTAATTGCTGCCATGGCAAACTTCATTTAACCTCCTTTTTATATCTTGAATTTCTCCCTTTGGTTCTTTCTCCAAGGTGGCCTCAATGTGCTGTAATCACAGCATAGACGTGTAGAAAGACAGACAGAACATCGCCAGTCTTTTCCATTGTTGAAAAGTGAAGTCATGATCATTAGCAGAACAAATCAGAGCCAGGTGGGGGGGCGGAGCAAATGACCAGGCCCTAGGAGACAAGTTTTACCCACAATGCACTTGGATACAATATCGGCGATTAACTTGTACATTTGCGTGTCTTAAAGCTCAGTGTGAACGTCAAATTAAAGCCAGTCATGCAGCACAACTTTTTATTAAATATTTTACACCTACTACATCACTAAAGTCAGTTTTTCTTGTAAAGCTTTTGGCAACCATGACTCAAACCTGACTGGGTAAACTATATAAACCCTACATGAATCAGCATTTTGTGTGGTTCTTTAAAACCAACTCAGACTTGATATGTTCCTATGGGTCTGAGTTTTAAAAGGGCCCGTGTTCTTGCTTGTCTTTACCAGTTTTTCTCATTTGTGGAAGACACCCATCTCTCACATCATGCCTCTGTGCCGGGCCCCTCTGATGTCCGGGCCTGGGGCGTACTGTCCTCCCAACACCCCCTGAAGCCCCGCCCCTGGTCATGATACTGTTTGTGGTGCTGATATGTTGTTGTTTGGGAGCCAGTTTAAACACTAGAAGAAGGGTGTGTTAAATGGGAAGCTGCAGAGCATCATTTACAAATGCAGTCTAGACCATTACCATTATTCACAATTAAATCAGACTTCAACCGACACTTCTCCAAACTCAATTCATGCAGCTGTTTTTAGAATATATGCACAGGACATGTGCTTGGAAAGAGTGACACATACTAAAAATTACAATAAAAAATACACAATAAAATACAAACATGCACATCCTGGAGTTTTATGTTATTATTTTTATCAGATGATTTTATTAGTGTAGATTTCTATAAAGAGGAGATTTGTTTCTTCACTTTTTGAGTTGAACCCTTGTGTTTTTCTCTCCATGTCTGTTTTTCATCATGGACTCAGTTCACATCATACTATTTAGTTTATTTTAATTTGGTTCATCTTGTCTTAGTGTTTGTTTTTATGTCTTTATATTTTCTCCTTTTGGTTCTGTCAGGTTGCATGTGTTTAATTTCGTCAGTGTTTCCCTGATCAGAGTCGTGTTGTTGTTTATTTATTTACACACACTCACATATTATGGTCTGTATCATGCTATGTCACTGCTGATGTCATCCTGTCAAGCTGCAACCAAGTTTCATGCCCTGCACCTGCTAAACACACTCACATCACTCGCCTGTTCTCAGCCACATTTAAGCTCCATTCAGTTTGTACCTCATGGACAGATACCTATATGCTACACTTTCCAGCACCTTGTTCCTGTTCTGTCAAGTTTCAAGTTATATTACAGAGTGTGCTGAGCTCAGACTGTTTCCTGACCTTGCCTCTGCCTGCCCTCGTCAGATTCTGGATTTTAGATTTACTAAGAGTGCTCTGTCTCCTGATAACGCCCCAGCCTGCTCTACATCTGTCTGTTTGGATTTTGATATATCACATAGATTCTTACCAACATCTGTTTATTGGATAATTAGATTTAGATTCTGAATCTCAGATGTACATAACTGGATTGATTAATGAGTTGTATATACCTCAGACTGTTTTCTGGATTACGCCATTGTTTTTCCTCATGTCAGTGACTTTGGCTGCTTTTGGATTTACCTGTCAAAAACCCCAGAGTGTTTTTTTTGTTTTGTTTTACATTTCTGTGCTCTGTGTGTTTAATTACCATCATTTTTTTATGCCAATCACTCTCAGTATTTTGCACTAGAGTCCAGTCACATAAACACACTCATTACATGAACTAGGAACTGGCAGGAGAACATTTCTAATAAATGTGTTAGTTTTTTTCTACAGTTATTTTTCTACCTTTTGTGTAACTAAATATTGTTTTCACGTATGGGAGTATTTCATAAAAGTACACATTTAAAAATAAAAGTTCCCAATTTTTTCTGTCAGAATTCTTTAACTGTCTCACATGTGCTCAAATCAAATATTTGTTTACAATGTTTATTCACCTTAAACAGCCTTGTTCATGGAAAACATTTTCAGTATTCAAATACAGTGATGTGAAAATGTGTTTTCACAACTGTGAAAAATCTTTTTTGAAAAAAGAAAAAGCAATCTTGCCCCTGTTGCAATCATAATAACAGATGAAAACAGATTCAGCTTTTGTCATGAGCTTGAAAATAAATCCAGACAGGAGACAAGAGAAACAGTGAAGACAGATTAATGACAAAAAACATATGAGGAACACAATTATTTTAAAGAGGTGGAAACAACAGTAAAAGTACAGTAAAGAGCCTGGAATGTAGACCGGAGGTCACCTGAAGATTTCTGCCCTATAACCAGAAAAGCCCACCCCGAAATTTCTTTAGAAGAAATGTTGAGTTTATGTACCTGAATTTATAGGAGGATTTTGATTTAAATGGTCTATAAATTTTTTGCTGGAAGAAAATAGTTTGTTTTTCAGACAAAAATTGATGAAGAACAAATTTCAGCACAGAAGAAACATAAGAAGACTGAACACAAAATAAACAAAACGAGTCAGAATTAAAGAAGGAGTAGGTCAAAAAATCTTCAGATAACATTTTGTAGTGTGATCCTCTGGGGAAAGAATTGTACCATTCGCAACAACAAAAAAAAAAAGGCACCAACATTCTGTCTGCGTATAAAGCTTGTGATGAGAAAACCACAAACACAAAACAAGAAGAAATACAAATCATTATTTTAAAATATCTGCCCAGATAAAGACAAAACAAAATTAAATAAGAAAAAATGGAACTGTGAACTCTGTTGTGTATCAAAGTTGATCTTGGCAGCATTTCATCATTATGTGATCAGTTCACATATGCCTGAACCTGAAACTTAACCAATTTTAAAATCACACAGGCTGCTCCAAAATCCACTCAGAGTCAGTAAAATCTGGTTCAGAACCCAACAAATTCACAGATCTGACCAGCTTCACCCACTTCCAACTTCACTTCCAACTGAAAAGAGACAAAAGTGGAACCATCTGGCCAGAGAAACCTGCATTATGTTTTGTTTGTTTGTTTGTTTGTTTGTTTAATGTGGATAAATACAAAAAACAGCACTTTGCACATTCTTCCTTGTTATAATCTCCGCACTGTAAATGTTAAACACCGTTTCACTGAGTTCACGTCTCCTGTGTGTTGGTCTGAAGTCTGGGTCGATCTTAGAGTTCAATACAAACCCCTTGGAAACATGACACCTTTGGCTCTTCTTTACACCAGTAAACTGTTAAAGCAGTACAAAATAACTTGTAGATGAAAAAAAAATCAATGTGCTGTGAAACACATTACTGTAACAAGTATTTATAGAAATATTCAGCCATCATTTTGAGCAAATATTAAATAACTAATATCAACCAATTTTTGTCTTTCAGATCTCAATAATGGTGAAATGTTTAAAGCAGTATAAAATAACCTTTAAAACTTGAAGCTACAGTTTTTAAACTAGTTTAAGTGGATACTCACCAAAAAACATGTTCAGTTTCATATTAGACATTCTGGACCCTCTGATGGCTTTACAACGGACTAAATAACTTCAGTAATTCTGGTCGCAGCCGGAAGTGGTGTTAATTTATGCTGTCCTGAAGAAAAATGCCGCCATTGTACGAATTAGCACCTTATTTTATTACGAGATTTCATTCAAAGTTTATACAGTATTGTGCCCTGTTAATTACTTAAACATATTTTTATGATCCTTCCCTGATATTTTCTATATAAAAGCCCTCTGGGTCCTTATTGACCATTGTTGCGTCCTTCTCCTCTGGGTGTGTCCAAACATTTGCCTGTCTCTCTGACGATGCAAAGCAAATAAATATAACATTTAGTGTTCCTGTCCTGGGAGAATTTATTTGATAGGTAAAATGTATTTATGGAAAAATATAGAAACAAAAATGATCTGTTAAAGTCAAGACTGTAGAACAGCACATGTGCAGAAGGAATTGGTAGCACATCTCAACAGGTAGCATATTTCTGCAGAACACCGGTTCAAGCAACGGCTGTCTGAGGCACGGCTGCAGAAAAGTTATTTAGTAGTGCTTTAAAACTTTCATTGAGATATTGCAGCATTAAGGCCTCCATTTAATTCAGTTATTTATATGGCACTAATTCATATGAAAGTAATCTCAAGTCATGATACAAAAACTTGATTTTTGAGCAATCAAACATTGTGTTGTTACGTTTTTGTTGCCAGTTTGTTCATAAGATGTGAAGCAAATAAATCTTTGATCCTCACATGGGACACATATGAGTTTTAACCATTCTATGTTCAATAACATAGTTTATACTAATCAACAAGGTTCAGATGAAATACAGCTGGATTTCAGAAAAGACATCAAAGGACAGTTTGAATGTAGTTTTAAATTCTTATTGGATGTAAAGCTCATCTGGTAACCACAGATATAATAAATAGGAAACAAATGAAGAGCAAGCATAAACTATTGCTTTATGAATTAGACCACTACTTAATGTGCTCCTATGCACTTTTGTCATTGGATGATTTTGTTTTGTTTTTGTCTTTTTTCTTGACTCTGACCCTCTGACCTCTCTCTGAGCCACATGGTTCATTTATAATAAAATTATTAGATGTAGGGATTTCCAGATTAATTACTACCAAACATACAACTCTGCATCACCTAAACTACTGTATTTTTTAGGTTTTTCCATGACAAAAGAGTATCAGTAAGAATGAAAGGAAATGTGTACTAGACAACAGCTACGTTTACATGCGTCAAATTTCCCCAATCTGATTAAAATCTTGGTCGATTGGAATTCCCAAATCCCTGTTTACATGGACACTAACTGAAATGATCTGATCATGTCATGAGTACACATGCACCAAGCACTCGATCAGATTAAATGAGTTGAGCGTGCGCACAGCTAGTTGTCTTTCCAGGGGAAAAAAAAAAAAAAACTTCCTCCTTTCTGTGCGTCTTTCCCGCCCCATCGTGTGCTCGAGCTGACTCACGTTATCCCCAATATGGACCTTCTGCAGGTGATTACCTTTATGTTTGGGTTTTTACTGGTCGCATTAACCAAGCTAGAGGCTGAATACATATTGCTACTGCTCCTCCACCACAGGAGAGGAGAGCAGGATGACAGGATGACTGCACCAGCAGACCACTTCTGTTTACTTCCCGCTATGTTTTCTACTTGAGTCTGCGAAAGCGGAAAGACGTCACGCTGAAGTTGTACGCATACACAGTGGGCTTTTTTCACCCTTTCTTTCCGAATGGGTGTATACATGCACGTCTATCCGAATGAAGATCAGACAAAACCACCCCTCTAGATCGGAAGTAAATTTCATTCTGATCAGGCTGCATCGGATCAAAACATTCTGATTGACGTGTTTACATGATGTATTTTTTTTCCCGACTGGGCGTTTATTCCGATTAAATGTGCCCATGTAAACGTAGCTAGTGGTGAAACCAGCCGTGTTGTCTGGTTTGGACCACTGAGGAAGGGACAAGAGACACAGGTAGCAGAAATGAAAATGTTGAGGTCCTTTGGGAATGATGAGGATGGACTGGGAAAAGGATGCTGAGGTGGGAACTGCCAGGCAGGAGGTCCAGAGGAAGACCAAAGAGGAGATATATGGATGTAGGAGGACATGAGGTTGGTTGGTGTGAGAGTAGAGGAGACAGAGGACAGATGGAGATGGAGACAGATGACTTGCTGTGACAACTCCTGAAGGGAGCAGCCAAAAGGAAAAGAAGAAGTCATACTGCTGAGAAAAAAAAACCCAAACACATTACCAGACTCACCGACTCTCTGTGGCTGGTTGTGTCTCGCTGAGCCCACTTCGGTTCTTACTTTCCCCAAATGACATCATTATGAAACATTTTCATCAGAACTTCACTCCTTATGAAGACTTTGTTAAACTGCCTTTGATATCACCAGGGGTATTAGTACTTTTTGTCTTTGTGTGGGCATTGAAAAATTAATGAAAAGTCTTTTTTTCTGCTATTTCAACTGAAATAGCTTTTTTCTCGCATGATTATAAAGACACACAGTGACTGAAGAATGCACACTTTACTGATCTAAGGTCAATAAATTATGTTTTGAAAAAAGTCTCTAATGTTTAAACTAAAATTGTCAATGGCATAAAATAAACAAAAAATGTTTCCAGCATTTTAAATTTAAATCAAAGCGTATTCATTAATCAAGTTATTTTACATAATCACTTGTTCCTGTTGAGGGTTTTGGGGTGCTGCTGCCCATCTCAGCCCTCATTGGGTGAGATTTGGGGTATATCCTGGAAAGGTTACTAGTCGGTCAAAAGGCCTCATAGAGACAAAGAACCAGGCACCCACATTGACCCCTAGCGCCAAATAAAGTCACCAGACAAAGTCACCAGATAAACTAACATACCATACCATACCATACCATACCATACCATACCATACCATAATTATTTATGGAGCCTTTTTACAGGATTACTCCTCCAAAGTGCTGGACAATACAATAAATACAACAGTAAATCAATAAAACCATAAACTACAATCAGAGCTAGGAGACATTAAAAGCAATACAATAGAAATGTGTCTTTAGCCGAGATTTAAAGACAGTGACAGAGGGAGCGAGTCGGACAGTCATGGGGAGCTGGTTCCATAGTTTTGGGGCACAGATAGAAAAGGCCCGTTCGCCCCGAGACTTAAAACGACCAGACAGGATGCGCAACAGATGCTGGTCAATGGAGCGTAGAGCATGGCCAGGAACATACCAATCGAGCAGCTGAGAGAGGTAAATAGGAGCCAAAGAGTGAAGAGCCTTAAAAGTAAAGAGCAAAATTTTAAATTTGATTCTAAATCGAACAGACAGCCAATGCAGACGTGCCATGTATGTTTTTGGTCTGTTAGAGTAAAATGGAGTATGTGGAGAAAGGCCACACATGCAGAAGAAAAACATGCACTGAATGCAGTATATACCAAGATTATGCCCTTTCCTACCTGTTAAAGAAGAGTTGAATTCAAGACTGCGGTTAGGTCTTTTTCAAGTTACACCCCATCATCACCAAAAGCTGGGACCCTATTGGTGCAGCAATCAGCAGAACAATTTCTTCACCTTCTCCACACTTTGATCATATGATCCAACTACTGTAGGCAGAATCTAGACTCTGTGCTTAACATATTGTACATCTTGCTGAAAGCAGTTTTAACAGGATTCAAGGGAAAGGGTTTCAAATAATGATGCACCTTGGTCTTGAGGAACACCAGCTTGAAGCTATCTTAGGTGAAAGTCCTATTTAGATGAATTAAACATGGTATGCATGAAGCAGACACTACTGACCTCTATAACAGGGTCCATGCTCACAGGCACTGTGTCACGTTTTGTGAGGGCTCAGGACCCAAGATGCAGGGAAACACGGGAACTCGAAATTCAAAATTAATACTTTTAATAATAAAAATCAAAGGGGCTGACAAGCAGCAAAACACTTACATCTCAGATGACACGGGAGGAGAAACACACAGTACGCAAGACGACACTCTGACAACTCAAACAGAACTGACACACCCTTTTATACAGACACCACACAAAGGAAGCAATCAAAAGACACCTGGAGAAGAGAAGGAGAGGGAAACGAGCAACAGCTGAGACACAAGGAGAACCGGGAGCACAGCATAAAAACACAAACCAGAAAATACACAAGAAACACAGGAGGACAAGAAAAACAACAAAACTCTCACTCAGAAACATGAACCCTGACACACTGCTAATCTGGTACCTTACTGTCAGCACCCGGGGTACCAGACAATCATTTTTAGGAGGAATTACAGCTGGGACTATGAGCCAACTTGTGAAGTTCTCTAGAGAGAGAAAACATTTGAATTCTCATGAGAGTGTGTCTGCCCAACAGTGTTACAATGTACAGCACTTTCAAACAGAATAAAAATTGTATTTATCAAACCTGCTCACATCAAATTATTACATTTGTCAACAATATCTTCATCCTCTAACAGATTTAAAGATCAACACTAGGTAAATAATTGTTATCAGTCTTAACATTATTTATGTTTGTTTTGTTACAAGTCTCCTTTTAAATCTTAAAGCACATCTAACAAGTCATAAAAGAGCCATTTAGCTAGTTACTGTAGAGTAAAAGGAGCAGGGAAAACTGTTTCCAGCGCTGAATAAAATTGCGTTCACATGAAAAAAGACTTGAGGCTGTGTTTGCCACCATTAGTCACACAAGAAAAAGCTTCATTTTGTGCTGCCATGAACCAACAACCTAAAATGTTTTTTCCAGTTTATATATTTATTTCTTTATTTTGGATAGCTCAGACTTGAGCTGCTTACTGGTATATTTTTGTGGTAAACAGCACGCTGAGGATAAATCCATGAGCTCTGATCACAGGACTGAACTATCACATTCTGTTTCTGAGGCAGCAGGAGCATCATCTCTGTTGTGTAATGATTTGTTGATGTGTGTGAAGATGTACTGACAAGTTATATGGATTTATATAGTAACATACAGGCTAAATGAACAAAATCCTAATGTTAGATTTTGAGAGCTGAACTATGGGGTGAAATAAAGTAGGACAGATAATTATAACAAGGACATTCAGGAACTCAAATGATATAATGCATGATTTACCAAAATCTGGTCTGGCACCATATTTCAGCATCATTTTTATTGCTGAAATCATTTAAAATGATAATTATTCAATTCTTCTTTTAGGTGTGTTATATTGATACCCCTTTGTATTGGGAATGTAGTGATTGTTATAAATGAGACAGTTATTTTAAGTAAATGATGGCAGGCAGTTCTTTTAAGCTCTATACATTTAAAAACACCACCATCAACAAAAAGACACAAACAATACAACAGAAAGCTTGTGCATAAACCGTATAGCATCATCAGTATGTAGCAACTTAGGTGTATGAAATGTTGCTTCCTACAGAGTTTGAAAGTGGAAGCATCTTGTTGAACAGACTAATGCACCATGGATCACTTTCTATCATTTCATTTAAAATTTTTCTCTTTCATTCTCCTTTTTTTTTTTTACCTTTTTCTTTCTCACAATCCAACAGTTTTTCTGTTTCTTGTTGCTCTTTATCGCTTCCATTTTAAATCACACTCTGACTCACAATTCTCTCCTTTTTTCTCTTTCCTCATCTGTGAACTTGGTAATTCCTTCTGAATCCTCCTGTAGGCAAGCAAGATGACCCACTGCTTCCTAATTACTTCTACACTCTCCCTTTCTTCCACCATTATTCTATTAGTATCCACTACATAATAATTATAAGGCTGGAAATTGGATGTAGTAGCTTAAAGCAGATCAAGGTGTGAACAAGGATGATAAGACCATTAAATGGCTTTTTTTCCTTAAGCCAAGTTTGTGTAAACTAGATGGGAGCAAATAGAAGAATTATTAACAATTAATTCATTTTCTATAGCTGCTTGTTCCTGTTCAGGGTCATGGGGAGCTGGTTGGCCATCTCCAGCACTCGCATTGATTTTAATTAAGTTTGTCAAATTTTATGTTATCAAATACTTCGTCATTAGTATTGCACATTGTAGTGAATTCCTCTGTTATACTTATACAGACTATTACATGAGCAGACTTAAATAAAAACAGCAGCTGTTGCTGAATATTCTGATTTATTATTGTTCAATCTATGTTTTGTAATGAAATCAACTTCCATTCAGGTTCATAAAATCTGAAGATGAAAAGAAACATGATGAACAACAACTGATGCTTTTGCAAGTACGATCTGTAACTGTCTGTGGCGCCTCATCCGTCAGGACTAGTAATAAGATTTGTAGTGAAGTTTGTCTAATGTGATGGATGGAAAAAACATAGAAGGAGCAGGAATTGAATGCTACCAATACTTCATCCTCTTTTAAAGCTGCTAAATTTCTAAACTCTCAGTTTGCGAAGTCGTTAAACTGTATTTGTAAAGATAACAGATGAGGATTACAGGTGGCGTCCACAGTCTATACAGTTTGTTTCAATATGTTCAACTGGAAATCTTCTGGTGTCTGTAGACTTGCTAATCTTGTTAAAATAGCATCAACATGACTCATATTTATCCAGACAGTGCTGTGAAAAAGTATTTGCCCTTTACCAATTTATTTCGTTTGTGCTTGACTTTCACATTTAAATGTTTCAGATCACGAAACAAAGTTTCATGCATGACAAAAATTTAAGGGAATAAAGCTATCCAAACCAAATGCCCTTTAAACTTTATAACTGGCTGTGCCACTCTTGGTGACAATAATTCAGTGAGGCTTTTGTTATAAATGAATCTTTCACTTTGCTGTGGAGGAATTTTGACCCAATCTTCTCTGAAGAATTGTTTCAGTTCAGCTCCACTGCAATGAAATAAAGAAATGATGAAACATCCATATAAATGTTCTGTGTAAATGTCTAATATTTATTTTGTAATTTTTTTATTTAAGTTTTGCTACTTCAAAGGGGTACTTACAGTAAATATGTATCATGTGCAAAATCTGTTAATAAAAGATAAATGTAGCCACCATGTTGCTATGCATTTGTTTGTTAAAAGCCCAGGGGTCTCATTTATAAAGCTTGCTTATGCACAAAACGGGGTCGGAAAACTGCGTAAGCAACTTTCCACGCAAACTTTAGGATTTATTAAAAAAAACGTAGCAGAAAAATGTGCGCAACTTTAAGTTGACTAAGAACCTGGCTCACGCACACTTTGGACATGGAGAGCACCTGCAGTGCTGCTGCTGAGAAGGATAAAGTTATTTATTCCAGCAGCATTATCGATTGTACCACTTTGTGCGCATACGGAACAACAAATAACCCCCCCACACACACACACAGCCCCCACCCCGACATGAGGAATATCAGCAGGGGGTCAGATTGAGACAAAATGTCATGCGTCGTTTACAGAACCAACACAGAAGGCATGAATTTTAATTTTTTAATAATTTTTTAAGTGTGCCTGAAATTTCAGTCAGGACGTCACATATGCCCCTTTTCCACCGACAAATCAGCACGGCGTGCTTGAGAGCGGTACAGTATAGCGCGGATCAACTCGCTTGAAGCGGTGGAAACATAAAGCGGACGTAAGTGGGGATAGAGGCATGCCCACCTGGCTATGAAAGTGGCACGCAAAAGTCTTTGTCCGCGACGTCACAGCGCGTGAAACAACAACAACAATGGCGGATATACGTGTGTTTTTGTACTTTGCACTCTGTCTGTGGTTCATTTTGGTTGGTTTGATTTTTGGTTCTTGTGGAGGAAGTCGCCATTGTCCAAAGTCAATTGTATTTTAAAATAAAATATTTGTATGGTTGCTGGGAGTTTTTTTTCAAAGCCTTTTGCGGGAGCGCTGCTATATCACATCACGTGAACACCACACACAGCCGGGCCAATCAGAGGCTACCACTACGTAGGTAGTCGTGTCACTGGTAGCAGTTTACTGGACCAATCAGTAGACAGGTGGGCGTGTGGGCCCGCTTTGGGCCGCTTCGGACCACCGAGGAGGTGGTCTGAAAAAAGAGGCCGAGTTGGCGCGGAATGATGCGGTTAAGACCCGAGAAAGGTGGTGGAAAAGAGTCCGCAGGGGGCTAAAGTGAACCGAGCCGCACCGTGTTCTGTCGGTGGAAAAGCGGCAGAATTTTGTGCAGTTCTTCTCGCACTTCATTTGCCACACTAATCATGTCCCTCTGTGCCTGCAGGACGGCGTCAGTTAGCACCGGCCACCTCCAGGTGCGCCATGCGCCCGAGGCGCACTGGTGGTACAGGCCGACCACATCCTCGGTCGCCGCCCGGGATGCCTCGTTGGACACTTCGTCCAGAGTCACTGGGGGGAAAACTACGAGATTTGGTTTTGTTTTATATTTTAATGATGGACACATTTGATCTGTTTTAAGAAAAGGCTTAGTCTCCTCTGCATGGTCAGTGTCTCCCTCCTTCTCCGGTACGATGCCATGCACGCTTGCCGGTTCAAGTACTGCTGAGATCCTAACAGCGAGCGGTGGGGGATCAGAGGTGCCAGGGCCTCCGCCAGTGGCAGACACACTCTGGCGGTGGCAAGCCATCTTTTTTTTGCCTCCATCTTTAGATCGGACCTTTTTTTTATATCTGATCTCTCTGAAGAACTCACAGCATTGACGGTTTCAGCAATGCTGTGCCACTCCGTGGATTGTCTCTTATTTGTTATGCCACTGCTGTGACCTCCAAAAAGCACTTCCTTTCGTTTTTCCACCTCACCCACAAGTACCTCAATTTCTGCTTCGGTGAAGTTGCGCTTCCTTGATCGTCACCATTGTTATTGGTGGAATGCTGTAATGATCATGCATATGCACAATGCACTTTGCATTGACCATTTATGGCAGAAAGTGGGCGTGTTGAGTGCGGAATGTGATCCAGAAACTCCTGAGCACATTTCTAGGTAAAGTGTGATTTATAAAGCGGAGATTGCGTGCAGCTGTGCGTACTCCATGTTTTGTAGGTCCCAAACTTACTTGGCGAAAGTAGATTTTTTTTGCTGAGCTTAAGTACGGTTTTAGTAAGGATTCTACGCAAAGTTTTATAAATGAGGTCATGATTGTCTTTAAACATAGAGGCGAGCACTGTTACCTACGGAAAGTTGGTACAGCTGCTGCATGAGAAACTTGATAAAATCTTGAGGATGAGAGGTGAGTTTCAGTCATACACTAGCAGCAATGTTACTGCTCTCTTCATACGATGTGTTGGAACTTTCCTTCACTCTACTGACAACTATTTAATGAATTATTACTGTAAGGTGAATGAAAGGTACCACGACACACAGATCTCAGCAATTTTAAGTCATTGTTATGAAGATCCTCCGGCTCATATTTTGTTGGGGAATAAAAGAGCAGGCTACCCTGCATCTCCAAAATTTTATGCTGATCATCACTACTCCTTGGAAATTAGTGGAAAAGTTTCCCATTTTCAAGATGGCGATAATGAAGCGAGACTCCAGCTGCCCCTTACATAGCTGCAGCTGCAAGCTGAAGATCTACCAGCTGAAGCTGCTGCTTTTGATCTGAAGCATCAGGAGGACCTGGAGAGAAGACGGCAAAGCTGGAGTGTGCAGGAATGGATACTGAAGGGCGTCTCTATATGAGCTGGACTCTGTTCCATGAGCTGGATTGTGAGTCAGAAGGGACCGAAACACCTTTGCTAAGTTGTTGCTTAGCACAGGTGATGCTTATCAGTGTTAGAAGTGGAAACAGGAGTTTTTCATTGTGGTCTATTTAATTTACTTGTAAAAACCTGCAGTCCTTTACAATGTTGAGGTAAATAATTAAGTAAATAAAAAGGTATTAATCCCCAATCATCATGCAATGTGCTTTACACCGGTGACCCTATACAGAAAGTTTTTTTGGCGTGTTGGTGGAAAATCTTGGACAAGACCATCTTCCTGGCCACAAACTTCAGAATGGGCTACAAATGCTGGATTCTTATAAGGCTGCAATAAATAAGGTGTAGGAAATAGTCCAAAAATCATTACTAGCATGTACACAGCTCTTTGTACAGATCATTGTAACCAGGGCTAAAGGCTGTTTTAAAAAAAGGCAAAGACAGACCAATGAAACCCAGATACACCGATGAGCCTGCAGCCTGAGGTCACAGAAACATACAATATAAACAAAACTTCATAACACGAGACTGAAAAAATAATCATGTGCCAGTTTGACACAAGGTGTCAAGCGTCTCTTTCACCAACTACTGTGTATGAAAACATCTTGCTAATTCTGTTGGATCTGTCTGCGAATAATATCATGATGAGAAGTAAAGCTACCGCCGTGGTAAAACACTTGTTTTTAAGGATTTACTTATCAAAATATGATTTGAAAAATGAAATGGTCTTTGCCAGATTCTAAAATGATTAAAATCTAAGGGTGATGGAGTACAAAAGCAGACAACATGACACCTTAACACTTTCAACTTCTTCAATGTGACTACTATTTATAACATAGTGTTCCAACAGGCAGCTCAAATAACTGCAGTAGGTTTCACTTGTTCAGTCCATCTGCTTGTACCTGTGGGTCATTTGTCAATACTCTTAATTCCTGTCCACAAGGAGCATCATTCAAGCCAGTGTTCCTTAAAGGCAGAAGAAAGCAAACTTTGTAACCCTGTCAAACATAATTTATTTAAGCCTTTCCACATGGAAGTGAACTTTAAAACCTTTTAAATGTGTTTTCTTAAGTCACAAAGTTTTGCTTAGTAGATGTAACATTTAATCTATGAGGTTTTTCGATCATCATGTTTGTGCAGATTCTGAATCCAGGACATGTCAGTACAGTTTTTCCCAAAAAATCCCAACAGGACATCAAGAAGCAGTTTCTGGACATGATGACACTTGAACACTGTTACATTACTGTTGAGTTTAGGATGTTTTGTAGTCTAAGAGTTACAAAAGTATCCCCAAGTCAGCCTCATCAAGAACTCAGTTATAAGAAATGTTTTGTTCTGAATGTACCAAGAAGTGGTGTAAGCATTAAACAAGGAAGCATGTTAACCTTCCTAATATGAAAGTGATTCTTCTGCTGTTGGGAAACATGGTTATGACTGTATTAGGAAAAGCATGAAGTGATGTTATGTAAGTGTGATTGTCTGAGATTAATAAAAGAGTAGTAAAACTTCAGGTCTCCTTGTGTTTGATAGAGTAGATCTGTCCGAAACATCTGGTATCTGTATCTAATATTATTCCTAGCGGATAAAATTGGACAAACCTGAACCATCTGTAGTTCCTTTCTGCAACTATTATAAACTATCACATTTGTGGCTAAAAAACCTACTTTATTTCTTTGGCTCCACCATTACATCAGTTTGCATTGGTCCTCGTGTTTTAGACCTGTTTTATGGGTGTCACACTGACATAAAAACTCAGGATCATCAGCTTCTGGTTGTTTTAAGGCAATAAAACTACTTGGTTGAAGTTTGAAGTGAAGAAAAAAACATATTTAATTAGGGTTTGACAAATGATCAGAATTCTAATGATCAGAACTGAGCAACATTCTGTGTATTTTACACATTAATACATGCTACATTGATCACTTGAGCTTCAGTATTTCTAAACATAATTAGAGGCTGCTATTCCCTCTAAAAAAAATGACTTATAAGCTTTTTTGGGGGAAGAGCTGTTTCATGGCTACTGAGCATCAAAATGTTCACTTGACTTCGGTGACCATAGGTTCAAGACATAATCATGTGTAGTAATTATTATGTTATTTGATTAGTTTAAAAAAAACTTTCTGTACCAGGAGAAATAACTGATTTGGCTCCAAAATCTGTCTGAATCCATCTGTTTTTTTTAACACATTATAATATTTTATGTGTGCTTTTACTTTTGCCAAATAAAAGTGTTATTGTGCCGCACCAATTAATTTCCCTTTAGAATTTGTTGAAACATTGTTAAATAGGAATGCAATGTATTTTTCACTGGACATAATAGAAATATTCTAAACCAACATTTAATCTGTGCAGAGCAATAATCTGTCCTCTCTGAAAAAGAGGACCATTTTTCTTTTACTCTTTAAAGATTCTTGCTTTTTCTCTTCATCTCTCTTTCTTCTTGTTCTCACTAAGGGTAGCTGGTATTTTTATATTACAGTATATTTCTTTTATTTGTTGCTTTATAATGAAATGCTGGTACTTTCAGAGAGAAAAGAGAGATGTGATTTGATAAAAGAAAAATCCCTTGATGACCACCTTCCTGTATGGAGCCACATGAATCATACCCTCTCTCTAAAGAGCTATTGTGTCCTCTGTATTGTGCAAGATCTCATGAATAATAGCTTGAACTCATGATACTTCCTGTGGCCCCATTTACATACATGGAAAATTAGACTGTATCAATTTCATGTATTGTGTTTATCTGTTTGTTTGTGTTCAGGGTGTGTTCAGCAGGGGCGTGTGCAGACGGGTGGCCCAGGGGGGCACAGGCCATCCTTCCAATTAGACAAGCTACTCCAGGCGCCACTCCCATATTGAGATGATCAAATTCAATCAAACATCAAATGTCTTCACAGTGAAGATCAGAAATCTGAGTGTAAGTGAATGCAGCACCTGCTGCTCTATGAGCACATGGTATTTAATTTTTAATACTACTTTTAAAGGGACTTTAAGCAAGTTTAACCACAAATAAATTTGTAGAACTACGCAATTTCTTCCTCATACATGCTCCAACAATGTCCTGTACACTAGAAAGAGCACAGGCACTTAGCATAGTTGCCTCTATATACATGTAAAATCATTTTATTAGTTATTAATAGAGCTTGTTCAGGTCGAACACATACCGTACTTTCCAGAGGCACTCGAATGCATCATGGAGTCATGCGCGTCCATGCTTAGGTGTAGCATTTACTATTGCTAGCTAAAAGCTGCAGAGAGAGTAACGTTTGTGTCAGGTCTTGGGTTTTGTTTTGTTTCTTTACTATGTCTTGTAGATCTTTTCTCCAGAATTATCTGTGATTTTTTGTTTGGTCGATTCTTAGCTCCTCATGTTCCCATGTCAGTAAGGTGTTTTGTTATTCACTGTCATTTAGTTCAGCTTTTATTTTGCCCAAGTCCTGTTTCCTGTTTTGCTTTTATTTTTTGTACCGTCTGTACTTCCTGTTCTTCCCGAAGCGTAGGTCCCTTGATTGTGTCATGTCATTTCCTTTGTTCATTCCGTCCACTCTCCAGGTGTGCCTCGCTGTCATGACTAGTTTAGTTGCCTTCATTTAGTATTTAAGTAGCATGTTGGTGTTTGTTTCTTTATGAGTTCATTTTGATTTTCCTGCTGGGATGTCTGTGGATTATTTATTTGCCTCTGATTTCTCCCATCGTCCTCCTCATTTCTGTAAGTTTGTTTTTGCTGCCCTGTCAGTTTTTTATTTTAGTTATTAAATTTTACGTTTCTATTACATTTTTTGCGGTGTTGTTCTTCTGCACTTGCGTCCAGCCTACAACCACTAAACCTAACAGTTTCAAGCATGGATTCTACCGAGAACAAGAGACACACTCCAGCCCAGACCCAAACCAAGAGTTTTTTCCAGCGTGACAAAAAGGGGGAAACTTGAGTCGGATCAACGGAGGTAAAGATCGTTTCTGAGAGAATCTCGGTATGAGAAAAGACCTGCAGTCTGCGTCATTTTTGCTTGAAAGGTAAGAAATTATTACTAAATATAGAAATACTAAATGGAGAAAAGAGTTGTGTCAACTTCTGTGAGCTACTGTACAGAGTTAGTCATCTTCTCAGGAAGGAGATCTTTGGTTGGAATGCTGAAACACCTGCTCATTAAGCTGCTCGTTAAGCTGCGTGGGCGGAGAAGAAGCAGACGCAAGTGCCTGCCTGAATTACACTCGATGCTTCTGTGTCTCCTCAGACTCTCCCGAGTTCTGTGAAACATCATCCGAACCCGTCTCTCTGCCTGCTCATTGCCCCGAGTTTGATCATTGTTGAAAATAAAGTCAGTTTTAACAACTTTGAAATCTGAGTCCAGCCTGAGTTCTGCATGTGAGTCAAACGTTTATCTGAGTCCATGAAAAGTTGATGCTTCCAGGAGTTTCCACATATTTCCTGGAGTAGAAACATTTTTAAGCTGTCTGACGTGCTTACAGCTGATTTGGTTTAAATATCATAAATCACATTTATTATCTTAGTCGAAGTCATGCCTGCAAATCTGTAAATTGTCGAATACAGGACTGACTCAGCTGCACATGCAGGTAAAGCATGCATGCGCAACTCATGCACGAAGTTAAGGTTGCTGTTACACGTTTGGCCTGACAGGGCAATCGCGAGCACAAAAATGTTAAAGTCTGAACTCTCAATACGTTTTCATTAATCATAATCTTAATGAAAATGTATCATTGGCATTGTGTTTCAACAGATTTTGATTTCATTTTGGTTTATAGTAGCCACGTCAGTTATGATAAACAGTTTATAATTTTAGAAAGATTAAATTTTTTTTAAGGTTATAGATCATTTACATGTGCCACTCTTTTGAAAATCTGTGCCCCTATCTGCCCCCCCAACAAAGATTTTCTAAACACACCACTGGTGTTCAAGAAGCCTTAGATAAACTTTAATATTTACTTGTCATAAATAAGACAAATATATGCTGACAGTCACAAAAAAATAATAACTTGTGAAATTAAAAACAAACAACTTGATCAATGAAACAATCATTTTAATGAGTGAAAATATATACAATAATTCGGAACAACAGAAATCACTTCATTTCTTTATGTTATTATTTAAATGAATAAAGTTACAGTTTGAAACAAACTTTGTACAGAGGGTGATAAAACAAGATTTATATTTAGATTTTCTTTGTGAGTTACAGATAAATTGTCAGCTTTTACTATTTAACTTTTTGTATCGCAGGACAAAGATGTTTCGCGTGCAAGTAAATATAGTCCTGGTGGGTGTATTCACTGCAGCAGTCCTGCTTTGCTTTTAATTACTCTAACTGTATTATCTCAATCATGTGCACTGATTTGTACAAATAAAGATTTATTCTGGATTTCTATTAAAAAGCAACATTAGTTTAGGACCTTTGTTGCTGCATCATGTTATGCATTTTGTAAAACATTTTGTAATAACAATCATCTTTAACATTTCTGTACTTTCATTTCCATCTCAGTCTGCTTTGTGTAAGTAAATCCTATTAACGTCCCTCCTGGTCTCATCTATGAAGTTAAAATCGAAAGGTGTTGCTTTACATGTGGCTGCGATGTACATTAAAATCCATCAGTATATAATATTGACACATTTGGCTTTTGAGGTTCTGGAGAGCGAGTTATAATTTTTATCAGCTGTATCAGGCTACATAAGAACAAAGATCTCCCACTGAGGAGCACAGTAAGCAGATCAGTTATCAGGCCATCTGTGTGCACATTGTGAGGAATCATATTTTAAACATCAAAGGCTAAAGCTGTCACATAAAACAGAATATGGGAAAAATTTAATATTGTTAGTATATAAAATACAATGTGAACTTTAATATGTCAAAAGCATGTCGAAATGAAAAAGTCTTGATGTCTATCATTACTGGCTATTATTCCTATCTGGTGCAGGGACAAAGAAGATGGACCAAAAACTAAGCTCATGACGTGCTTCATTCCAACAGTAATCTGCGGTCATGAGATTCTGACTGTGTCTGAAAGAACAAGAACGGACACGAGAAGGTAAAATGAGTTTCCTCCACAGGGTGACTGGGCTCAGCCTAAGCAATATGGTGAGGAGCTCCATCATTAGGGGGGAGTTTGGAGTAGAGTCGCTGCTCCTGCTAACTGGAAGGAATCTGATTAGGATGCTTCTTGTTTGTCTCTTTCTGAATGTCCCTCTGGGAGGAAACCACAGGGCAGAACCAGAACTTGCTGGATAGTTTATTTATCCTCTGTGTCCTGGAAAAACCTAGGATCCCCCACCAGGAGCTGAACAGAGCCACTGGAAAGGGGAGGTCTGGATTTCCCTCCTGGATTTATTACTTCTGTGTCCTCAACTCGGACGGACGGATGGACGGACAGACACGTGGGTAGTACCATAATTTCAAGACTATATGCCACTTAAAAAATATGGAGCTAATTTATGGAGATTACAGTCTAACGAGCTTCATGCAGCTAAAATATTTTGCCTCGTCACATCAGACCAATTAAACTGTTCCAGTTAGATTGAACTAAATTCTTCAGATCAGTCATGTTGTGCTTCATGCACACACCCTCGTCATGGAAAACACATGAAGAAATGCACATGATGCTGCTGTCAAGTTAAACAGAGCTGCAGTACATGAGCTTAGTGCACAGGAGAAAGATGAAGATAGCATCAATGACTTTTCCTTGCAGTCTACTGGGGTTTTTATTTTTTATTTTTTTCTCAAACCAGCAGTGTTACAGAAAAAAACTTCAAAACTTTCTGTGTAATTATCTCATGTTACAACATGGACACCTGCAGATTATAGATAAGTGTTTATGTACAAGTCTCTTTTTATTTTTAAAGTTAGTAGGCAGGACTTACAGTCAGGTGTACTGCGTAGTCCAGAAAGTACTACACGTGTTGGTGTTCTGTCATGAAGCAGAAGCTGCATCTTTACCGAAAAACAGAACAACAACAAAAAAACATGCACGTCTAAAATCTGACTGATTACTTACTGACTGACCAAAAATACATTTCACACACTAAAATATAATCTCCAAAGATCCAGTCACCAAAGAAATCTGTCAAACAAGACTTTATTAACTGTGTAATGTTTCGGGCACGTTAACCTTTTTCAGACTACCAAAAAGAAGTTTGTAAAAGAAGTAGCTTCCTTTGTGTTACGCTGAAAAAGGGCAGCATGCCCTAAATGTTACATAGTTATAAAAGTTTTATACAAGAGTTTTCCACAGCGTGTCAATCACTGTATTATTTGTCATAGATCTTCACCTAAACAGGAAACACAAACCAGAATTGTTTGTTCATAGACTTTGTAATTTAAAGATTAAATGGGTAAAATAACTCATCGGGTGATTCAGATCTGATTTAAATATTTGTGTTGTTATTGATACTGAAACATGTTTCGGTTGGACAACTTCCTTTCTGGCCGTTGTGATAACGAGGAAAGAGCTAAATGTCATGTTCATGTGACATTTATGGATTTTCACCAGCTTCAGTTCGAAGTGCCTGATTAAACTTCTGTAATCACACAAACAACAAACAGATCCTGGAGTTTCAGCAGAATTTGTCATGAATCTGTTTTTTATCTCATCCTGTCTGATCACTTCATGTTGTCCCTCTGCTGTCACCATCATCTTGTCCATACTCCTCCTCCTCATTAATCCTCATGTTGCCACATGTTGTCCTCTGTATAAGTTCTTTGTTCAAGCCCCAGTTCTTTGTCAGGTTCTTCCATTTGATTATGTTTATGTGTAAGTTCAAATTGAGTCTAGTCCGTTGGGTTTTACAGCTGTCGGTTTGCTGCTTCATGTATTTTGGGTCAACTTGGTCACAGCCACGATCTGTGTTCCACGGTTCATGTTCCACGGTTCATGTTCCACGGTTCATGTTCCACGGTTCATGATGGCTACGATGTTTTTTATCTGTTTAGATGGGAGTTTGCATACAAATACATATAAAGAATGTGCAAACAGGCTCAAACTGTTATGAATGTGTTTCCAGCAAACACAACTAATACATGTGTGCACATTAATTGCAAGATCCTTTTATAAATGTTAAAAAATGTAATTCTGAGAGGTGGTGAACTGGATAATTACTCGAAAGTCTGTTTAGTCAAAGTTCAACAGCTTGTTCTTTAACATCAACATCTAGGAATTCTCTTCATTTTTTGCCCAAACTTTTTTCTCTCTCTTTCTGAATCAGGTGAGTTTGTCATCTATGAAGTGTCTTATGGTTTCGATGGCTGGAATATAAAAGTGCAACACATATGAGTTGGAAACCATGGTGTTAGATGACTGAATCATCAGACATGTCAGATTGACCCTCACACGGCTGTAAACTTCTAGTTCATCCTAAAAATACTTACACAGCATACATAAATAATGAGGCATAAATATTTTGATGTGTCTAGCAGTTGTTTGTTTACACATGACGTAACAAGTTGATTTCACAAAAATTGGTAGTTACTGCATTTTATTGGCAATAAAATGTATATTAAGTGTATTTAATCATGAGATTATGATAAATATGGGGTAAGGTTAAAATGTTTAAATAATCCCATTTGTTTTAATATAGTATGTTAATTTAATAACTGCTAATTGGGTACACAGTGGTACAGTTGTTAGCACTCTTACCTTGCAGCAAGAAGGATCTGAAACCCAGCTGAGACTTTTCTACATATAGTTTCCATGTTCTCTGCTATCATGGAAGGATTTTCTCCAGGGGCTCCAATTTCTTCCCTCATACCAAAAACATGCATGTTAGGCAAATTAGAGATTCTAAGTTCACATTGGTGTGCATCAGTGTCTAAATAGTTGTGTCTTTGTGGCACTCTGGTAATCTGGTAACCTGTCCAGGATGTATCTCACCCACGAAGATTAATGGAGATGTAAAACCAGCCCTTTATATGATGAGTGCTGTTCTATATTTTGTTATATCTTCTTACTTAATTTTTTGTCTTTTTTTTTGCATCTGTTGACACATTCATGTTCTCCTACATGGCCCTTATGGCTTGCTTTTGTTGTGTACATTGCAAATTGATGTTGGTATTATAGGTGTTACCTCCTACTTCAATATAGTAAATGAAATATAACAGTATAGCAATACAGTGCTTTGAGAATCTAGATTTTTGGGGTCTACCTTGCACATCCTGAAACCTTTGTTCAGTTTTTTAGCTTTTATCTGGGGTTTCCGGCAATATTTGTTATCATGAATTGCACCCAGAATCTTTTTGTGAAAATATTTACCATCCTGTTTGTTGTGTCTCTAGGTTTCTCCTATTGTACTCGGTTATAATAACAGCGGGATGTGCTTTTCGACCGCTAACTAGCGTGCCTTTTTATTGACAACAACCAGCATGACAGGTCTTCTTCTGCATACCATTTTGTGGAGCCTACAAGTACTACGCCAGCCAATAGCGCCCCCGAGCTGTGAACATAAGAACATGTAGAATACATAACAACTTTCACTATTGTATTTACATTGATGTTGCAACAGCAAGACAGTGATAATTTGTTTAATTCAAACCATCTTAAGTTTAACCTGTTTTCACTTTTACATGCAGATATATTCGATTCATTTTAATTCAGTCATACTTTTTTATTCCCTAAAGATAAATTAGATTGTGTATGAAAAAAATTATTCAATGATTACACAGTGACATCTGTTATGTTATCAGTACCACCTTTCAGACTCTGGATCACCCTCTGGGTATCGTTTTAAGAAATATAGAATATGGGTTGAGTTCAGCTGACTGACTCTAGCTGTGGAGAACTGATCTGTTCTGACAGCCTTCGACCCATATTCACAGAAAAGTTGTTAAACTCAGGTGCCTCATCATTCATATTGCACATACCGCTCTCATTTTTTAAATCAAATTATAGGTAATTACTTGTAGAACCATTCCTGGTGTTATTGATGCATGTGTTGTTGCAGTGGAGGATCTCAGTATTGAGTTTGTTTCTCTTCAAGATGTGTGCAGCAGTGCTGACGTACAGTAAGTGAACCACAGTGTTTTTTAAATCTAGGCTTTGACCTCATAAAATTATCAGATGTAATAAAATGTTCAGAGGCTTTTATCAGCTGGTGTGAAGAGGTAGAACCACACAGACCTTCTTATTATGAATAATCACTAAAAAATACTTTATGAGCAATGGATGACAGTCACTCTTGGTGTGATTTGAGAGTCCACATGGAGAAAGTACCACAGGAATCGCCCCGTGACTGCACTGACTTCTACACCTGAGCAAGGAGAGCAGCGAAGAAAGAAAAGAAACGGCAGAAAGAGGTGTTAATAAGAAATGTGACGGAGTGAGAGGTAGACAGAGAGGGACTGTGCACAGGAGAAAACGGGAGAGCAAGCGAGAGAGGGAGAGACAGAGCAGCCGAAAGTGCCAAAGTAAGAGTAATCCTGCGGGAGAGGCAGCTCTGGCGGAATTTCAAGTCGTGCTTATGGCATTGCTCTCACACCTTGACCTCAGCCGTTCCTGCACGGGAATCTCTCAAGGCCTGCCAGACACTGCTCAGGGCTGTTGTAATTCACTCTGAAGCTGACAGATAAAAAGAAAAGACAAGTCCAATGGAAAATCCTTCTTCTTCTTCTTCTTTTTTTTTATCATCTTATTTGTTGTCACTGTGGAACAGATAAAAACATTGCTGCATCCAGTCAGTAGAAAATAGACTAAAGTTTTCTCATGTGGCGTTTTTATCGCCGCCGTGAGGTTGATTCTCATGCTTAGATGTTGTACTCCTACTTTAACCCTTTGGAAGCAGCATTACACACATCATCAAACACACAGAGAAGACTTTCACAGGCTGTTTAATTGTTTGTTTTATTCTTCAGTGTGTTTGAAGGAAAAAACTAGTGCACATTCACTGAGCCACTGCCTGAAACAGCCATTCTCTACCTGAACTGGCAGCAGCAGATGCCTCATTGTACACAAAGAATCGGTGGAATAAATCTCCTCTGTAAATAGCTCCAGGACTGTGAGAGACAGATTATTACTCTGATCAAACGAGGACTGTCATCCAAGTGAAACAACAGCACCACAAATATGCTTGTTAGTTTCAGGCCTTTAGGCTCAGTATAGTTCAGTACAATGGTAAAGGATTTGTATTGGCTCTGAACAAACACGGAACACAAGATCACACTGAGAATGGAAAAATGACAAGCAAGCACCCTGTACGTCATGTAAATTTAAGCAATTTTCACTGTTGTTTCCGAGGTAAGGTTGTAAAGAGTCACAGCAGCTTCTGACAGGCTGACAAGCACATTTAGACATATTTTTAATAAATGTGCAGCAATTAAAATCATGCAATTGACTGCTGGAAACTTTTACTTGCACTGGTTTGCTTAGTATCAGCTAAGCTAGCTGGTATTATTGTGATGGAAAATGGGAGATTTGCATTTTCTTCCCTCTCAACAAAAACAAAGAGCATTCTACCTGCCGCTATTGTTACCTGCATGGCAGGAGTTCGACTTTGATGTTTGCACAGTTAATAGCAGCACACACAGACACACACAGACACACACACATACTTACAAGGTAATGAGCAGAACCAGTCCAGCGTCACTAAGTCATATTCAACAAATGACATTTTGATGACTTTTCCGCATCTTTTTGAATCTATTTTTGTGCTCATACAAATCTGCTGCAGTTCTGAAATAATGATGCTCTTTGCTGTCTGTAACCCAAAAGAAAAGGTGAACCGTAGCTTTTTATCTCTAAACTGATCATATAGGCTGCAGTTTATGGGCAAAAAACAAATCATTTGGAAGTTTTTTTAGACACATTATAAAGCAGCACTAATTAGAATAATGCAACCAATTGTATTTTCTTTGCTATAATGGCTTTCATTTACATCATGGGGAAATTCTGTGTTTTTTCTGCTGCCTCCACAGCATGAGTAAGGAAGCATTAGATATTTTGGCAGCAAAACCGTTCTCCTTTCTCAGCAGTACATCTGCTTCAGGGTACAGAAGACTGAGAGCTGCACCAGTCTGTAAAAAGTAGCAGATTTACAGAAGATAACAACGCCACAACCAGAGAATATACCTTAATTGTCTTGGAAATCAAGTTCCTGTTGATGTGACTGTTCATCTAATCAATTTCTGCTTAAACAAATAGGGAGAAACCAGGAAGACAAAACTGCAGGAAGGCGAGTAAATTATGTTTATCCACTTCAATTGTGTGTGTTTGTGTGTGTGTATTAGTGTGTGAGGGGACGGAGTAATGACTTACAATTGGGCACTTGTTAGATAAAATTGAATGGGAATGAACAGAGAAGCATTGTGAAAACTGGAGTGTCAACCAATAAATCATCTAGTTAGTACAAACCCACAACCTGCACATTCAAAATTCTATTTGGTTTGTTATGTCTTAGTGGAAGCTATCTTCAGACCAGAATCGCACAAAAACAAGACGTGAAGGATATAAAATCAAATGTAGAGTCTCATAAGAATATATCTTAAATATGAGAAAATAATAATAATTAATCTGAGAAATAAAAAAAATTCTCAGAAACTGGTGTGGCTGTGGCTCAGTGAACCCAAAGTGTAGGGAGCATTTTGTATTCTAAGACCGGACACAAACAAAAGACTGGACAGAGAACTTATACCGGGTGAAACAGGTGACAAACATGAGGGATAATAATATAATATTATAATATACAAATATTTTTTATTTCTCGTGTCTGTGAGAGACATGAGGCTAAACATGTGAATGGGAACCAAACACAAACTTACTCTGTACACCTCAGACTTTCAGTACAGGTCAGAGTCCTGTCATCTGCTGAAATACTCTGATGACTCTGCAGTTGTTGGTTGGATCAGAGATGGACAAGAGACTGAGTACAGAGAACTGGTGGACCGCTTTGTGTCCTGATGTGGAAACAGTCATCTCATCTTGAATATGAACAAGACAAAGGAGATGATTGTGGATTTTAGGAGGAGCAACATGCCAAAACCCATTTCCATCATGGAGAAGAAGTGGAGGTGGTGGAGGAGTATAAATACCTGGTGTTCACCTGGACAACAGACTGAACTGGAGACACAACTGTGATGCTGTTTTTAAGAAGGGACAGAGCAGACTACTTTATGAAGAAGCTCAGGTCATTCAACGTTTGCAGCAAGATGTAACAAGGTGAGGAGCTCCTTAAAGAACACTGAAAAAAAAATTCTTGTGCGCAAAAAAACTGTCTGAAATGCAGATGAAAATATTGCATAAAGAAAAACTAAACATTTTCATGGCCATTAGAACTGCTCCTGTAAACATTCTGTCTTATCTGTGGAAGACTGGACAGTTTCCTGTGTGGAGCAACTGGTTTTAAGATTATCAGATTAATCTCTAGTTTTTAGGAATTTAGATTCACTGTCTATTTTTCTTCAGCCATTTTCTAAAATAATCTGAATTTAGGGCCATTTGACTTGATTTGTTGTAGATTATTATAAGTTTGTTTAGTGCAGATTAGTTGGTTTCTCTTTAGCAGTAGAACATTTTTTGTGTAAAACCAGGAATCAGGAATGTGCAACAGCACTTTTACAAAAAAAAAGTATAAAAACAAAATAACTTTTAGTTAACTTTTTTGGTTTTCCATACAAATAATGAATCATTTGAAACTCCCATGAGCCATAAACATTCACAACAAGCAGCATTCACTCTTACAGCTCCCATATGGAATCTCTTGTTTGAACCTAAATGAGCAATGATGAACTGACATCAATATTTCTGAAATTTTCCTAACATTTTTGGTGTTATGGTTATTCTGATGATTTGCTTTTTAATTATATATTGTTTCTTGGTTTTAAATCTGTTTCCTTTCTCTCTGCTCTGTGTATCTGGCTTGGACCACTACACTCATTGTATTTAGGGAACCTTCTCTTTCTTTGGATGTGAATGGTCACATGATATGCCCATAAAAATAAAGTCAGTTCTTGAACAGCACATCATTACTGTCCATTCCTCAGCCAGTGACCACTGGAGGTGGACACCATCTGGAGACTGTGACCCTGCAGGTATAGAAAATAGATGTTTGTTTTTTAACCCTGTGTTTTCAGTTATAAGTCTTTCCTCTTTGTGTAACAACTCATTTCATTTCCCAGATCATTGCATGGACCAGCTCATCTACTAATCACTCTCCCAGCATATTCTCCTTGATCACCCCTCCCTCAGATCATAATGTATTTTTGCACCTTGTTTTTTCTCCACTGCTTCCATTTTGTTTTTTCCTGAAGTGTTTTACTTGCTTGGTCTGTTTCTCATGTCTGCACTTTGGGTCCTGTTGTACCACAACTCATCACAAACATGGTTTAATACAAATATCATGGAGCTTATTCACTATGGTTAAAGAGACACGTGTTTGGGTCTTAACAATACTTTGTTCATGATCTAATACAGAAATTACAAATCTGTGAATGAACATCCAACTTTGTTCCAATTGCCCAATATCTACAGTGGGGCAAAAAATTATTTAGTCAGCCACCAATTGTGTAAGTTCTCCCACTTAAAAAGATCAGAGAGGCCTGTAATTTTCATCATAGGTATACCTCAACTATGAGAGACAAAATGAGGAAAAAAAATCCAGAAAATCACATTGTCTGATTTTTAAAGAATTTATTTGCAAATTATGGTGGAAAATAAGTATTTGGTCACCTACAAACAAGTAAGATTTCTGGCTTTCACAGACCTGTAACTTCTTTAAGAGGCTCCTCGGTCCTCCACTCGTTACCTGTATTAATGGCACCTGTGTGAACTTGTTATCAGTATAAAAGACACCTGTCCACAACCTCAAACAGTCACGCTCCAAACTCCACTATGGCCAAGACCAAAGAGCTGTCAAAGGACACCAGAAACAAAATTGTAGACCTTCACCAGGCTGGGAAGACTGAATCTGCAATAGGTAAGCAGCTTGGTGTGAAGAAATCAACTGTGGGAGCAATTATTAGAAAATGGAAGACATACAAGACCACTGATAATCTCCCTCGATCTGGGGCTCCACGCAAGATCTCACCCCGTGGGGTCAAAATGATCACAAGAACGGTGAGCAAAAATCCCAGAACCACACGGAGGGACCTAGTGAATGACCTGCAGAGAGCTGGGACCAAAGTAACAAAGGCTACCATCAGTAACACACTACGCCGCCAGGGACTCAAATCCTGCAGTGCCAGACGTGTCCCCCTGCTGAAGCCAGGACACGTCCAGGCCCGTCTGCGGTTTGCTAGAGAGCATTTGGATGATCCAGAAGAGGATTGGGAGAACATCATATGGTCAGATGAAACCAAAATAGAACTTTTTGGTAGAAACTCAACTTGTCGTGTTTGGAGGGGAAAGAATGCTGAGTTGGATCCAAAGAACACCATACCTACTGTAAAGCATGGGGGTGGAAACATCATGCTTTGAGGCTGTTTTTCTGCAAGGGGACCAGGACGACTGATCCGTGTAAAGGAAAGAATGAATGGGGCCATGTATCGTAAGATTTTGAGTGAAAAGCTCCTTCCATCAGCAAGGGCATTGAAAATGAGACGTGGCTGGGTCTTTCAGCATGACAATGATCCCAAACACACCGCCCGGGCAACGAAGGAGTGGCTTCGTAAGAAGCATTTCAAGGTCCTGGAGTGGCCTAGCCAGTCTCCAGATCTCAACCCCATAGAAAATCTCTGGAGGGAGTTGAAAGTCCGTGTTGCCCAGCGTCAGCCCCAAAACATCACTGCTCTAGAGGAGATCTGCATGGAGGAATGGGCCAAAATACCAGCAACAGTGTGTGAAAACCTTGTGAAGACTTACAGAAAACGTTTGACCTCTGTCATTGCCAACAAAGGCTATATAACAAAGTATTGAGATTAACTTTTGTTATTGACCAAATACTTATTTTCCACCATAATTTGCAAATAAATTCTTTAAAAATCAGACAATGTGATTTTCTGGATTTTTTTTCCTAATTTTGTCTCTCATAGTTGAGGTATACCTATGATGAAAATTACAGGCCTCTCTGATCTTTTTAAGTGGGAGAACTTACACAATTGGTGGCTGACTAAATACTTTTTTGCCCCACTGTAAATCCATGAGCACGGAATAATTAAGTGAACAGGTTGTAATTCTGTGTGAATGGATTTTAATCTGAGGGAACCACTTTTCAGTAAGGACAATAGATACTGGTTCAGGGCCGTGCAGAGACCTTTGAAGGGGCGGGTGCTCAAAAGTTAAAAAGGGGCACATAGAAACTCAGTTTTATAACAACAACCCACCTTTCGTCAAAAATCTAATATGGAATCTTATCATTACTAAATCATGGTCATCATCAGGAGGGACAACACAAAGCAAATGTAGACTCTTTTTTAACTGATGAGGAACAATGTTGTTGACAGGTTGGGGGGGGTAAATTGGGGTCAATGCACTATCCCAAATTACAACAGTAACTTTCTGTTGACCATGTCCAGAAAAATGCATCATGGTGCTGATCCAGAGTTCTTCCCCATCCCCTGTTATTTATCCTTAATGCTATTATAATAAACAAATGAGAATAAAAAAAAAATTAAGAAATCAGTACAAAAATAATGTACTCAATGATTCAGTTTGTTGAACTATCTACTTTGAACAGAGGCAGTTGTTGTGTGGCTGAGCTGCCTGTGGGTGTGATTGTGTGTGTGGGTGTGTCTGCTTAACCTCTCACAGGTGGATCAGCTCTGGAGCGCAGGTGTGGCTCATCTCCTCATCACCTGAGTCGAGATTTAAGGGGAGGATCAACATGAGACAGGCGCCAGATAGTTCTCCTTCCTTCGTGGTAGAGTGGCTGAATGACTAACCTGATTCTTCTCAATACTGAGCCTTATAACGCTTGGTCTCCTTATCCTTTCCTTCCAGGATCTTCACCCGGACCTGACGCCTTCCCGCAGATCCGTACCTCCTATCCTGGGGGAGCAGTCCGATCCACGGTCCTCGTACCAAGCTTGGGTTTCCCGGACCTGCTCCTAGCCTGTCTCTCGTCCTCCCCGGAGCTGCACCTGCTGGACCATCACACAGACCCTGAGCTGATCTGTCCACCCTCCAGCACCTGCACACCTTCTACCGGACCCACAGTCGTGTCTCTCAGCCTCCAACCACTCCTCCTCCTCACAACCACCAGCATCATCGCCATCACCGTAAGCTCTCTCTCTCAATTCTCATGCTTGCTCATCCCTGCTACCCACCAGTCCACTAACCTGTATTCTCCGCACCTAGATACTACCAGTTCCTCCAGTGAGGCCCAGTTCCTGCCCCACCAGCTGCACAGGAACCTCGTGCCTGGCTGTTTTCTCCTTCTGTTTCTTGTGTCATTAAACACTTTAAAACTGTTTTGTCGTCCTGGAGTTGTGCTTGTAAGAGGGTTCTAGCATTACAAAACCGGTCATGACAGCAGTAAACTCATTATATGTGTCAACAGTAGAAATACAATTATTTTACTGCAGTAGAATCTGCTATTTTCCAGTATAAATTTAATATATATTTTAATGTATTTTGTTTAAAATAGTGTGTTTTAAAATATCATCATTGCTCAATAATTATGTGGATATGTATAATTTCTGGTTTTAGTGAAATATAAGTCCTCCAGTTCAAAACCTGGAACTTATTAAACTACACTGTAACGCTGGACAGACACACAGACCTGAGACATCTTCATCCAGCCAGCTAGCAGCTGATGACCACCACTACCTGTGCTGCAAAAGTTGTGCAGGTAATATATAAGAGCTGACTGATGACGTCTTATCACGCTGTTGCGCGGTGCGCGTGCACACAGCCGTGTTCTCATCTATTCCATTTCGTCCATTGCCACCAGATAACTCAACACAACGTGTACAATAACTTACACTCCTATAACATGGACCATGGTGAACCTTACTTACTGGTTTTTGTTGTATCAGTCAGCACTTTTTGCGCGTTAATCAATTCTTCTCTATAAGCTCGTTCACGGCGGCTCCTATCCGACGCGCTCTGCCATCAGGGGCGGTCATTGGTGTCATGTGACTGATACAAGACCGATCCTTTTATTTTGCAAAATTGATGTTAATAATTAAATATTATTGTGTTTGGTGCACAGACAGACCTGTGAGCAACAGAAAAAAAAGAGAGAGAGAAAAGAAAAGGGCACAGTGAGTTTGCCATTATGATAAATCATAAGGGGGTCCATCATAGTTTGCAGCATGCACAAAACCTCCACATTGAGGTTGTGGTTTGGTCTCATGCCTGGTCTACAACCTCATCACATCATAGCATTGTGCTAGCATGATCTTCTGTTTTGTGAAGCATCCTGATGGGACCCGACAGAGTTGTACCAGTGTGGGGCCCAGTGATTGGTGCAATAATGGGTATGTGGTAGAACTGTCTTGGGAACTCACTGCTGTTGTACACAGCATGATGAAGATGCAGGGAAAAGTCTCAGGAATGTAGATAAAAGCATTGTTGAGTTCTGAGAGTGTAGCAGCATCGTGAATACCTTCATGATGCTTGATACAGCTTGTTTTGTGCTTTCAGAAGAATGTATTTGGTGGCTAGTGGAGCTGAGTTGTATGTTGTAAAGGAGGAGTCTGTATTGTAGGCTTATCTAGTTAAAACAAAGTGATTCCTGTAGTCTGTGAGATTCCTTGACATTTTTTTATACTTCTGCTTCAATCCTGGGTTGTCTTTTTAAAATGCAAGGTGGGATGTAGGTGTAGCACAATAAAAGAAGTCCAGTTGCCTTCAATGAATCACTTAATTTTCACATGAGAAACTGCACAGTGGTTTCATGTTGTCTAACAGTTGTCTCTTAAAGAGGGCCGTTTTGCATCTGATCCACCAGACCAGACTGGCCAGGTGTCCAAGCACAACCTGGGCAAACATGCAACTACCGGTGCATAACTGTATCTATAAGGAAGCAGCATTCATGGCAGCCTGTCTCAATCTTCCAATAAGAAGCAATCAGCACCAGTCTAAGTCGTGTCTGTGGAGTCTCATCACTGTGTCAATGGAGTGTGCTGCTCCCACATGATTACAGGTGTGACCTTCGCCACCGCCACACGTCTCCACCAGGGACTTATCGACTTTCCTCATCCAGACCATAATTGCATGATTCAGCAATGTCCTCAAGTGCAAATGTTGTGGGCTGTGTGACTGTGAATATTCCTGATGTCTCTTTAGTGTGAGCATGATGGTTTCACTGCTGAAAATAAATATTTGATTGAAATCAGAATTTGAAAAACGTTAAATTGAATTCAAGAAACGTTTTGTATTTTAAACATCAATAAGGCAAATGAGTTTCGACATGTTCTGATTACATGCACAACAGTATATGACTAACAATGATAGTAGCAACTTGTGATGAAATCTTCTGAAATTAGCTAATCACTGATTCTGGACCTGTGGACATGTTTCATCCTGCTCAAGTGTTAAAACTTCTGTTCAATAAACTTTCAACAACATGAGCAAAAATCTTTGAATCATGCAAAATTTGAAATATCTCTAAACATTTTAAAATAAGTTGATATTGACCAGATACAAGCAAAGCCTGAGGAGTTTGTATTTTATTATCGCGTGTTAACCTACAGTAGCTCATCTACACTCAAAACAAAGCAGGAACTGGACATTGCTGTAGGCCCCTCAAGCAGACAAAGATTTATTGCTCCAATTTTGATTATTCATAAGCTGAACACAACAACTTTAATGCAAATGACTGCCATCGTCTGTGGTCTTCTCTTGTGTCAGACTGGTGGGTTTGAGGTTATGTGAAATTTGACATCTCGCATATAAGTTTCAGTCAAGCTCCACTCGGGTGCAACAAGTTTTCTGCAGAAAGTGTTTTCAGCATTCACTGAGCTTCTTTTATGACTCATGTCATGACATTGCTCTGATGACAGTGAGCTGCAACAGTATTAAAAACAATGACACAAACTAAGAAGCCTTAAATGCAAGCATCAATACACATCACACACAATCAGGGAAAAACAAATTTGTTTGAAGACATTGTTAATCTAGAGCTGTGCACATGCACATGACAAGACTGCTCCTTTAAAGCAAAATATGTTAATTTATTCCTGTGGCTTAGTCAGAGCTAAACGCAATGAAGATGCCCAGTGTGCTGCTGATGTCTTGTGGTGATCAAAGAGCGGGAGCATCAATCCTGTACAGGTCGGGAAAATTCCTCTGAACTGTTGGTGCTATGCAGTCTCTAGTAGACAGGCCAACTTATCCTAATAGCTTTAATCAAGTATTAAGTGGGACAAATAGGGGGAAAAATGAAATATAGAGGTGATACTTAAGTGGTAGGAAAACAATTTTGGAGAGTTGTTTTTGAATTTAAGAGAAGATGTTAGTCTTTTGATACTGTAAGGTCATGTTCAATAATATTTTATTCAACAAATGTGATTTATCTGCTATGAATGAAAAAACTTGTTCTACTGACCCTGACGGTTCACTACAAAACCCCTTTTTGTTCCAAAAATACATTTTTACATATAATGAAACTGAATAAATTGGGAAATTTGCACACATGTTTGGTGGGAGTAACACAAATTACATAAATGACATTTTTATCACAGTTTTGACACGTTATCTTACTTCTGTCTTACATTGTTCACAATTCAACCTCATTTTATTTGCAGTTAGTTACACTCTGAATATTAGATTCTCTGTTGTGTCTCGATTCAGTCAGTTGTTTCGAGGTTCGCCAATTGCTAACAAATTTGTCTCACATTTTTCATTTTTTCTGACTCATGGAAACTAAATTTAGGGTTCCAGACAGGTTCTACGAGGGTTTCAGATGTCCACGATGGCTTTACTTTGAGAGAAAATTTGTCATGTCAGTGTTTTAAACATGTTTAAAATGTCATTGACCTCACAGCGAGGCCCTGCAACTTGGGCAAGAAAACTTGGAACTTTTACAAATGTTTTAACATATTTTGAAAATTCCCTCACAAGTGCTGTTCATAGTTTGCAGTCAAAAGCCCAGTGAGACACAAGTACAGGTACTTTCTTCAGGAAACTCTACCAGAAAACCTGCTCTTAAAAACCCACTTTGATATTAGACTATTTTAAAGCGTCTCAGTGGACTTTAAACTATAATTATGACGTTTTTACCACAAATCACAAAACCTGTGCCGTTTTCTAGGAATTAGTTTCTGCAGAGTAGCAGTTGCTTATTAGTAATTTGCCTCTGTGCTGTGGGAGGAACCTTTGGCACAGAGGATCCCCCGCCCCTCCTGTTGCTGAGAGCTCTCTCTTTATGCTAGTGCTACTGCTAGCTTACAGCTACCTATAGTGTGACCCTCCCAGTGGCTCTTCTACAGCAGAAATTTTCTGCAGAAATACTCAGAAATGCAATTTGGAACTTAATTTTCTTAAGATACATCCTCTACCATCAGAAAAAAGCCACAAGAACAAGAAACAACATGAGAAACACAATTTTTATTGGGTCTTTAAATAGTATGTGTTCTGACCTTTGGTGGAAGCTCTAAATACTACAGGCAGCAAGTGCAGAATTTATCTTTACATTATTGCAGTGTGATATATTATAAATAGTTCAATTTTTTTTTTGATTTGTGTAAAATACTTTAAAGTATTCATCTGCTCTTTAGCTAAACCCAAAAAGTAAAACTACCCAAATGTATCTGTCAGTTTAACATGTCAATACAAAACTTGGCCAACTTGTTTTTGGTGTTTCTTAAAGAGGCCCTTCCATTAAAAACAGTTTTTCTGAGGTTTCTGTTGAATATTTTAGCTCCACAGGTGTTCTTACCTTCATACTGGGTGTGAAAACAGGTCAACAACTTCTCTTTCAGTTTTAATCTCTCAAACTACGCAGGTGACAATAACACCTGAGTTCTCCCGAGTCTGAACGGCCTGTATCTGTTTCGTCACAACTCCTTTGTTCATTAGTATTAATCAGCTTCAGCAGTTGAAACCACGCCTAGCATGCTGCTGCTAAAAGCTGTAGCATAAGACATATCAAACTGGAAGAGACTAAGTATGCTGTTGCCATGCGCAGCAGTGAAGGAAACAGTACACCTTGCTCTCATAGGCTAGTTTGTTAGCCAATCTGAGTCCAGCAAATTTGCATAATGAATATTAATGAGTTGCAGCAGAAACCGGCCGAATCTTCACACAGATAGATTGAAAGGTCTGTTAATCAGTGTTTCCTGGCGTTTTTTAGATATAAAATGTTTCATATTACAAGTTAATACTTAAATAACCACAAAGTCCTGAAATTTGTGTGAAATGCCTCTTCTTCTGGTATCTAAAACTGGTGATGTCAGAATAGGTTGATAGGTTGTACAATCTCAGTGTTCCTCAGACATGAAAAGCCTTTTCATTTGACTAACATCAAGCAGAGAGAGGGAAACTCTGGAATTAAAAATATGTCTGAGTTTAGGAAAATTAGAAAGATGTGTATGTTTTTTTGACAAAATATTATAGTTGGAAGTAAAGTATATAAGACATTTAAGAGCAAACCCGGTTCCAGCTTTCTGCTCCAACGTGTAAATGAGGAATTACACTTAATGTACGACGGGTAAATGTTACCAGGAAGAGAATCTAAACAGTGAGTCATTCAACTGGGTGAAACATCCTTCTATCTTCTATACCTGCTTGCAGAATCTTTTTTAATGAATTTTTATATTACTCAATCTTCCTAATGTTTAGGTACAATTTTCTATCTATTTTAGACAGAACATGATGATTTTGGACACAATGAGGTTGGATTAACAAACAACCTTCACAGACAAACTGTGTCAATATGCAACAAACAGCAATGATGTGGTTAACAATAAAAACAATGTTTTCCTTCTAGACATGACGTTATACTGCACATAATATTTGGCTCCTACAGTGAACAGAGTCAGAAGGACAATTGCTATTTAATTTGTTGTTATTTTATAAAATAGGGTTCTGATTAGAACCCAGTAAGTGATCTACAGCTGTCAATGAGAATGTTAAAACTCTTCAGTTAGTAATAACTCAGGACTCTGACTGGTTTCAGTTGCTGGTTTCATGACACAAAAGTAGCACAAAACAAAACAAAACAAATAGTTTTGATTTATCCTGATTTATTCAGTTGCTTTGTAATGAAATATAAGTGTCATGTTTGTTTGTACTTGGACTACGAATGCACTGCAACAAGAATGAAGGACAAAGTAACAGTCTCTTTCTGAAATGTGCAATATGGCAGGAAACCCAGCGATGGGGAAACAGCAGCACATGTCATGTATTACAGAGGTTCCAGAGGTTACAGATACAGCTGCGTCGCCATGCCAGAGATTATTCCCAAGATCCTCTTGGCACTGAAATGAAACTCCAGAGATTAGGTTGGACAGATGTATTGTCTCCTTAAAGACTGGTCTGCAATTAAACCAATTAAACCTGCAGCCGAAACAGTGAGTGGAGGAATAGAAGGGTTTTTACATGGCTTTTAAAGGCAGGGGAAACAAACTGGCTGTTGCAACAGATACAGGTGAGATCAATGACAGGTGATGACAAGAGCTGCAGAACAGATATGGGTGAGTGGACAATGACATTAATCACAGATAGGCTACATGACAATAAGCTTCTCATTTATATGAAGGAATGTATTTTTGTGTGAATTTGTGTAAGAGTCATGGGGAGCTGGTCTCCAGCAGTCATTAGACGAGAGGCAGGATTAGACCCTGGAGAGCTCACCAATCCAAGAGACGTACAACCATTTACAGACATACTCACTCCCACCCAGGGTCAATTTCACCAGTTAACCTATCATGAATGTTTTTGGTCTGTGGGAGTAAACAGGAGAAAACTAATACAAGCACAGAAAGAACATGTAAACCTCACGCAGAAAGGTCCCAAACCCAGAAACTTCTTGCTTTCAGACAACAGTCCTGACAACTGTGCTACCATGCAGCTTCTTCATTGAACTGAAATATCTGACATGAAAGTCTGATAAACAAGCGTGTCTTTTTGACATTGTCATTTGGTTCAAAAGAGTAGTTTGTAATTCACAGCTTACAAACAATCTACAGCAAACTTCAAGGACTGAAACTTAGATGAACCTGTTGGTGAAGTTCTGCTGCAGAAGGTGAGTAAAAGTCACTGAAGTTGCAATTTGAATAAGTTTGACATCTTGTGTTACTCATGCTTGTCAAACAGACAGGCTGAAGAAAAGAGAAGAAAAGTGTGCAATTTCTCCTTTTGAAGACCGAGGAGAGACGTGTTTTGCAAAATTGCAACAAAAATGAACAAAAAAATTCAAAAGAAGAGTCGATGACAAAAACTAACCCCGTGGAGTAAATGTAACTAAAAATGCAGCTTGAAAATGTGAGTTATTAGTTAACGGAGTGGTGAAGAATTCATCACCTTTTCAGGTAAAAGTGCACAGAGTTTATCAAACAGAATCATTGTTTCATGTTATGCTGAAGAAGATTTTTCAATGATAGACCACAGAGGAAGGAGAAAACACTGCAGTGTGAGTCTGAAGGTTTTTAATCATGACTGTGTCTGCTGAAAGGTAACAAGGTCATTAGAAAAGTAATAATATTAAAGTGTTTTTGACTGCAAACAAGCTGACACCCCTAAACCTCAGATTCATGTCTTCTCATTATAAAACTGTACATGTCACATACAGACGTGGCAACACTGAGTCATGTTTTGGAAAAAGTTTTGATTGTTTTTTGTTTTTTTTTAATTAGTGCAGCAGAAATTGTTGATACTTTTCAGAAATAGTCCTTTTTTTAAGGATTTTTACCTCAGAGATTCATTTAGGAAGAGACTTGTAGACTTAATCACAAACCACCGAGTCACAAATACTTTTAAATGAGTGAATTCAGACATGGAGTCTAAAAATTTTGTAAGAAAGATCTTTAAAAAAAAAGGACAAGATTTGTGTGACTGAGACACTGTAGTTCATGTTGTTCATATAGATGCATAAACTGATTCCACTTTTAATGTTAATGGAACATTCTGAACCATTTCTTTTTCTTTTTTTAATATTTTTTAATGTCCATCAGTTTGAGGAAAAACAAGGTCTTTTATAGCAAGATGTAAACAAAATCAGGACTGCTCACCAGACTGAACCCTTTATAACCTCCCAGCAGCATAAGAAACTTAAAGAAACACTTTACAAGTGGAAAAAATGTAAATATAACAATATAATTGAAGAATAAATATATAATATCAGTATTCTTTGTGTACATTAGAGGCTATATGTGGGAAAAAAAGTTAATGTGAAGGAAAATTCAGAAATCAAACTGGGTTTTAAAAAAAAAAAAGAATGCTTGTTGTTAATGCTGTTTTTTCCTTATTGAAAAAAAAAGCTATTGTACATTTTAGAGGACATAGATTCATCTAAATTAGCCTTATAGCTGATGAATGATCAGCTGTTTGTGCCTCCAGATTTATAATCTGACAGTTTAAATAGAGATTCTCTCTTCAGATCACAGAACCACACTCAGTCCTCAAAGTTTAGTTTCAGCTTACCACCTGGGGAGACAGTGTTTTATGTTTTATGTTACCAAACTGAATATTGAGTAAAAGGCTGGCACACTTTCTATAAAGTATAAAAACTGTTTTCTCTAGTTTAGTTAGAAAGACATTTAGCTGTTGAGGTATTCGTGAAAAGAAGCAACAAAAAGACACAAAGACATTCATCATTCATCAAGTCGGTTGAATAACTGTTTTTATTCCCAAATCAGACAAAAAAGAGCAACAGAACTGTTTTTCAGGAGCTTCTGAAAACATAGAAAGTCACAAAGCAATATTATTCTTCAGATTTTCATTTAGTCAATGAAACGGCACATCCATAGATGGATCAACAGACGGACTGAAGTGACTGCAGCAGATGTCCAAATAATTTACATGGAACTAACATTTTCTGAGACTGACGCTCTGACATTGTGAGTGCAACAAAGTTACGATGATCTACAAATAAATGTATAGCTTCAGGAAAAAGTATTCCTTCTAAAATATACTACAAATTCAGAACAAAAGATTTCATAAAAACATTAAAACGATGGATGACGTCAAAGAGCTGCAAGATTTGACTGCACAAAGAAACAGTGGTGGGCAGAAGGGCCAAAAATATCTACCTTCTGATAAATGTAAAAAAAAAACAGATTCTGAAACAAGAATAAGACTCAAAGAAAGCCTTGTTTTATTCTGGCGCTCACTGCTGCAAAGATCTGCTAATATTCACTCATGTAATCACACTGTTCATTACTCTAATTAATGTCAAATCACTGGAGAGGTGCATATATTGTAATTAAAGGCAAACCTCAACCAGCAATAATAAGTCTGTTGTTAAATTATTATTTTACATTCTTAAACTCATTGCACCATTTCAAATCTATCTCTGAGAGAAATATTTTTTTGGATAGAACACTATCAAAAGCACAGTTTGAATGAAGATTTTTAATTGTGTTCATTTTTTATGTCAATGGGATCTTCCAAGTTAAACGTAGGCTAAAGAAAAAAAAACACCCCATCCAAACTTGACAGTGGAGACCTTGCTTGACTCTGAGAGTCTCATAGTGGTGTTAAACTCTAATGAAGGCAGGAGGTATAAAATCAGTCCAAAGTCACCTGGAACAAGCGCTTCATAATTGCTTCACTTCTGAGCCCTGCTGGTGAGATATGCTTTCATCCAAGGTTTCTACTTGTGTTACAGAGAGTCTCTTTAAAAAATCTGTTAGGAGAGGTTCAACTTTGCAGAATGATTCTCGTGCATCATGAAAGATTCATGAAGAGGAAGAACAGAAAGACAAGAGATGAAATAAATTGATTTTGTTCCACTCTCCCACTTAAAAATATAATCAGTTTTTGTTGTTTTTTTTCTTAACCAACTCATAACAAACATCCGCCCAAAATATGAAGAGAATGTTTTATATAATTTAGTGGAGGTGATGTTTTCTCTCTACAATTTATAACATTTACAGAAGTTATTAACGAGGCCTGAAAAGTTAAACAGTATTTTACCCCCAGCCAGAAATATCTGCTCAGTTCAATATACGTACTTGAACTGATACTTCAAGTAGATCTCTATTATCTTGACAATCCTTTTCCTTGTGGAGCTATTAAAGTTGTTAGCCTTATCTTATCTTTAAACATGGGGAATTTAGCCATGCTGCCTTCATCCTTATTTAGCCTGAGAGGATAAAACTTTGGTTCTGTGTTGAGGTGACTACAGTCCCCAGAGACATGGCTGGTGTCAGGAAGCCTGGAGCACATGGCTCATCTGGCTGGCTGCTGCTCGAGTGATGTCTTTCAGAGCAGCAGATTGAGACTGAGTCAAAATAGGAGGAAAAGATTACAAGGGAACACAAGGCTTAGCCACACCACTCTGTGGACAAAATTAAATGTATCCACATCTCATTACCAGTGACTCCAGCTGCTGGAATCAGACATTTAATCATTACAGCAGGTCTGCTGGTCTGGATTGAGTCTCAGATTTGCCCCAAAACTAGTTAATATTCAGCAAATTTAGTTTCTTTTTCTTCTTCACCTTCAAGATAAAATTTAATCAAGATTCCTGCGGCTCAACTAAGATGACCTGGTCAGATTCATTAGAATCTAAAATTACAGCTAGAAATTATATGGATTATAAATATCTTTGCCAAAATAGGACAGGGACCAGCTTACTTCTTATTGAGGTAAAGTTCAGAAGTGTCCTAGAAGATGTCTAGGAGTTATTAAACGGACCAAATGCAGACAGGTGAGGTAGGATCTGAGAATCTGAGATCACTAAATAACCCAAACCTGTGAACTGAATGAACTGAGCAGAAATACTGGAAAAGGTAATTGCTCAGTGAGAGACAGGTGAGTTGATTACAGATGAGAAACAGGTGTGCGTGGAGCTGTGCGATGACTACAGAGGAAATCTGTGGGCTAAAATTCAAGAAGACAATTTAACTCATGAGACCAAAATAGGAAAACAAAATGTGTGAGCATGATGAAGGTACAGGAGAGTGAAAACCTGTAGGCTATGGTGAGATTACTCAGAGTACCGCTGAGTCATGACTGTCTTGAATACAGTCACGTTCTAAAAAATCCTTTATGTTGTGGAGAATGTTGATGGGTTGTTACCCCCAAAACAATGAAACATAAAATTAAATGTTCTGAAGAAGCTCCAGCATCAAAAGCTGAGCATCACAAAAAGAGCTTGTTACCTCATTATGAAAGCCAAACAGATGCAGCAACCATAGCTTTGGTTTCTCATAAATAACATTTTCCTTGCAGCAAGCGCACCAAATGGAAAGTTCTTTTGAATAATCTCAAATCGATACTTCTACATTTCTCAAAGAAATCCTCAGGATCAGAAACCCAAAGATGCATTTTGTGTTGGAGTGGAAAAGGAACAGGGCTATGAATTTGGCATAACTCATCTTGTTATGTTGTTTGCAGACTGCTGTCTTGATTCACGCTGTGAGCCAAAAGCATTAGCAACACTTTGAAATACTAAATGAATTGACTGATCACAGCTGTAAGCCTCAAGGATTCGTCTCGCTCACAATTAAACCCCGATCTCTGATGCACACGAAAGCGCCACAAAAACAGGAGGGGAAAACAGAAAGTATAAGGATATATCAAATATCAAAGAAGCAATGTGCAGATGGATGTGGCTGGGCAGCAGCATGCTGTGCAGAGCCACAAGGTAAAGAACAGAGTGAGACTAATGCAATGGGACGTGGTAAATGTGAGCTAAAGCACCAGCAGGACATTAAGCAGGAGGGCTTCAAAGCAGGTCTGTTGAGCAGTCGAAGGTATAATGTGCAGTGACATTGTGTGAACTACAGTAACTAAACTACATGTCAGCATGGAACCTACTTCAGATGATTTTATCCTTTGAGACAAGCTCAAACATACAGAGACATGCAGAGCCTGAAATCTTATTGTCTTACTTCACCTCATGCAGTTTAAGTTGCCCTCTGCACATCAAATTACTGTAAATAAAGTGAAGGAAAGTAATACATAGCTGCATTTACCACCGCTGTTGTAAACACTGTTGTATTGTAATGAAGGAGACTTACATCCTATTCCAGGTAACAACTAAATATAAGCTCTTCAGTAGCCATTGTCATGGTGACAAGATCCAAAATTAAACAAAGATTTTATGAATGCAGAGAAACACGTGATACAGATCAAATAATACATCATGACAACAGCAGAAACAATTACTGTGTTAAAATTTGAGGTTCCATTTGTGTCCAAAATAAGTAGATGTCATTTGTGCAGATGTTGTTGCTTTATATATATATATATATATATATATATATATATATATATATATATACAGTGGGGCAAAAAAGTATTTAGTCAGCCACCAATTGTGTAAGTTCTCCCACTTAAAAAGATCAGAGAGGCCTGTAATTTTCATCATAGGTATACCTCAACTATGAGAGACAAAATGAGGAAAAAAAATCCAGAAAATCACATTGTCTGATTTTTAAAGAATTTATTTGCAAATTATGGTGGAAAATAAGTATTTGGTCACCTACAAACAAGTAAGATTTCTGGCTTTCACAGACCTGTAACTTCTTTAAGAGGCTCCTCGGTCCTCCACTCGTTACCTGTATTAATGGACACTTGTGTGAACTCGTTATCAGTATAAAAGACACCTGTCCACAACCTCAAACAGTCACGCTCCAAACTCCACTATGGCCAAGACCAAAGAGCTGTCAAAGGACACCAGAAACAAAATTGTAGACCTTCACCAGGCTGGGAAGACTGAATCTGCAATAGGTAAGCAGCTTGGTGTGAAGAAATCAACTGTGGGAGCAATTATTAGAAAATGGAAGACATACAAGACCACTGATAATCTCCCTCGATCTGGGGCTCCACGCAAGATCTCACCCCGTGGGGTCAAAATAATCACAAGAACGGTGAGCAAAAATCCCAGAACCACACGGAGGGACCTAGTGAATGACCTGCAGAGAGCTGGGACCAAAGTAACAAAGGCTACCATCAGTAACACACTACGCCGCCAGGGACTCAAATCCTGCAGTGCCAGACGTGTCCCCCTGCTGAAGCCAGGACACGTCCAGGCCCGTCTGCGGTTTGCTAGAGAGCATTTGGATGATCCAGAAGAGGATTGGGAGAACATCATATGGTCAGATGAAACCAAAATAGAACTTTTTGGTAGAAACTCAACTTGTCGTGTTTGGAGGGGAAAGAATGCTGAGTTGGATCCAAAGAACACCATACCTACTGTAAAGCATGGGGGTGGAAACATCATGCTTTGGGGCTGTTTTTCTGCAAGGGGACCAGGACGACTGATCCGTGTAAAGGAAAGAATGAATGGGGCCATGTATCGTAAGATTTTGAGTGAAAACCTCCTTCCATCAGCAAGGGCATTGAAAATGAGACGTGGCTGGGTCTTTCAGCATGACAATGATCCCAAACACACCGCCCGGGCAACGAAGGAGTGGCTTCGTAAGAAGCATTTCAAGGTCCTGGAGTGGCCTAGCCAGTCTCCAGATCTCAACCCCATAGAAAATCTCTGGAGGGAGTTGAAAGTCCGTGTTGCCCAGCGTCAGCCCCAAAACATCACTGCTCTAGAGGAAATCTGCATGGAGGAATGGGCCAAAATACCAGCAACAGTGTGTGAAAACCTTGTGAAGACTTACAGAAAACGTTTGACCTCTGTCATTGCCAACAAAGGCTATATAACAAAGTATTGAGATTAACTTTTGTTATTGACCAAATACTTATTTTCCACCATAATTTGCAAATAAATTCTTTAAAAATCAGACAATGTGATTTTCTGGATTTTTTTTCCTCATTTTGTCTCTCATAGTTGAGGTATACCTATGATGAAAATTACAGGCCTCTCTGATCTTTTTAAGTGGGAGAACTTACACAATTGGTGGCTGACTAAATACTTTTTTGCCCCACTGT